>QRDG01000254.1:579994-759807 GCA_012064385.1 Puccinellia tenuiflora | reverse complement strand
ATGCTTATCAAGCATGGACACCACCGCCTCGAACTCGGTCACCTGCTTGTCTATTGCGTCGATCTGGGACGTGTACTCTTCAAACCCTTGGTTCTTCTCATTCAGTTGCTCTACGAAGACTCGCAGACCGGATGCAACATCTCCATAGCTATTGTATTCCTCTGCCACACGATGGTTCATCTTTTCAACCAGTGCTAGCTGGTTGTTGGTTCCCTGAAAACAATGTGACGTCTTAAAAGAAAAAAACTGGTGACAAAGAACAAATACTGATAATAACAGCCAATGTCAGTAACCCATCGGGCAGAAATTAGCGAGGGAGAGTTAACCTTCAAAAAAAATCTGTGATCTTTTGTACTAAAAGGTTCAGATGAAGAAAAATTTAATCATCTCTTGACATTTACAGAATCTATATGGTTTGGTAAAGTTATTGACAATGTGTCTTAGTACTCTTAGCTACAAAAGCACTTTCTGCCAAAACTCAAAGTACACCATTTATTGTTCCGATCGTGACAACACCTCGTTGACAAAGGTGGAAATAATCTGGTCACTTGAGAAGTACTACAGTACCAAAAAGATGATTAGTACACGTCGGCAACTCGGCATAGCACAAAACACCACATCATCAAGTGAATCACCTCCAATTCGCACAAAAGTCTCGAACTACCATTTATCTGCTTCCCTTCTTTTGATCCAGTATAAGAGCAAATTAATGCTTGGTGACTTCTGTTGCCAATTTGAATCATGCACTTGCAAAGCCATACCTTGACATGTTAAATGAAACACCATCTATTTTTTTTATTAAGTCGCGAGATACAAAAATGTGATATGTGATTTGCACTTTTCGTTCTGAAGAATTACTCAATCCCTCAAGAAGCAAAGAAACCGAGCACAGACCACATAGCCTAGGCTCCAAATCCTGAACACAGAGTCAGTTGAAATCACCATATGGCCAACTGAGTTTTGCGCCTTCAAGCATTAAGTAGAAATAATAGTAGAAAGCGACATGCACGTTGCGTAGCAGCCACTGGTGCCCAAAGAATGCAATAGATGGGTATTCATCTAGGCCTACCAATTCAAGCCACTTTAACACTACCTGATCAGTGATTACTTTCCTCTTTTACCCAACAACACCAATTGGGTTGTAAAACGTGTTTGTTTCAGGGGAGTTAGAGATTGGGAATGGGAGTTTAAGGTAGGGAGACATTTAATCCATTGATTGGTTGGGTGGAATGGGAATTAAGAAGGGAAGAGGAAAGGGAATTCACGTGTTAAACTCTCACAAATCAATTACCTGGGGGAGCCCTGGTAATTCGTACGTGGGATAGGGAATAGGTCTTAAACTCCCATTGTGAGAATGTTAAATCCACACAAAAAAAAAAGACATTCCCTGCTCCAATCCGACTACTAAACCTAAACGAGCAGGTAAGGTCATGGCATGATTCTATAGCGTTAGCCTATCAAATCAGCGCCAGGAAATTGGGCGTGTGCATCACAGAATCAAATCGCTCTTCTTCTAAGTCCAATCGTGCGTATAGCTGGCTAGCTGCAATCAGCGAACTATGAGAAGAACCGTGATTTGCCGGAAACGGGCGGGGGCTGGTGAACGGACCTGGAGCTCGCCGCGGACCATGAGGGAGACGTTGGTGAAGAGCTCGGCCAGCGAATCCGCGAGCTCGTCTCGTTTCCCCGCCTCCTCCTTCGCCGGGGTCGCCATCGCCGGCGCTTCCTCCCGGTCTCGGAGGGGAAACCTGGTTTGGGCTTGTCCGCTTCTGGACTTCTGTTTGGAGATGAACAAATCCCACCTTACTAGGCCGCATAACGGGGCCCAACTTCAAAACACCGGCCCGTGTTCGAGGCAAAGTATGTACGTCGTGCAGAGGATAAGAGACCAAATGCACAGCTCTGAATTGGATCACTGAATTCAGATTGCCAAAAATTTAGGACAGTGACTCTTTTCCTCCACAACCACTCGTCTTTTTCTGGAACCAGCTCTCTCTCTACAGTGCTAAGAGGCGGATCGGAGGCGACTCGGGTTCTCCCAGCGGCCGCCGGCGTATCCGCGGGATTCCTCACTCTCCGCCGGCCGCTCCGGCGGCGGGAGGGTGGGGAATCCCCGGATCTGCGCTCCGGCGTGTAGATAGAAGGCTCCTTGGCGGCGCGGCTGTGGCGGGGTGGCCGGCGTTGTCGTTTTGGTGCTCTGCGGCCTCCCCTCCTCGGCGTCGTCTTCGACGGTGCTTCAAGGCTGCAGGTGTGTCTCCGTTCTGCCGCTGTCTTCTCCGGCGTCGACGGTGGTTCGGTGACGGGTGTACAGTTCGCCGGTGGAGGAGGTGCGAGGCGGCTGCTGTGTGGGGTTGCGGCGTGCAGGTGGAAGATCTGGCCACCTCGGCGGAGGTGGTGTGGCGCTGGCCCCAGATCTGGGTCGGAGGATGCTTGGGGCAGGTCCCCGGCCGATATTCCTTCTTCGTCTTCAGATCCAGCTCGTCGGAGCTGGTGATTACGGCGGCTCTTCTTCGCCTTCGGGCCAGGAGCTCTTCCGATCCTTGGGTGACGGCATCTGGTGGCTACGTTCTTCGTCGTCTTCGACGGTGGAGCTCGAGCACGCTGGAGGGTCACGAGGTTGAAGATGATGCGACGCAGCAGTGGCGTCCTTGTATTTCTCCTGTTTTTTCTTTGCTTGTATCTGCACCTGTAATGTTTCCTTTCTAGTATGAATACAAGTATTATCCTCAAAAAAAAAAATTTAGGACAGTGCTGAGCGTCCCCCGGGGGATCGGGAGGTTCCCATCCCCCGGGTCCCGGTGCTGACACGTGTCCCCATTTTTATTCCAAAATCCCGCTTTTGCTACCGGTAGCAAATAATAACCCCGCTTTTGCTCCAGGTAGCAAAAAACGGTTCGTCCACAAAATAGAAAATGAAAAGACTGACTTCGCCGGAGACCTCACCGGAGACCTCGCCGGAGATCTCACAGCAATAAAAATGTGCTATTGTAGCAAAATCGACTTCGCCGGAGACATCGCCGGAGATGTGGACGAAGACCTCGCCGGAGACATCATAGCAAAATCTTTGTACTATTGTAGCAAAACCACTAAACTATTGTAGCAAAAAAATTATTATAGTGTAGCAAAATTGCACTACTGTAACGAAATCGACTTCACCGGAGACATCGACGGAGACACAATGGCACCACCACTCTCCTATGGTAGCATCGCCCACGAGCCTTTGGCAGCATCGTCACATGTCTGACATAGCTTCGCCGACGGCCTTCTGTAGAACCACCACCGTCGTCTTCCAAGGGAGCACCGCCGTGCTCCTTCGGCAGCACAACCGTTCTTCCAGGAGAGCACCACCACGCTCCTTCGGCAGCATCGACGCCTTCATGTGGGAGCACCACCATGTCCCATGGAGCACCGTCGCGCTCCTTTGACACCATCGCCGCTTCCGGTGGGAGCACAGTCGCCCTTCTATGGGAGCACAACCGCCCTTCTATGGGAGCATCACGGCGCTCCTTCGGCAGCAACACCTCTGGGCCATGGCAGCAACGCCTTCGAGCGCCAGCACGCGAGCTCTCCGGCGGCACCTCGACGGTGGAGGACGGCACCGGGAGTGCTCCCTGTGGCAGACGGTGACGGGGATGAGGAGGGCGCCCTCACCGAGGAGGCGTGCGGCGGCGGCCGGGGAAGGGGAAGGTGCACGGCGGCGGCCGGGGTCGGGGTCGGGGCCTGCAGTCGTCGAGGAGGGAGCACCAGCGGCCGTGGTCGGTGCAGGTGGTGTCCGCACGGAGGAGGCCGAGGTGGGGCTCCTCATCCATGGCGTTTGTGTAGCAAGCCCTCCCTCCTCCATGGGGACGGCGTGGCGACACGGCCCGCTGCTTCCTCGCAGGTCGGCGGTGGCGTGGGGCCTCGTCCAGGGCGGCGGCCGGGCGGGCCTCGGCCATGGCGGTGGTGATGCGGGCCTCGCAGGGGAGCGCGACGGTCATCGCGCGGGGGACGACGGTGGAGGGCGGCGACAGGAGGCGGACAGCGGCAGCGCGCGGGGCAGTGCGGAGGCTGACGGCGGCGGCGCGCGGGGGAGGGCGACGAGAGAAAAAAGGAGAGGATGGGATGCGGGACATGTGTGGGTGTGAAGAGATAAGGTGGGTGAGCTATCGTGCGTGGGTGCATGATGGACACGTGTTGACAGAAGGAGGCGGAGGATGGAATCATGCGATCCCCCGGGGGAATACTATCATTTCCCAAAAATTTACGCAGTCAACGATTCAAGTTTTATGCGAGCATTATTTATTGCATAGTATTATACAGCTCTCTCCTCATCCATTTGTAAATGATACTGTAGATAGAATAAACATGTACATAACCAAAATTGTCTCCTTTCTTGGAATAGGTACAAAACACCCACCACTGCATCACAAATGTTGAGCCAGCTTACATGTTCAGAGAACTAGACAAATGCAGCAAGCAAGATCCTTTCGGAGCGTCCAAAACAAAAATACTGGCCACCACGAAATCATATTGCTTGACTGGGTAGTACACCAATTTAAGCCAACAATCATTCTTATTATTCCCTTAAGAGTATGGAGCCTAGACCTCCACCTTCCTGTAGATGATGTTCAGCACATCGCTGTATAAGCCACCGAATTGGAGAGCACAGCAAGCACAATCATGGTCACGGCTAAAACCTTGTCGCGCTTGGTCGCGACTCCGTAAGAATCCCTACAGGATCATCATAAGCGGAGTAAGTAATTATACAGTACAACTAAACCAAAGGGGCACTTACAAACAAAATAGGTGGTTACCTCAGTATGATCATAGCAGGAAATATGAAGCCAATAAGGACAGCGGCCGTGGCACCGGTGACTTGGAACGCGTCCCAGATGCTTGGTATGAAGTTAGCAGCAAGATAAATCACAGCAAGGAGTGAGACCGTGATAACGGTGAACCTTCGGTTTGAAATGCGCCTTGAGGTGGGGAATAGCAGTCCGTCCATGTTGAGCCTGAGGGCAAAGAAGACTATAGGGAAGACAAGCATGACATGGACTACATAGCTCACTCTCACTACGTCGTTGAAGACAGAGCTGAACGGAATATGGAGGTCGGAGTCAAAGTTAGCGAGCACATCGGACAGAGTACCCTCGCCGAAGAGGAGATATGCAAACAAGCTTGTCGCGACGTAGACAGTCGAACAGAGAGCTAGCGAAGTTTGCACAATGGGCTTCGTCTGAGTTCTATCTTCCAGCTCGTTGTCGATGCTGTGAACTGTCCAGTCAAGAAAGACACATGTTTAGACCTCAGAGAAATGACAGCAAGAGCAAACAAAGTGGGCAGTAGGAGACACACCATTGTAGTGGCAAATGTAGGCAGTGACAAGAACCGGCACAGCTGTGAAGAGTTCCCAGATGGAATTGATTTCATCTATCTTAGGGAAGAGTTTAGGAACCTCAGCAGTTCCTTCGATGAGTCGGACAATAGCGATCCCAGCAGTGATGACAACAAAAACCACAGCAAGAGCAACTGATATAGCAGATGTGTATCTCAATGAATCTATGATCAAAGATTTTTTATTAGTAAGACAAAAACATAATGCAAATCTGTTTCTTCAATGTAGCACAGACTTACCCAATCGCTTAAAGCTCACCAATGGAGCAAACACAAAAAGAGTTGTGGCGAGGAGAACAACAGGACGAGAATTCCACCAATGAGATCCAAACCAGCCCTCAAAGACACCCTGGTGATGAACTCCGGTTGTAGATGTTCCGGATAGCACATCACCTGGAAAAAGATGAACGAACAATACCAATGATACTATGAGTTGAATTGCCAACTTCCGACATTCAAGAATACAACTCTAGATCACAAGTAGGCATAACAAAGATGGGTTGTGTCATAGGCATACCAATGATAATCATGTATACAGTCATAACGCCGAGGTTGTTTATCACCACAGATGCTTGCAGCGCGATCCTCCCCCATTGGCCAAAATTGTCACCCATGAGCCGCCCGTAGGATGTAATGTTGCCCTGGTGGCTGCACCTGAGCAGCATGTCAATGGACGCCTCAGTCAACCATGCCACAAGGATGATCATCAGAATACCAGGGATAATGCCTAGCATCTTGATACTGGCCGGCAGGGCCATAATTCCAGCCCCTACGATGGTCGTCGACAGATTAAAAACTGCGCCGGAGAAAGAAGCTCCGTTGAACTCATGGATACTATATCCCTGTATTCCCGGTTCCGCGTTGAGCGGGAGTAGCAGTGTGGTCTCATCTCCCATTTCACCAGATGAGGCGTCGTCGATCCCCATTTGTTTCAATCTCCTGCATGTGCAGATATCTAGTTAGGAAAAAACTGAACCTTGATAATGAAATGAAGTTCCTTTATTGAATTTTCTTCAGTCCTTTTATAGGAACCTTTTATGAATTACGACAACAGGATCACGGTTTCATTTTTCTTGGAAGAGTACTGGTCATAATTATTCAGGAAAAGAACTAAGATTTCAAGTTGCAAACTGACTAATGACACTTTGCCATGACATAGAAAACATATGAAGAAACAGACTTTGAGAACCATGCCACATCATACGACTTCATACAGGTTCAGTCAGAAGATAATCAGCACAACATTTGAAAATCTTCTAATGTCCCCCCAAATCCTAACAAAGATCTCCAGGGCATAGTGTCATAATGGGGGCACCGATCAAATAATGGGGACAAAACCCGAGACGAAGCTAACCCGAATCCTGCCACCATGGATCCATGTGGACAACTGAAAAATAAGGAGCGTGCCATACCTCTCCAGAACCCCACCCGAGATCGCCGAAGAATGCAGACCGAAATCAGGGAGAAGAATTCTCTGCGTGCGTGTGTAGATGGAGTGCTCCCCCTCCCTCTACGACCTCCGGCCTTCTTATAGGCGAGTGCGGCGCCCGTCTCCGCTTATATCCTAGAGAAACTGGACGGGTTCCTGCCTTCCTGGCCGCCGCGTCGGAATTTGAAAAGGAAAGTATTAGAAGCAGCCCAGATTGCGTCTCTGTCTTGCCTTCCAACAATCCATCTTTGCCTCCTCTTTACTTGCCAGATTAGTTTATTCCTTGGCCGCTAGCCATGCCTTTTCTATGGCGACGGGCCGGAGTGGCTGGTTCGTCTTACTTATCCGCAGGTCAGGGAGACGGACGAAAATGGCGAGTGGGGTGCCGGTGGAAGTGTGCACCCCGAAGAAGACGACGTCGATCGATGTGAAGAAGAAGAAGGTGTTGGCGAGATTTTCTTTTGTCCACGAGTGGATGGGAGCGAGAGCGACGGATCTGCTGCTACTTTGGCGCTAGATTCTACTAGAGTTTGTTGTCATACACTCTGTTGGAGTCTTTGAGAGAGCATTTGCAGATGGTTATACACTTTGGGTTAGGTACTTTGGATAAGCAGCTACCCACGACGAGCCCGGGCGAGTTTCATGTTATGTTTTTTAATCCAACTCTGACTGAACGCATTTTAAAAGAAAGTCTACACTTTACATGTATCTGTGACACGTCGAAATGAAGAATGAATTGGCCGGCGATGAGACTGTTCAGGTATGGTTTGGAAAACATTAAAATGTGAAGACGCAACAGAGTACAAGGCACAGCTGAGGGAAGGAATGGCTAAACGAATGTTGTGGGAGCCATGATTAAATTAGCAAGCTCAAGCATGATTATTTGAGGGGATTGGACACGGGATCGAGCCTTGCTCGACATGTTCTCCACGGTTGGATCACTGAAAAAAAAACACCAGGTTGTTGAATTTTATGGCACCTACGCGGCACCTCAACTCATCGTGTTTTCCCTACCGGCAAGTTTTTCTCACGGCGCGCCGTCGAGGGATGCAGAAGAAAGATCGTGCTGATCTTTACAAGAACTTGTGTGTTATTTCTTTTTATTGTAAAGATATTCTTGTAAGGGCTGGTCTAGATAATATATGGACTTTTCCGCAAAAAAAAGACAAAGAAACTCTTCGGTGTTTTCATTTAGCAAAAAAATGATTCATAAATATTAATAAGAAATAAATACTTCTTAAAAATATACAAATAAAGCGATCGCGCAAGTTTTTTTGGAGGGACCTTGGGGCGACCAAAAGGGCAATTTCAATCTCCTCATCGCCGGCGAAGAGTGATACCGAGGATGATGGTGGCTCGCCGGCAGTCTCGTTGGCGTCCTGGTACCGCACCCCATCCTCTCAGATCCTTTTTGCAATATGCTACCAAAAAGTACATCGAGCGCGGACTCGAGGAGGACACTCAAGCGGCTTGAAAAGAGGACGGACCAGTGAGGGCTGCAATAATGGTGTTGTCTTCGTTTGCAGATTCCATATCATTTGTGCATTCCTTCTACTGTTACTGGAGTGTTGTTTCTTTTTTTTGGGTGGGTGATGGTGGGTGACAGTGATGAAGAGGCTATTTTTCTTGAGTTCTCTAAACTCTTTCACAGGGAGTGCCGGTGGTGGTTGAAGGCTATAGGCCAAAGCTTCGAGAGAGTGCCTGGTGGACTTTCTTGACACTGCCAGTAGAAAAGAGGTTACTAAGTTTGTCAACGGATTTAAATTTGTGTCCAACGAATCAATCTAAGCAACTGTTATAGAATCTATCAGAGAGTTTGAGGCCTTTGGCATGTTGGATGAGACCTAGGCCCGTCTTTATGATCTGCCGAAGTGAGCTAGATTTGAAGACGCGGTTGTGTCCTAGATATTAAGACGCGGATTTGGAGGTAACCTCAGGAGGTGGAGGTGGCTTCTCTCCCGGGAGGTGGAGGTGTGAGGTGAAACGTCTCTGATGTATATATAATTTTTTATGTTCCATGCTTGATTATATATCAGTGCCACATGTTTTTATAATATTTTTATATCATTTTGGCATGATTTATGGAACTAATCTATTAACAAGATGCCCAGTGCCAGTTCCTGTTTTCTGCTGTCTTTTTGTTTCAGAAAAGTTGTTCTGTGAAGTTTCTCGGAATGCGCTGAAAATTTACAGTAATTATTTCCAAGCAGAAACAAGTCCGGAGCCAAAAGGGCGCCTGCAGGGGGCCCACAGCCACCAGGCGGGCCCAGGTGCTGGCCGCGGCTGGGGCCCACCTGGTGCCCTCCGACATCGTCTCGTGTCGCCCCTTCGCCTATAAATTCATCTTCAACCCCAAAACCCTAAGTATCCGATAATATTTTCCAGAAGACGTCCGAGGCCGCCGCCATTGCCAACCCTAGTTCGGGAGGGTTCTGTAACTCTTCCCGGCACCCTGCCGGAGAGGGGAATCGACACCGGAGGCTTCTACATCACCATGCCTGCCTCCGGAGTGATGCATGAGTAGTCCACCACAGGACTACGGGTCCATAGCAGTAGCTAGATGGTTGTCTCTCCTCCTTGTACTCCATTGTTTAGATCTTGTGAGCTGCCTATCATGATCAAGATCATATTATTTGTAACTGCTACATGATTGTGTTTGCATGGATCCGATGAATTGTGGAAGTCATTACTTTTGTTCATCTATGTGTTATGTTTTATCTATGATCTTGCATGGTCTCCGATGCTAGTAGATACTTTGGCCAAGTAATTATTAGTGTTGTATGAGGGAGTATTTATGCTAGATAGTGGGTTCATGTCTCTTTTTGTTTGAGCTCGGGTTGACAAACGATCAAGACTAAAGATGTGTTGTTGCCACTAGAGAGAAAACATCGGTGTGGTTTCCTTGTGTTGTACATTGCTTATTTTATGCACTTTGCTTATTACGATGATCTGTTGCTTGCAACTGAAAGTGCATGGTTGCCCCCATGCATAGTTTTGGTAATTAATGACAATCTCGATGGACTAATATTTGCATTGAGCTATATTTGTAGGTGTCCATTTGCTTGCTTGTCTCCATTTGTTGGAGTCAAGGTCTTGCTTGCTCTCCATGTGTTGGAGTCAAGGTTAAGGGAAGAAGATCATTTGTTGATCAAGGCCAAGATGTTCGTCATCTAGAGAAAGGCCAAGTGAAGTTATGCCGAAGAGTGCTCTCCCCATCTTGGTGTATGGGGGAGCGTCATGTGAATCTTCACAAAGCAAGGCGCAATCAAGAAGATGGTTCGCCGTGAGGAGATGAAGATCGTCTCCATCGACCTCATGTGGATTAATGCGCAAGGCAAAGGTATGATCTTGATAGGGTTTTTATTTTACCGGTCTCATGATGTTTAGTGAGAGACCGGATTATAGGATAGATAGCCGTACTATCAAGAGGGGCTCTCGACCGAGTATCGTGATCGTATCGTTCGTGGAGAGCTCAAACCTTTGCATCCATGCAATCATCTTTGTTGGTTCTTATTTGGCTTTTATCCTTGTGAGAATTTAGAGTTTGTGTTCATCTCCATACCAAGCTCTAGTTCATCAAAAACGGATCTCATGAATATCTTCTTGCGTTTTTGATATCGGAGGTTTTACCGGTTTATCTCTTCTACGAGAGGTCAAACTCTCTCCTTATGTTTTCCTCCTCACATGATAGACTATGATGTGTATATGCATGATCTTGTAGGGCTTGTGATTATCTTCGAAACAAGCCCAAGATCATAGAAAACGGAGTCTTGATGAACATCTTATTGCATTTGTGATATTGGAGGTTTTTCCGGGTTGTCTCTTCTAAAAGAGGTCAAACTCTCTCTTCATGATTGCCTCCTCACATGATGGACAATGATGTTTCTCTGCATGATCTTGTAGAGCTCTTCGTTGCGATTCCAACGAGCCCAAGATCATCAAAAACGGAGTCCGGATGATTAAGTTATGTTTTTTCTCGTACCGGTTGTTCTGCAGTTTTTTTGTCCGGCGGTAGTACCGCTGCGGCAGCGGTAGTACCGCTACACCTGGAGCGGAACTGCTGCTGCACAGCGCCCGGTACCGTTGGTGGTACCGCTGGTGGTACCGGTGCGCCCTTTTTGCGTACTGGTATCCCCCCGGTACCCCGGCGGTAGCAGCCACGTTCTACCGCTGGAATCGTCATTTTCAGTCAAAAAGGGTCCAGAGGTAGTACCGCTGCGCAGGTAGTACCGCCCCAGCGGTAGTACCGCCAGCCTAGAGGTAGTACCGCTAGGTACGATTTTGCACATAACGGTCAGATTTCGGGGGACCTATTTAAGGGGCCTTCTTCCCCAATGGTTCCCCATCTAAGGCAGCACGTTTTCCTCTCTCTCTCCCACCATTGTTGACCTTGAAAAGCTTGCCCCCCTCTCAATCCCTCCAATGAATCTTGCATATTTTTGAGGGAAAAGTGAGAGGAGATCTAGATCTACATTTCCACCAATCAATCTCTCCTCTAAGTGAGTGGAACATAGTGGATCTAGTTCTTGGAGTTCTTTTGTGGTTCTCCTCTTTGTTCTTCCTCTCTCATTCCCCCCAAAGCATTCGTTGCTTAGTTGGAATTTGAGAGTGAAGGATTTGAGCACTTGTGCTCTTGCCTTTTGCATTTGGTGCATAGGTTTGAGTTCCCCTCGTGATACGTGGGATTGAAGGTTCGAGAAGCTTGTTACTCTTGGGTGCATTGTGTTCCCAAGAGCTTGTTGCCTCTTGGGTGCATTGTGTACCCTAGACGGTTTGGAGGTGCCGCGAAGACTTCGAGTTGTGAAGCTTCGGCACGTTTGGGAGCCCCCAATTGGGTTGTGGGTGTGTGCCCCAAACAAGTTGTAAAGGGCTCCGGAATCCGCCCCGAAGGATTCCGATAGTGGAAGGTGAACCAATCCCTTGGGTGAGGTTCATCGGAGAATAGGGTGAGGCCTTTGTGGCATCTTGAGTAGGCCTCTTGTGGCGAGCTCACACCCCTCCAACGAGACGTACTCCCTTAACAAGGAGGAACTCGGGAATACATCCTCGTCTCCGCGTGCCTCGGTTATTTCTATACCCGAGCTTTACTTATGCATTTACATTGTGATAGCCTTCGTGCTTGAAGTTCATATCTTGCTATCTTCTTGTTGCTTGAATTGCTTAGCATAAGTTGTTGGTGCACATAGGTGAACCTAGAATATTAGGTTGTTGGCTTGTTAATTTAAACACATAGTTTTATTCCGCAATTATCAAGCCCCTAATTAGAAAAAGTTTTAATCGCCTATTCACCCCCCCTCTAGGCGACATCCGGGCATTGTTTGTTCTTTCAATTGGTATCAGAGCCTCGTCTCTCTTGTTTGGCTTTACCGCCTAGAGAGTAAAGATGTCGTCTAGGGATTTAGTGCACAATTCCATGTTTATATTCAATGGCACAAATTTTAATGTTTGGAAAACTCATATGCTTAGTCACTTACGGGTCTTGGACCCCAATATTGAGCGTATCTTAGATATAGGTTTTTCTCCTCCGAAGGACTACGAAAGTACGACTTTAGAGGATGAGAAAAACTTATATCTAGATGCTCTAGCTTCTAATGAGTTTTGCAAATTTGTGAGTGTTGTAGTTTTCGAGTCAATCATGCCTCTCCGGGATGCTCATGAGTTTTGGACCAAGCTTCAAGATAAATATGGAGTGTCCAACTCTATTGAGGATGATTGCTCTCCCTCCACCTCCGGCCGTGACGAGTTCTCGTCTTCGTCTACTTCACCAAATGTGGTAAGCCACAATCCAATGTAATGGTGAGTAGTGATAGGCTTTGCAATTTGGATAGTGAGCTCGTTGTTGATGATCATTATCTCTATCTTATTACAATGCTTCATCTTTGGACATAAACACACATAGCACCATAAATGATTTACATGCTAGTGTTGATTGTCCTCGCATATCATCTAAAACTTGCTTCGATGAATCTCTTTATGATATGCTTGCTTTATCTTGTTGCCATGATAAAAATGTTTGTGTTCCCTCTAAATCTTGCATTGATAATAATGTAGAGGAAACCAAATTGCTATGCAACAAGATATGAACTTAAGTAGTTCAAAAATTAATCTTTCCTCTTCATCCACCTATCATTGCCTCATGGCTAAATCTTCTTCTATCAATGATAATAACAATGATAATAATGATAATGATAATAATGATGAAGAAGATGATATGGAAAAAGTTAATGCCCTTCTTCAAAATAAAGGTCTAATGATTCTTAAGGCCCTACCTACTAATGAAAGTGCTCAAGCTAACCTCTTTGAAATCATGAGCACTCTTATTGAGCGTGGGGAAACTATTGAGGCTTTGCAAGCTAGCCTTGAAGAAAAGGGTAAGATTGAAAGGGATGATGCTATGGAGAAAGCATCGTTAGAAGATGCTCTTGAGGAAGAGCAAGAGACTCGTGCTTCTCTTGAGGAGAAACTAGATCTATCGAGGAGTCTCATAACGACATAATTGCTAAAATCGTTAAAGAACGTTACCATGCTCATGCTAAATATAAGGTCACGAAAATAGAAAATGCTAGATTAAATGATGAACTTGCTAAGATTATCTTCTTCTATCCTAATGTCAATGATGCTTGTGCTACTAACTCCATTTCTTCTGAAGCATCTACCTTGAAGGATAATGTTGAGCTAAGAGCTCAACTTGAGTTGCTAACTAGCAAGTATGAGGAAGTTGGAAGCAAGTCATAAAAAGCTATCTAGCTCTAATGATAATCTTCTAGCATCCTATGGCAAGTTGGAAGAAAATCATGAAAAGCTATCTAGCTCTAATGATGAACTTCTTGCTTCCTATGCTTGTCTTAAGTTAGCTCATGAGGCCATCACTACAAAGGTAACATCAAGTGAGCCTCATGTGGATATTAGCACAACTTTAATTAAAAATGCTATATTGCCATGTGCTAGTCCTAGTAGTTCATCCACTAAAAATGTTGGTACATCATGTGATGAATTACTTGCTTTGCCTTGTTGCTCTAACAATGATGCATCTACCTCCTCTAGTACTTGTGTTGTCACTAACCATGTAGAGAAGAGAGGAGAGCTCAAGGCCCAAGCCACTTCTTTGAAGAAAGGTTTGGAAAAGCGTCATGAGGGGAAGAGGGCACTTGACAACATGTTGAGTGTGCAACAATCCCCAAATGACAAGAGTGGACTTGGATTCAACTCCAACATCAAGAACAAGTCCAAGGTTGAGAAGAAGAAGGGCCAAGTTCAAATCAAGAATCCGGCCAACATCATTTGCTTCAAGTGCAAGCTAGAAGGGCATCACGTCCGGGATTGCCCAATGAAGAAGAAGCCTCTTAGTGAGAAGCAACTAGGGAAGCGACCTCTTGTTCAAACTCGTGCTCAACCACGGGTTGAACAAAGGCCACCTCCTAAGAAGACTCAAGTTATTGCTCCTCAAGTTGAGGAGCCTATTAAGAAGAAGAAGAGTCGGTGTTGCTACCTTTGCCATGGCAAGGTCACTTTGCTTCTTCATGCACTAACGGTAACCCATCCAACCCTATCATAATTGATGATGATTATTCTCTTGGGAAGGATAGAAGTGGCAATGTGTTTGCCAAGTATGTGGGAGCTCAAAGTGGTGTCAAGAAAAGCACCATTTGGGTTCCCAAGCCTATTGTGACTAACCTCTTAGGACCCAACTTGGTTGGGGACCAACAAGCTTCAACTTGATCAATAGGTGATTTGTGGAGGACATTGGTGACTTCGCTATTTTTGAAGAATTAAGGGATCTTCATGGTTTTATTTCTCAAGCCAAGTCAATTGGATTACCACATACTTATCTCATATCCAATGCTTCCTCCTTGCGGTAACGTGTATTTAACTCATATATTCATTGAAAGTTGCTTGCTCCCTTGCATGTGTTAGTTTTGTTCCTAGCATGTGCTTGTATATGATATGCTACTTTCCTACTTGTGTATGTTAGTTGTGTATCGTGTATGTGAAATTTGTGTGTTGAGCTTTATTGAATCTTGTGTGGATTTCATTTGGCTCTTTGAGATATTAATGGACTATCCCATTTTGGGGGAGTGATGTGCTTTGTGCACATCACAAACCTAAAAATGTGTATACATGAGGCACACCACCTAGTATTGATATTTAAATATTATCTAGCTACTATGTGGTATGTCATATTCATGAGAAATTCAAATTCTACAATGTCCATTAATTTCTCTAGTTGGTTTTATTTGCCTCTTGTTTAAAAATAAAATGAACTATCACATTATGGGGGAGTAATAAGCTATGTGCATATTACAATCCCACAAAATGTGAACATTTGAGGTTTGCCACTTAGATTTGATATTTTATATTATCTTTCCTATGTGGCATGATTGCTCGAACAATTCCAATTTCCTTTGGTTATCTTTTGGCTCTTGTTTGGGTGTGTTTGCTTGGTGTATTTTTTCTCTAATATGAATTTCCATATATTATGTGAGAAACCATTTGTTTCCTTTTATTCTAACCATGTCTTTGCCGGTTGGTTCGAATAATTGAAACTACCAACAAACCTCTTTAAAAATGGTGTTTTAATTCCTATCTTTTGTCGTTTGCTAGTTTGTGGTGAAGTTGGTCTTGTACATCATTCCTTTATACCACCGAGAAATATCTCTATATACTCCTTGTCCATGACAAGTGTTTCTAGTAATTGTGGTGGATTTTGTAGATCATCTTCACATTGGCTCTTGCTTTAATTTGCTCTATCTATTGCCTTTCTTGCCTTTTGAATGGATCCTATCTTTCAATCGGTAGTGTTTAGTGTTTTAGATAAAATATGGAGAGTAATGATCCCTTGTGCAGGCATTTTGTATTCAAATGCAAATATCTAAGATAATGCATTAATCTTGGGGGAGCATTCCTTTTTATTTAGAACACTATGCTTTCTATCAATTATTGATCCTCTCAATTGGCATTTGATTCTTTATCTTGTGTTGGCACCTTCAATTGGTATTAATTGGAATTTAATATCTCCTCCATAGATATTTGTTCCAATTGATATTTATTGTGGGAGTCTTGATACCTTTTTGCCTTAATCTTCCTTTACTTGATTTCGGTCAAGTATCATCCTCTTCTTGGTATTTTTTCTCCTAGTTGTTATTTTTGTTTTAATTGGTATATTATTTTCAATTGGTGTCTTATCGATCATTTGTTGTGTTGATTCGATTCCTTTTGATATCACACTTCATGTGTTGATGTGTTTTGGAATCAATCATTTGTTGATTTGATTTTTCCTCAATCATGTGTAGATTTGGATTTTGACATAATTTGAACAACCTTTTTGTTTCACACCTTGGTGTGCTCTCTTCTTGGTTTACTTGGTGTTTTTGTCCAAATTGTATCTCGTTTGGTTCTTGTAAGTCTATGCATGCATATTTACTAGTATATATATATTTTATGGCATGCTAGTCTTTCTAGTTCCAATATATAGGGGATACTCCACCGAATCCTAAATCGGCTAAGATGTGCATGAAATTCAATTTCATATCTATATGCACATATTTATGTGGAGTGTTTCATATATATTGTAGTTTATCTAACTACTATGGGACCCAATGAGTTTGGGAACCATTTTGTACTCTAATTGTGTTTTAGGTACAATGGAGATGCATTGGATGCTTGTCTCATTCATAAGGAAGGTGTTCTCACCGTGTGATTGTCGGAGTCAAGCTTTGATGACAAACCAACTCTCATCATCTTCGTCGTCAATGCATCTCGGCAACAAGTATCAATCCCATGCTCACTTTACTAGTCTCAACCTTGTGTAGGTTGTCCTTTGGCATGAAATCCTTTACGTGCAATTGTTGTGGTTTTGGCTTTTTCCTTCACTTAATATATCTTTGTGATATGTGTGATGAATTTGCAAAAACCTTTTCTTCAATTGATATTATTTCCTTGTGATACTTGTTGCCTATTTCAAAGCATCTCCACTATCTCTTGTTCCCTTAGTGATATGTGTGATGCATTTGATATATTTGAAGTTCATTTATGTACAATGAGATAAATTTGTATATTTATGACTTCTTTTTCCCGGACCATTTCGTATGTATATGTTTCTTTACGGATGTATATCTTCAATGGTTTGTCTAATAATAAACCTATATATATGAGAGAGGTCAATTTTTAGTTGGTATCCTATTTCTTTTTGAGCCACCTTATTTTTCATCTATAATTCTTTGGTGGTTCCAATTTGTCTCATGAGTGCTTGTCTTATTGTTTATTGGTATCTTTGCACACTCATGTATTTCTTGAAGATCTTTGACTTCATGCTTACCATGGTGAGCATGTTGAATTTTTATTGGCTAAATGCTCTCACTAGCTTTTGGCATTTTCAATTGGTTTTAGTTTCCAATTGGTATCCCTAAGCGTGTGAACATATTTCTTTAAAAGATCTCTTTTCTCGGTTGGGCCCATCTTACGATGTATTTTTGAAAATTGGTATCTTCTTATGGCTCAACCACATCTTTGGTGCAAGTGCTATGATTTGCTTTTGCATTATGCACTCTTGCACTAGTTGCGTGTTCTAGATGATTTTGGGGGAGCAAGGATGCCATTTTTATGCACTCCTCAATTGTGCATGAAAATTGGGGAGCTTCTCCGTTTTATTTAGAACTCTCGCTTTGGATTTTTGATTGCTTTTCTCCTTTGTGAAGATGTTTAAAATGATTTCATCTTTTTGCAATCTTTTGATCCTCAATATAGTTTGATTTCCTCTATTTTATTCGTTAAAAAGGTTTGCCATCACCTTTATGGAGGAACTCATATTATATTGGCTCTCTAAATTTTTCTTCCCATTTCGGCAATCGATGCCAATGGGGGAGAAGTTTAGAGGGTTTAAGGGAATTTGGGTTTTATGCTTTTGTTGCATTTACCTTTAATGCGCTTTGCACCTTGGTTGTTTGTCTTGCAAGGATGCTCTATTCCTTATATAAACCCTCTTGAACGGGATTGTCATCAATTACCAAAATGGGGGAGATTGAAAGTGCATGGTTGCCCCCATGCATAGTTTTGGTAATTAATGACAATCTCGATGGATTAATATTTGCATTGAGCTATATTTGTAGGTGTCCATTTGCTTGCTTGTCTCCATTTGTTGGAGTCAAGGTCTTGCTTTTGATATCGGAGGTTTTACCGGTTTATCTCTTCTACGAGAGGTCAAACTCTCTCCTTATGTTTTCCTCCTCACATGATAGACTATGATGTGTATATGCATGATCTTGTAGGGCTTGTGATTATCTTCGAAACAAGCCCAAGATCATAGAAAACGGAGTCTTGATGAACATCTTATTGCATTTGTGATATTGGAGGTTTTTCCGGGTTGTCTCTTCTAAAAGAGGTCAAACTCTCTCTTCATGATTGCCTCCTCACATGATGGACAATGATGTTTCTCTGCATGATCTTGTAGAGCTCTTCGTTGCGATTCCAACGAGCCCAAGATCATCGAAAACGGAGTCCGGATGATTAAGTTATGTTTTTTCTCGTACCGGTTGTTCTGCAGTTTTTTTGTCCGGCGGTAGTACCGCTGCGGCAGCGGTAGTACCGCTACACCTGGAGCGGAACTGCTGCTGCACAGCGCCCGGTACCGTTGGTGGTACCGCTGGTGGTACCGGTGCGCCCTTTTTGCGTACTGGTATCCCCCCCGGTACCCCGGCGGTAGCAGCCACGTTCTACCGCTGGAATCGTCATTTTCAGTCAAAAAGGGTCCCAGAGGTAGTACCGCTGGCGCAGAGGTAGTACCGCCCCAGCGGTAGTACCGCCAGCCTAGAGGTAGTACCGCTAGGTACGTTTTTGCACATAACGGTCAGATTTCGGGGGACCTATTTAAGGGGCCTTCTTCCCCAATGGTTCCCCATCTAAGGCAGCACGTTTTCCTCTCTCTCTCCCACCATTGTTGACCTTGAAAAGCTTGCCCCCCTCTCAATCCCTCAAATGAATCTTGCATATTTTTGAGGAAAAAGTGAGAGGAGATCTAGGTCTACATTTCCACCAATCAATCTCTCCTCTAAGTGAGGGGAACCTAGTGGATCTAGTTCTTGGAGTTCTTTTGTGGTTCTCCTCTTTGTTCTTCCTCTCTCATTCCCCCCAAAGCATTCGTTGCTTAGTTGGAATTTGAGAGTGAAGGATTTGAGCACTTGTGCTCTTGCCTTTTGCATTTGGTGCATAGGTTTGAGTTCCCCTCGGTGATACGTGGGATTGAAGGTTCGAGAAGCTTGTTACTCTTGGGTGCATTGTGTTCCCAAGAGCTTGTTGCCTCTTGGGTGCATTGTGTACCCTAGACGGTTTGGAGGTGCCGCGAAGACTTCGAGTTGTGAAGCTTCGGCACGTTTGGGAGCCCCCAATTGGGTTGTGGGTGTGTGCCCCAAACAAGTTGTAAAGGGCTCCGGAATCCGCCCCGAAGGATTCCGATAGTGAAAGGTGAACCAATCCCTTGGGTGAGGTTCATCGGAGAATAGGGTGAGGCCTTTGTGGCATCTTGAGTAGGCCTTTTGTGGCGAGCTCACACCCCTCCAACGAGACATACTCTCTTAACAAGGAGGAACTCGGGAATACATCCTCGTCTCCGCGTGCCTCGGTTATTTCTATACCCGAGCTTTACTTATGCAATTTACATTGTGACAACCTTCGTGCTTGAAGTTCATATCTTGCTATCTTCTTGTTGCTTGAATTGCTTAGCATAAGTTGTTGGTGCACATAGGTGAACCTAGAATATTAGGTTGTTGGCTTGTTAATTTAAACACATAGTTTTATTCCGCAATTATCAAGCCCCTAATTAGAAAAAGTTTTAATCGCCTATTCACCCCCCCCCCCTCTGTAGCGCCCCGACCCCAGAACTATACAGTGGAACGTTGTAACCGGTCATGCTACACAATTGAGGGTTACTGGGTTTACCAATCCCAGGCCAATACACTTTGGCAGGTGTGCTCGGAATGGATCATCGGCACACAACACCTCAATCATGCCATAAGCTCAGACATCGCTTCCATGTATAGTAAAGAGACCGAGACTTGTGGAACGAACTGGCACATCACAGACTCTACGACACAAAGATATCATAGTTCAACTCATATAATTGAGAAAGATAGCAAATGACACATCAGAGGTCACTGACCCATCATTACAACAGCGGAAGCAAATTATAGTTGTCTAAACAACAAGATCCAAATTATGGCCTAAGAGGCCTACAGATAAACATCCGTGCCAGCCTGTTCCATGACGTCCCAAGCTGCCACCTGGGAACCCCAGACTACTCGTCGAAGTCAACGTAGAACCCACCTTCCAGTTCGGTGGCGTCCTCCTCTGAAACAAATAATAAGCAACAAAGCAAGGCTGAGTACGACGTACTCGCAAGAATTAGTAGGGCGATATAGGCCCGATGCTGACGGAGGCTGCAAAGCTAAATAAGGTAGTTGTTTTGCATAAAGCTGGTTTTTCCTTCCGAAGACTAGGACTCATGGCATCGTCTAATCAGAAGGTTTTCATAAGGGGGTAAGAGGGTAACACTTTTCTCTTCGGTTCACGGGGAACCTACTGTATTCAGAAACACTACTCATCTCCACCAAGGCACTCCCTCGAATCACCCTCGAGGAAATGAACCTTCTATCACACGTTGATTATGCAACCTTTAGCTGCCATTTGATTAAAGGTTCAGGTTATCTATGATCTTATCGTCTATTCCCAAGTTTTCCATAACCGTGGACACGGCTTTTCGAAAAGATTAAACCCTGCAGGGGTGTACTGTTTTTACCATTGGTACCGTCCGACCCCTTGCCTGATCATTTAGCTCTCTTCCGGGGAAAGCCGGCAGGGCAGGCGCGGTTAAACCTTTACAAAGCATGAGACTATCCAAGGGTCATCGTGACGACAGGACAAGTTCAGCGCCTATTTCAACACCCTGCCCCATCACCACTCCTATCACATCCATCATCATCATCACCATCATCATCATCATCATTCTTTTTCATCACCAGTCACACACTCGCAAATGGAAAGCGCAAACTAGAGGACCCTTGGATACGCCCGCACTAATTATTCGGTTAGTAAGGAGCCCATACTCCCACCTTTGGAAGCACGCTAGTCTTGGTTCAAGAGGTAAAGAACTCGCACCTAGGGGCCAGAACGAGACAAAACACCATCCCCGATGGCAACTCATCCCAGCCTTCTTAGCAATTAATTATCAACACAAGTATCCACCACTGTCCGAACATTCCATTCAATTCACAATTATGGAATAATCAACGGACAACTCAAACATTCGACTAAGCATGGCTAAGCATATCTAAGCATAAATACAACAGATATGAAATATCTCAGGCCAACACATCAACCTATGGTTCATAGGTGGGGAAACAGATAATGGTTCAGGGAACATGCAATTGATAGGATATTATATACACTGACCAAAACTTGTCACCAGAATCGAATGCAATATTATGGTGGATAAAATACTTGGGTAATATGAGATATGCCAAGAAGGTTAGGTTAGCTCTTGCCTTGCTGGTAGTACTGGTCGCGCTGGTTGTCAAGGTATTGTGGTGGAACCTCGACTCCAGAATCTACCGAAACACAAACAACACAAGAAGGAAAATAAATAACAAGAATACAAGGTGCAATGCACAATCGTGATGATATGGTCATATTATGCATTGGAAAGGTATTGGGCATCTCCCACAAGTTAAATGGAACCCCTAAAATAAATATTGCGATTAACGGGTCAAAACTCCATCTTTAACTTAGTGAATTAGGTGAATATCCAAAATGTCCAGTACTGAAATATGAGGTAAATATGCATGAAAATGACATTATTTGATAGATATTAACCCACTGATCGTTTTGGTACCTTGTTTGCATTTTTCCGATTAACGGTGAGGAAATAGTGATTTAAACGGTTAAGCAATTGAAATCATTTTAACCAATTCGAAAATGACATCAAAGTAAAAGTTATTTGCATGCTGTGATATTAACATAGGTAGATAGCATTTGAGTTGATGATCAAATTGATATATCATTTGCAATTTTTGAGTTAATACTTAACAAGTTATGACATTTCTAATATGTGATTTAATTCTGCCATTTATTTATTTTTAAGGGGCAGCACCAAAATTAAATCAATTGTCATATTATGGTAGCTTAAGGCTTGCTGAACATTTTGAGCTATTGTTCATAATTTTTGAGCAATTACAACTCAAGTTATGCATTTTCTAGAAATAGAATTAAATCTGCCATTCTAGTAAATTTAATGAAACAGCAATTTAAATGTTCATCACTGCATGGAAAATGGAACTAGCATGTAGATGTTGTTTTCCTGAACATTTTGAGAGCTTAACCATAATTTTTGGACAATTATTCATAGAGTTATGGAATTAACAAATTCAGCCATATTTCTGCCATTTTAGTCTTCTGCAATTAAAGGCAAATTATTTTGATCAATTAAATTAACCAAAGGTACCAACAGGTAGACATTTTGTTGCTGAGCATTTTGACATATTATTTGCAATTTTTGGACAAGTGGTTCAAAAGTTATGACAATTCAAAGTTCAACTTAATTTCTGCCAAATTTACAAATTCCAGGAAAATCGGCCGAAACGATTTACACCCGGGTGGAGCTAGCCGCAGAGACAGACAAGCGGGGCCGGGCCACGTTGGCGTCCACGTCGGCCAGCGGCCCACCCGCAGGTTTGACTGGCGCAGGGCGGCCAGGACCGGCGCGACGGCATGGTCACCGGCGGCGAGGGCGCGCACGGATCCGTCGTTTGCGAGCGCTAAGGAGACAAGGAGGGGGTGCATTCGGTTCCGCACGGCGAGGAGAGGCTAGTGGCGGAGCTAGGGACCAAATGGTCGCCGGAGAGGGCGCCGGCGATGAGCTACGGCGGCGGCACGGTTCGGCCTACGGCTAATCGATGAACCCGAGGGGGAGAGAGAGAAGGGAGGGGTCCAGGAGGACCGGGTGCTCACCCTGAGCACGTACAGCTGCTCGGCGGTGGCGGGGAAGCTTGGACGGCGACGGAATCGTGGCGGCGGCGCGGCGGACAGCGGCGAGGAAGACGAGACCGACGCGTCGATGTAGGGTTCCCGAGCTCGATTCCTTCGGCTTGGAGGTAGAAGGCGACGGCTCGGAGCTCGTGGTGCTCTTCGATCTGCTCGGGGACGCTCCAATCCACGGCGGCGCGGCGGCGGGCTCGAGCTAGGTCACGGCATGGCCGCAGCGGCTTAGGGTTAGGGTTTTCGGTGCCGGGGGGGGGAAAGTGAGGGGCGAGAGAGGAGCTAGGGCAACGAGGAACCCTCTTATCCACCGAGGGAGGCTAGGGATCGAGCGGGTGCGTCGGGGACGAGCGCGGCAGCTCGGTCGCTACAGCCATGGCCGCTACAGCGTGAAGGAGAAGGAAATTTTGCAGATACCCCCCTGCCTGCCCTTTCCTTTTTCTGTTTTATTTCCTTTAAAAGAACAGCAGCATTTTCTATTTAATTGGGGCCTCAAAACATTTCCAAAAATTATGAGAAAATTCAGGGAGGCTCACAATAATGTAAGGAAGCCCACCATATTTTTATTTGGAAGTTTATGTTGGGTTGGAAAATCAAGCTTGAATGGCAACTATTTAAAGTTCTCATTTTTAATTGAGGCATCTAAACCTTTTTATAAAACCTGCAAAAATTCATGTAGCCTTCTCATGACATGTAGAAGCTTGATAAAATTTGGTGTTGCAAAATAAAAAGTTTTGCACCACATTTGTCATAGGGTTTACTTAATGCAATTTGATCAATTCCAACTATCAAATGTATAGTCTTATAAAAGCACAAAGCAAGAATATTATTTTGCACTCTTGGAACTTCCTGGACAAATATGGAAACTCAAGAATATTTTGTTTTGCCACTTTGAGCAATTGCATTTGGTTTGGAATTTTAGGAAGTGTTTGCTTCCTTTTAATGTTTTCCATTGCTTGCAATATTTAATTTAGCAATTTAAATATGTATGCTATGATGCAATGCAAAGCAAAAAGTGAAAATTTGGCCCATATTTTAGGGTACCAAATCTGGGCTGTTACAATTCTATCCCCCTTACAAGAATCTCGCCCCGAGATTCCTAGAGTAGGAAGAGGGATGAGGGAGACATGGCAAGCCTTCACTTCAACGATCTTCTCGATCCCACGATGATCTTCCTTGTTGTAGAGAAAAGGTAGCAAGCATGACATGCCGACGAGAAAGTCGGAAGATAGTTCAAGGTGACAGACAAGTTCTCTCTAAGGGTTGGAAATATGAACTTTGCACAAGACCATAAGCCATTGGGAAAAACTAGGAACAACTTGACCATACAAAGGTCGAGCAGAGGATAGGAGAATGACCGAGAGACATTTTTAGCAACACCACGTTAATGTTCTCCTCGATGTTCTAGATACCACTATCAGGCTTCGGAAAAAGCCTTCCATAGGTCATCAAGTGAAGGTCGGACCTTTAAGATTTCAAAGAGACCATAAGGGCAACTTCTAGAATAAGTAGCACAAAATCCTCATGGAGAGTGGTTTGATTTTACGAAAGGCAAGAGGATACCACAATAGACCTTCCAGTTAAGTAGGGCAACCACAACCTCAAACTTGCCGGATTTACACAAGGCCTATGTCATACTCTTAAAGAACACCAACCATCATTTCTGCTTGAGATTCAGATTTGGTTAAGCGTGCGGAAATTTCAGACTTGACACGTCCGAGAGAGGAGTTACAATAGTTAACGAGGGGTAAGGATCTCAAGAATTGACTACAACGTCAAGCTCCAGAACACGAGCTAGAGTGCGATCAGAGGCCTTGGATTTCAAAACAATAACAATTGCTAAGAATATCCGATTACCACAACGATATTCATCCTCAACATTCTCGAGCCCAAGTAGCTCGGAGGTAGATGGATAAGGAAGGGTAAGAGTATCACTTCATCGAGTACGTCATGAGACTAAGCACGACCTCTTGATATGAAAGAGTGTGACACTCTAAGGTTGAACAGAACCAAAAAGCTGGACAAGCCTCTGATTCTGCTGATTACAATACTTTGACCCGGTCCGAGAAATGGACAAGGTACCGGAGTTTGTTTCTCCTAACATCCCGGCGTGGAATGTATTGACGGGCTGCAAGGGTAACATGCATCGGAACACACCAATGCACGATAACACTTGACTGTCAACTGACAGATAGAGGTCGGACAACAAATTAAGAGTAAGAAAACGGGCTAGCAACAATATCAAGATAATGCAGAAGCCCTTGTTAGCACTCTTCCGACAACTAGTGCCGAAAGGGTTTCAGGAATCGGTGTTACCGGAGGAATCACAAAGATAGCTGGGAAACTTGTGATGAGCACTCTTATCTTGATCTAGATGGTTTCATGACAGAATACCCAGCTATAGCTCGTGACAGAGAAGAGGGTTGTTGCCGCATTTCAATTACGACTACAACCACCAAATTGAAGATTAACTTCAAACATGGCCAACCTGATGTAGGGTTTGACAATTAACATCAGGATTCAACGGAAAAGATCTTGGGTTAAAGATCAGCTTCATGCACTGGGACTCACGAATAGCATAATGCTCACATGGGTGACAACCCCCATAAATCATTACACCTGAGCCCTAGCACAATCCGGGACCTTCGGTTCAAGATCTTGGGCTAAAACAAGGGAATTTCTTGACGATCCGCAACATTTCCTTTCTTCGGGCTTTAGAATTTGCAGACGAGCAAAGTTAACCAGTAACTAAAGATAGAACCCAACCCCGTGATCCTAAAGATTTGGATTTTGCAGACGAGCAGAAGCATCGTTAAATCAAATAGAGGTAAGATGGCACCGAGATCAGAGTGAATTGGGTAAGGAGTAAAAAGAATCCTAAGATGGTTTTCACAACTCTTTTTTAGGTTAAAATAATTTTCACGAACTAGACTCGACATCGACCAATAGAACGGGTTTCCTACAGGCAGTCCTGCTCTGATACCAATTTGTAGCGCCCCGACCCCAGAACTATACAGTGGAACGTTGTAACCGGTCATGCTACACAATTGAGGGTTACTGGGTTTACCAATCCCAGGCCAATACACTTTGGCAGGTGTGCTCGGAATGGATCATCGGCACACAACACCTCAATCATGCCATAAGCTCAGACATCGCTTCCATGTATAGTAAAGAGACCGAGACTTGTGGAACGAACTGGCACATCACAGACTCTACGACACAAAGATATCATAGTTCAACTCATATAATTGAGAAAGATAGCAAATGACACATCAGAGGTCACTGACCCATCATTACAACAGCGGAAGCAAATTATAGTTGTCTAAACAACAAGATCCAAATTATGGCCTAAGAGGCCTACAGATAAACATCCCGTGCCAGCCTGTTCCATGACGTCCCAAGCTGCCACCTGGGAACCCCAGACTACTCGTCGAAGTCAACGTAGAACCCACCTTCCAGTTCGGTGGCGTCCTCCTCTGAAACAAATAATAAGCAACAAAGCAAGGCTGAGTACGACGTACTCGCAAGAATTAGTAGGGCGATATAGGCCCGATGCTGACGGAGGCTGCAAAGCTAAATAAGGTAGTTGTTTTGCATAAAGCTGGTTTTTTCCTTCCGAAGACTAGGACTCATGGCATCGTCTAATCAGAAGGTTTTCATAAGGGGATAAGAGGGTAACACTTTTCTCTTCGGTTCACGGGGAACCTACTGTATTCAGAAACACTACTCATCTCCACCAAGGCACTCCCTCGAATCACCCTCGAGGAAATGAACCTTCTATCACACGTTGATTATGCAACCTCTAGCTGCCATTTGATTAAAGGTTCAGGTTATCTATGATCTTATCGTCTATTCCCAAGTTGTCCATAACCGTGGACACGGCTTTTCGAAAAGATTAAACCCTGCAGGGGTGTACTGTTTTTACCATTGGTACCGTCCGACCCCTTGCCTGATCATTTAGCTCTCTTCCGGGGAAAGCCGGCAGGGCAGGCGCGGTTAAACCTTTACAAAGCATGAGACTATCCAAGGGTCATCGTGACGACAGGACAAGTTCAGCGCCTATTTCAACACCCTGCCCCATCGCCACTCCTATCACATCCACCATCATCACCATCATCATTCTTTTTCATCACCAGTCACACACTCGCAAATGGAAAGCGCAAACTAGAGGACCCTTGGATACGCCCGCACTAATTATTCGGTTAGTAAGGAGCCCATACTCCCACCTTTGGAAGCACGCTAGTCTTGGTTCAAGAGGTAAAGAACTCGCACCTAGGGGCTGGAACGAGACAAAACACCATCCCCAATGGCAACTCATCCCAGCCTTCTTAGCAATTAATTATCAACACAAGTATCCACCACTGTCCGAACATTCCATTCAATTCACAATTATGGAATAATCAACGGACAACTCAAACATTCGACTAAGCATGGCTAAGCATATCTAAGCATAAATACAACAGATATGAAATATCTCAGGCCAACACATCAACCTATGGTTCATAGGTGGGGAAACAGATAATGGTTCAGGGAACATGCAATTGATAGGATATTATATACACTGACCAAAACTTGTCACCAGAATCGAATGCAATATTATGGTGGATAAAATACTTGGGTAATATGAGATATGCCAAGAAGGTTAGGTTAGCTCTTGCCTTGCTGGTAGTACTGGTCGCGCTGGTTGTCAAGGTATTGTGGTGGAACCTCGACTCCAGAATCTACCGAAACACAAACAACACAAGAAGGAAAATAAATAACAAGAATACAAGGTGCAATGCACAATCATGATGATATGGTCATATTATGCATTGGAAAGGTATTGGGCATCTCCCACAAGTTAAATGGAACCCCTAAAATAAATATTGCGATTAACGGGTCAAAACTCCATCTTTAACTTAGTGAATTAGGTGAATATCCAAAATGTCCAATACTGAAATATGAGGTAAATATGCATGAAAATGACATTATTTGATAGATATTAACCCACTGATCGTTTTGGTACCTTGTTTGCATTTTTCCGATTAACGGTGAGGAAATAGTGATTTAAACGGTTAAGCAATTGAAATCATTTTAACCAATTCGAAAATGACATCAAAGTAAAAGTTATTTGCATGCTGTGATATTAACATAGGTAGATAGCATTTGAGTTGATGATCAAATTGATATATCATTTGCAATTTTTGAGTTAATACTTAACAAGTTATGACATTTCTAATATGTGATTTAATTCTGCCATTTATTTATTTTAAGGGGCAGCACCAAAATTAAATCAATTGTCATATTATGGTAGCTTAAGGCTTGCTGAACATTTTGAGCTATTGTTCATAATTTTTGAGCAATTACAACTCAAGTTATGCATTTTCTAGAAATAGAATTAAATCTGCCATTCTAGTAAATTTAATGAAACAGCAATTTAAATGTTCATCACTGCATGGAAAATGGAACTAGCATGTAGATGTTGTTTTCCTGAACATTTTGAGAGCTTAACCATAATTTTTGGACAATTATTCATAGAGTTATGGAATTAACAAATTCAGCCATATTTCTGCCATTTTAGTCTTCTGCAATTAAAGGCAAATTATTTTGATCAATTAAATTAACCAAAGGTACCAACAGGTAGACATTTTGTTGCTGAGCATTTTGACATATTATTTGCAATTTTTGGACAAGTGGTTCAAAAGTTATGACAATTCAAAGTTCAACTTAATTTCTGCCAAATTTACAAATTCCAGGAAAATCGGCCGAAACGATTTACACCCGGGTGGAGCTAGCCGCAGAGACAGACAAGCGGGGCCGGGCCACGTTGGCGTCCACGTCGGCCAGCGGCCCACCCGCAGGTTTGACTGGCGCAGGGCGGCCAGGACCGGCGCGACGGCATGGTCACCGGCGGCGAGGGCGCGCACGGATCCGTCGTTTGCGAGCGCTAAGGAGACAAGGAGGGGGTGCATTCGGTTCCGCACGGCGAGGAGAGGCTAGTGGCGGAGCTAGGGACCAAATGGTCGCCGGAGAGGGCGCCGGCGATGAGCTACGGCGGCGGCACGGTTCGGCCTACGGCTAATCGATGAACCCGAGGGGGAGAGAGAAGGGAGGGGTCCAGGAGGACCGGGTGCTCACCCTGAGCACGTACAGCTGCTCGGCGGTGGCGGGGAAGCTTGGACGGCGACGGAATCGTGGCGGCGGCGCGGCGGACAGCGGCGAGGAAGACGAGACCGACGCGTCGATGTAGGGTTCCCGAGCTCGATTCCTTCGGCTTGGAGGTAGAAGGCGACGGCTCGGAGCTCGTGGTGCTCTTCGATCTGCTCGGGGACGCTCCAATCCACGGCGGCGCGGCGGCGGGCTCGAGCTAGGTCACGGCATGGCCGCAGCGGCTTAGGGTTAGGGTTTTCGGTGCCGGGGGGGGAAAGTGAGGGACGAGAGAGGAGCTAGGGCAACGAGGAACCCTCTTATCCACCGAGGGAGGCTAGGGATCGAGCGGGTGCGTCGGGGACGAGCGCGGCAGCTCGGTCGCTACAGCCATGGCCGCTACAGCGTGAAGGAGAAGGAAATTTTGCAGATACCCCCCTGCCTGCCCTTTCCTTTTTCTGTTTTATTTCCTTTAAAAGAACAGCAGCATTTTCTATTTAATTGGGGCCTCAAAACATTTCCAAAAATTATGAGAAAATTCAGGGAGGCTCACAATAATGTAAGGAAGCCCACCATATTTTTATTTGGAATTTTTGGAAGTTTATGTTGGGTTGGAAAATCAAGCTTGAATGGCAACTATTTAAAGTTCTCATTTTTAATTGAGGCATCTAAACCTTTTTATAAAACCTGCAAAAATTCATGTAGCCTTCTCATGACATGTAGAAGCTTGATAAAATTTGGTGTTGCAAAATAAAAAGTTTTGCACCACATTTGTCATAGGGTTTACTTAATGCAATTTGATCAATTCCAACTATCAAATGTATAGTCTTATAAAAGCACAAAGCAAGAATATTATTTTGCACTCTTGGAACTTCCTGGACAAATATGGAAACTCAAGAATATTTTGTTTTGCCACTTTGAGCAATTGCATTTGGTTTGGAATTTTAGGAAGTGTTTGCTTCCTTTTAATGTTTTCCATTGCTTGCAATATTTAATTTAGCAATTTAAATATGTATGCTATGATGCAATGCAAAGCAAAAAGTGAAAATTTGGCCCATATTTTAGGGTACCAAATCTGGGCTGTTACACCCTCTAGGCGACATCCGGGCATTGTTTGTTCTTTCATCAACTTAATACTTCTAGGTGACATGCTGGATAGCGATCCCGGGGTGGATTATTAGTCATAGATGTGGTTGGATTACGGTCTATGTATTTTGACGTAATGCCCATATTAGATGAAACGATGAACTATATTGTTTTATGATAGCATTGTTGTGCGTCCTCAATTATGTCAATTGGCATGCTGTAATTTGTTTACCCATCATGTATATCTTTTGGAGAGACATCACTAGTGAACTGTGGACCCTGGTCCTATTTTCCTATATTGTTTACAACTGTTTTAATAGCTTTTCATCATCATTTGCTCAATGTTTATATTTCACTCCCATCATATTTTACATCTGCACAATTAATCCTTTGTGTTCGGCAAGCCGGAGAGATTGAAAACCTCTCTGTTTCGTTGGGGCAAAGTAGTTTGTTTGTGATTATGTGCAGGTCCACGTCAACACGTAAATAACTCTTTTTCTGGCACCATTGATACCTAGCAAGGCCTTCTCCAAGTCCTACTGGTTTGATAACCTTGGTTGTGTAATCAAGGGAAACTGCTGCTTTGCTGCATCATACCTTCCTCTTGGGTTTCCTAGCGAACGTGTGATCCACGTCATCATGAGGATTGCATGCAAAGAAAAATATAAGGTGGATGGGTTTTACAATATTTATATCAATAGACATAGATTTTGCCTCGAATGGGAGGTTGAAATAAATTATGTGTCTCTTTCTTCCTCCTCGGGCTCGCCACCTGGCAACAATTCAAAGGATAAAAAGAGATGATGGCAAAGAAAAAACAACAACAAAGATATGCGTGGCAGTGGCGGTTGAAGGCTATAGGCCAAAGCTTCGAGAGAGTGCCTGGTTGACTTTCTTGACACTGTCAGTAGAAAGGAGGTTACTAAGTTTGTCAATGGCTTTAAATTTGTTTCCAACGAATCAATCTAAGCAATTGTTATAGAATCTGTCAGAGAGTTTGAGGCCTTTGGCATGTTGGAAGAGACCTACGCCCGTCTTTATGATCTGCCAAAGTGAGCTAGATTTGAAGACGCGGTTGTGTCCTACTCCCTCCGTTCTAAAATACTTGACTTTCATTTGTCTACATCCGTATGTAGGTAAATGAAAGTCATCTATTTTAAAACGGAGGGAGTAGATATTAAGACGCGGATTTGGAGGTAACCTCGGGAGGTGGAGGTGGCTTCTCTCCCGGGAGGTGGAGGTGTGAGGATTATATGCAAACAAAAATATAAGGTGGATGGGTTTTACAATGTTTATATCAATAGAATAGATTTTGCCTCGAATGGGAGGTTGAAAGAAATTATGTGTCTCTTTCTTCCTCCTCGGGCTCACCACCTGGCAACAATTTAAAGGACAAAGAGATGATGAAAAAAAAAACAACAACAAAGATATGCGTAGCAAGAAAAAACAAGACACGAAGGAAGTGGAGAAAACATTTTTTTTAAGAACATGCAAGATTGCATGTCATCGCATTAAGAAGGGAGAAAAATACAGAGTTGGTTACATACGAACATGTCCGCCAAAAACAGGAAAAGTAAAACGATTACTCCTCCCTATGACCTGCCGCTAGTATTGATAATATTGATGCTAGCCGAATTGCGAAATCTTCAATCCAAAAAGTTTCTATTGACAATTTAAAAATGGTAGGCACATTGTTGTTAATAACTAAACATGAGGAAAGAGTGTCAATTCCGGAGGTGTGCTATTCTGTGTTGACAAGATGGTCTCTCCGATCCCTCCCATGTCTCGATGATTTGTGTCTCGGATCCACAAAACAGACACATTTTAGGCCGTGCTTGGATCGTCGTTTTCGGTCGGTAAACGGACCGGAAAAATGTACGGAACTGTCCACGCCCGTAGTAATCCGTCGTTTTTTTTCCACCGGTGGAAATAAAGCGATCCGGTGTCGGACATTTCCAAACTGTCGGAGATGCTCAAAGACCCAAAGCGACCAGGCCCAACGTTCGATTGGCAGTACTCCAGGCCCGCCCAGCCGCCCAGCCGCCGGAGGTCCCAAGAAGAGAACTCAACTGGATCTGGTCGCCCGGGCCCCACATCGTCTGAGATTGAGACTAGAAACCCTCATCAACGCCGCCGCCGCCCTCTCCATCCATGGCAGACGACAGCGACGGCGAGGGTTTCTACGACGACCCTTTCGAGGACGCCAGCGACGGCGAGGAATTCTCCGGCGATCCCTTCGGCGATGAAGAGGGCGGCGACGGATGTCTAGGGTTATGCGGAGGTCCCTCCGACGAGGAGGGCGACGACGATAGCAACGGCGAGGAGATGTGCGAAGTCCCTTGCTGCTATGATGACGACGGCAGTGACGAGTCGGATCTCTGCGGAACCCCCCGCGACGGCGACGACGACGACGACGGGGAGAGCGAGGAGGCGTTATCCGACGATGACTACGACTTCCAGGGTGAGGAGGTATGCGACGAGGAGGGGAATGGCGGGGAGCTCGTCGACGACCCATGTGATGAAGACGACGAAGAGGGCGATGGGGAGGCCCAGGATCTGTGCGAGGACCCCTCCTCCAACGACGACGAAGAGGGCGAGCGGGAGGTGCTCTGTGTCTCCGGCTTCTCTCTTGCCGATGGTACAGACATCTCCGATTCCGTCCAGGATGATTCCTCCTCCTCCTCCTCCTCCTCCGACTCGGAGGACGATAGGGCCCCGTTGGCGCTGCCGCTGGCGCGGGGGCGGGTGCTGATGCCCTGGCCTTTTCCGGTGGTGTTCGACTCAGACACCGACTCTGACACTGATAATGACTTGGATGACACCGATTATGATGATTATGAGATACACAGGCTGCCGGCGTCACGCGCGGCGGTGGAAAGCCTATTGGAGGCGACGCTCAGCGAAGAGGAGGCCGCGTGTGGCTGCGCGGTGTGCAAGGAAGTCTTCGAGTCGGGGCTGCGTGTCGTCCGGCTACCGTGCAAGCACTACTTCCATGGCGACTGCATCCGGCCATGGCTTGCCATCAGGAGCACATGCCCTGTCTGTCGGTATCAACTCCCCACAGATGATGCCGAGTCTCGGCAGGGACAGGCACAGCAATCGAGGGTTCTAGAACCAGTGGCTCGTCACGGTGAAACACAGCAGGTATCTTGGATATTACGGTGGTAAATTCTTAGTTGCAATGCCATGGTAGTGGTATACTTCAAGAATCATTGAAGGGTTGGAATATGACCTTTTGTTTTGGTATAGCTTATTATAATTATGATTGGCGTACGGTTAGGAGATTCGTGTAGTTCCAATACGCGATAGTCGTGCCGTTCTTTGTATGCTCTAGTACCTGTTGTTTGTTTGCTTCCTTATTCCATGAAACCTGAAACATCATGAGCATTGTCTTCTCTATAATGCATCTTAGACCAACAGAAGTCTCACATATGAACTGTAGGAAGCATAAGAGAAGTCTTTAGGAAACCAGAATTTTAGAAGCCTAACATCTGAATGCACAAACATGAAACCACTCTGTTTATCCAACCTATGAAAATGTAGAGGCCTGTGCTGGGTACTTCCCTTCAACAACAAATTTCGGCATGCGTTTTATCTTGAACTGAACTGGTCATTGTATATCTTGAACAAACTAGTACCAGTCTGTTAGGCAATGTGGTTTAATCACCTTTTGGTACCTAGTTATATCTGCAGGGGAAATGATCGCCAGGATCAGTCTTAGCTCTATTTACAATATCGGATTTTAGTACACAAAGCAATAGCACATACATGTTTTTGTAACCTTTAGGAAAAGAATGCACTGGAGTATGCCTATGATGAACGATCTTCTAGTGTCCAGGGTTGAACATTTAACAACCAGTCACCGTCAATCTTTCATTAACTGATTCTCAATGCTGTAAAATTGTGGGCATATAACGATGTCCTATTCTACTGTGCTTGTGTTTGAGACGAGGTGAATTTTCATCTCGCGGTTGATTCCATATAAAAATCAGTTTTACCACTGTTTTATCTACTATCCACTTCTCATCTTAGCTTCTGTTCGATTCCACGACAATTTTTTTAGGAAGCCTTAATAGTTAGAATTGGCCATCTGATCTAATATGATTTGTTATGATCCCATAAAAATATATTTAAATCATGACTTTTCTTATTTGTAAAAATTGCTGAAGTTGATTATCTGTGGCTCTCTTGCAACAACCGATTTGACTTCTACCATTTATTCTTCAGAATACGCCGCGCTTAACACGGCCTTCAGAACCAAACTGCTGTCGTGTTATTTTTGAACTCATGTGCACTGTTCTGTACCAGTGGTTGATAATTGTGCCATTTAGAGTGAGTTTTACAGCTGTATCCACAAAACCTGCTTGGATGATTGCATATGTAGACTGATGTTTGGATCTGATAACTCTTTACATTTTGACAGAGCGAGGGCCGAGATGGAGGCGACGGCGGCGGAGCCACCACAGGCACAGGGGACGCGCGCGACTGACTGACTGCTCGGCACGAAGGGGACACGAGCAGAGCGCACCTTTTGATATGGCCGCGGCAGTACGCAGAGGAATTCTATCATCAGCTAGTCGCGTAGTAGAATGTACCGTCATTGAAACAACAGCCGTCCAGCAGCCAAGATGCAACGAGATGTTGGGCTTCAGCAATCAGCGCCAAGCAGTAGATTGATTATTTTTACACATACTCTTCTGTAATCAAAACTAGAGATGCTGTACTGTGACGGTGCTTTTGTCAAATTTCAAATTTCAGGCGATTGGGACTAGCAAAACCGAACAGCTAATCCTCGGTCGCTAGTATTATGTCCACCTGGCTGCGAGCCATATGAATGACAACTAAGCTATAATTTCAAGTCTCTCCTCCTCTGTAACTGTAACCTCTGCAGCAGCAGCAGCAGCAGCTAATTCGGCCTCCGAGTACACTCCCATGTCCTCGAGCTTCTTCCGCAGCTCGGAGGCCTCCTCCCGGAGCCGGGCGCTCTCACGGGCCACGCGGCCGTGCTCGGCGATCACGCGGTTGAGCTCGACCAGGAGCCTCTGGTTCGCCGCCCGGAGCCGGGCCGCCCGCGACGACAGCTCGTCAAGCCGCCTCTGCTTCCTCACCCGCGACCGCCTCGCCGACTCGCGGTTCGACGCCAGCCGCTTCGTCTTCCTCTCGTCGCCGTTGTCGCAGCCCGTGGCTTGACCGTCCCCCCGGCGACGACCCGCCGACGGTGGCGTCGCTGTCGCCGCCATTGTAGCTGTATGGAGCTACCACGTCCGACAACGAAGCCAAGTCGTGCGTATGCGCGGTGCGATGATCGTAGTAGTCCTGTAGCAGGGACATGCCGGCGGCTCCGAAGCCACCGGAGTGGTGGTACGCAATGCCACAGGCGGCGTCCGCCGGTGCCGTGGCGCTGCATGTTTGGAAGGGGAGGAGAAGGCCGGAAGGTCTGCGATTGCATTGGTGGATTTATTAGTTTCTTGCTCGAATGAATGGAGCGGGAGATCGAGCAGAGATGTGTCGCTTATAAACTGCAAGGAAAAGCAGAGCAGCCTCTAAAGTCCAGGAGACTGTTCATACCTGGTGACGTGAGCAAATTTGTCTTTATTTTTTCTCTCTATATCTCTCTCAACTTTGTGGGCGATTGAGATTATTGTCTTGATTTGTAGTTTTTTCGTGAACATGTCGGGGTCGCAGCAAAAGATCAACTTTGATGAAATGTTTTTATTCTGCGTGGAAATCCTGGAGGAACACAACACTACTACCAGCCAGGTCCAACCAACACAGCACACAAAAAGTTTGGTTTTTCATATGGAATTGCGTTGCATTGCAGAGTTCAGAGTTGCATTACTTGTGCTTATTAAAGCGTTTAGCTAATTGTTTGTTCCTTAACCATGTTCCAAGCGGATGAAAGATGATATGGAAGGAGCTAGAAGATCTAAAACTGCCTTTATACATCTTTGAATCAATGTGTGGCCCTATGATCAATTATTTAAAAAAGTGAGGTTGTGATGATCCTAGAGGCTGATGCAAAACTACCTCTATTGTGGCCCATCAAGTATTTAGGTGCACCTGTTAGTGCCAGAAGAATTACTGTGGCGGAAATGGGGTTCCTATAAGGAAAATTGAAGAAGAAGAAGAAGATGGACATATGGATGCAGTACTTTGTCAATGCTTGCTTTTCCAGTGTGGCAGTGTACGGCATGTCAATGTTTCTCACGCATAAGACTAATCTGGAAATAATTTATAAACCTAGAAATTTTCATGTGGTCAGGGGTGCTGCTAAAAGGAGATATCATTTGGTGCTGCTAAAAATTCATCAGGGGCAAGTTTCTAGGTGATGGCGGTATTTTTGGTATTAAACATAGAGCCATGAATTTTGTTTGTTGGTCAGATCTACATACAAGAGAGCTATACTTGTGTGGGAGAAAAGGCAAGAAAACTGACTTGTGGTGTGATGCTTGGTGTGGTTTGACACCATTGAAGGATAGATTTCCTAATTTGTTTTATATCAGTAATGAACAGAATGTAACATAGGCAGTTGTGACAGCAAGAAGATGACCGGTGACTTGCAGAGCCTGTTGATGTGCCTTTGAATGAAGAGCAAGATAGACCTGTGTGGAAATGGACCAAACAAGCGAAGTTCTCCGTTAAATCCATGTTTTTATCGCCATTTCTAGTTCTAGATGACATGGCGCGAGAACCATCGAAACTGTTTTTCCCTAGGCACAATGTTTACTACTGTATTATAGGTCAAATTAGGTAATTAGTAGCCGCACGCTAGATAAAAGGTACATACAAGGTGGAGCAGTCACCGGAGGACTGACAAAAGAGTTTCCAAGTTATACGCAACATGCCTGGCCGTCGATGACGTTGTCACATCTCGCTTGACATAGATGTCCCAAAAGGTAACGGATTTACTTGGTCACAGTGAACAGTTTGGACAACTCACCTGATACATAGCTACTCATATGATTGTCGAAGCATTATCAATTGCAATGGTGAAAAGCAAGAAAATATAGTAAACCTGCAATCAGCACCTTCTCTGCCTTTTTACTTTAAAAGTGTGAACAAAATGAGTTTTCATCCTGAAAAATTATACGAATTCAACAAATTTGCAGTATATTTGCCCGTTTGCAGGCTATGTGTGGTGTAGGTGAACGCAGGTGTTAAAGCGGTGAGCAGCGAAGATACTAGCGTTTTGTTTTAGCTTCAGAACAAGTGCGACGAATGACTAGGGGGAACTATTGAATCGTCGCTGCAGAATAAGACTTTTATAACCTTTTTGCACAGCAGACACAATCATTGGTAGCGAGAGCTTTCGTTTCTTTACCTACACAATAGTCGCAATTATTGTTTTGCCCTGATTTATCAGTTAGGCAACGAGATTAGCATGCTTCTATGACTACAGCTAAGGTAATTCGAGAATGGACAAAAGGAGGCCGAGCTAGATACTTTTGGTTGATATTTTACACGTCGGTAGAATACAACATTGTCTACATCTAGGACTTTTTCTAGATTTTTTTAGGAATTTTAAAATATGATTTTCAAATTTTTTAAATAAAGTGCTCCATAGATCTCGGTCTCCATTTGTGATTTCCAAAGTAATTCGTATTACTGATTACCAAAAAAGCTTATGGCACTGTCCATCAAAAGGCAATGATTGTATACGGTGACTCTTGTTGACTATCCTTTTTATAGGATCAGGCTTTTCTTGTCGTGTAGTTGTCAATTGGAAGTTTTGGTCAAATTTTGCTCCAGTATGCTCCACATCCATGGTAGTATTGGGCCATGTAGTCACTTTTACGGCTTGTTTGGACTGCTCTTTTGGCAACCACCGTGAAAACATACCATCAATTATATGAACCAAGCTGTTTCTTTCGGAAATCATGCTTCTGTTGGAAACAACTGCTTCTTTTTAAGAAAGACACTCAAAATACATCTTAAATCTGATAATTACCGAGAAACACAATAGACACTACAATGAGAAGACAATTGGACGCAAAATGTCCAGTAAAAACTAGAATTACATCGAAAATTATACTAGTCTTCTTCCTCCTTTGATTGTACGCCGCCGATCGGGGATTGAAAACACTGAATCAATTGTAAAACAAAGAGACACCCGCAAACACCCCCGTCATACCAGGCTTTAAAGACTGCGATAGCCACTCCACGCTTGAGATGAGATCAACCATGCTCCAGAACGACAAAGTCGCCACACCAATAGCCAACCAATCGCTCTCCTTGAAAGACACACCAACTATCTAGATCCAAAGAGAGCGAGCAGATCTAGCTGACACACACTCTCATAGGCCTTCGTTGGCATTGTATGTCGTTTGTAACGCCCCAAGATCGGTACTATGCAGATTTGAGCATTCCCGCCAAATCCGCATAATAACGATCTTAGGATGCCCACCAGGCATAACGTGCACGTCGCAACACACACGTTATGCGGGTGGAATTGTGATAACATTACAACAGTTCTCGATGGAACCCACAAAACTACATATATACAACAACGACTCACCGAGTCAAGAATACAAAAGATACAATACAGAGAACCAAGGAACAGCGGAAGCGAAATAGTATCCGGCTACGGATAAGAATACGAATGTGGACTAAGAGTCCTGAAGATAAACGAAGCCACCATATCCCTGCCCAGGCCAAGCCGGAGGGATTCTCAAGATAACGTCGTTAGACTTCAAACCTGTCGGCTGCATTGGAATAGTGATGTCTACTACACACTTCTATTCTTGTAGACTTGTTGGGCCTCCAAGCGCAGAGGTTTGTAGGACAGCGACAAATTTCCCTTAAGTGAGTAACCCAAGGTTTATCGAATCCACGGGAGGTAGAGGTCAAAGATATCCCTCTCAAGCAACCCTGCAATTAAGATATAAGAAATCTCTTATGTCCCCAACACACCTAATACAATTGTCAGTTGTATATGTGCACTAGTTCGGCGAAGAGATGGTAAAATGCAAGTGATATGGATGGTAAAAGGTGATTTTATAATTCTGTAATAAAAATGGCAGCAAGCAAACAAGTGACAAAAGTGACTAAAAACGGTGTATCAATGCTTGGAAACTAGGCCTAGGCTTCATACTTTCACTAGTGACTACTCTCAACATCATTAACATAATTAAACACCTGATAGTTCCCACAAAATACATGCGTGGTAGACATTACTCGGAGATCATTCTTTTGTGGATCAAATAGGATGAGAATTGCGTAGGGCTACGAAAAGCACACCTTAAAGTTCGTATTCCACATCTATGGACACTTCATGCTGTCACTATCCGCATCCAAAGATAGTACTAACAAACACCACAACATATTTCTTGAATAGTCTCTTTCTTCAATAACACAAGCGTCAAGAAACCTCATGATCTATTCAATCCAACAAATAAAGAACAAACTCATGATGAAGATCCTTCCAGTCTATTATACATAGAGTCACACACGGCACCCATCCTGTCACTGAGATACCATGATCACAACGGTGGCTCCGGAAATTGTGGGAGAAACATCCTATCCATTACACATAGGGAAACATCATATATTCAACTAGACTAACAAAGCTCATGATCACAACGAAGATCACATCATAGGAGAGAGAGATAACTACATAGCTACTTGTATAAGCCTCAGCCCCGGTGAGGGACTACTCCCTCCTCATCGCGGGAAGCAGCGGTGTTGATGGAGATGGCCCCGGCGGTCGATCCCCGTCCCAGCAGGGTGCCGGAACAGGACCTTCTGAACCCCCGAAACTTGTCGGCGATGGCGGCGGAGTTCTGTTGCGTATTTGGGAAAATCCTTCGGGGAGTTAGGGTTTTTGCGTCGGATGTGATTTTATAGGCGTCGGAGACGGCCGAGGGGTGCCCCACAGGGCAGGGGCGGGTCCCACCCACGAGTGGGCCCTACGACGCGGCAGGGGGCCGCTCCTGGCCTGTGTGGGTCCCCTAGAGTCACCCTTCTGGCTCCCTTCCTCATTTCTTCAATAAAAAATCTCCGTAAATTTTCGTCCAATTCCGAGAATATTTCCAGAAGTAACCTTCTACAGCAAAAGCAGCACAAAAACAGGGAACTAGCACTAGGCATATTGTCAATAGGTTAGTCCGATAAAATGCATAAAAATGATATAATTGATAGTAAAAACACGTGACAATATCACAAAACTAGCATGGATCACTAAAAAATTATAGATAAGTTTGAGACGTATCAGCATCCCCAAGCTTAACTCCTACTTGTCCTCGAGTAGGTAAGTGATAACAAAATAATTTTTGATGAGACATGCGGCCAACACATTCTTGATCAAGATAGTGATGCAAATCAAATGATGTGAATGAAGAGATACAAAACAATTGTCTATAATTGATAGCAAGAAAGCAATGAATAACCAAGTTGAATCATTCAAGCAAAACCTTTCATAAATAGTACATTAAAGGCATGAAAGCAATGTGATCCACATATTTGATTAATTCTCAAAGTTAACAATTCCATGACAAAAGTGTTTCAGAATAAAAACAAAGAAGATGCAAGTTTTTAGCAAAAAGTCTCAACTTCCAACGGTAAAGTCAATATAAAGATTCATGTTTAATCTGACAATGCAATATGATCAATGATAACCAGGGTCAATGCTAGATGTTTGCTTTGGTGGAGATAGAAGGAAGAGGAAAACTGACTCAACATTAAAAGTTAAAGAAAGGCCCTTCGTAGAGGGAAGCAGGGATTAGTCATGTGCTAGAGCTTTTTATTTTTATGAAACAGAAGTAAAACAATTTTGAGACATGCATGCTTTCGTCAACGACTTCACAACAGAGAAGCTATCTAGTCCCCCATAACAAGCAAGGCTTTTAGACTTGTGAGAGCAGCTGGTTTTTAGAGGAGCGAGTACGCTCTTCTTTCTCCTTGGTTTCACCACTGTCCAATGTTTGACCTGATTTCTCAGATTTGCATTGCGCGGAGAAGAATGGTGAGTTATATTTATATTTTGCTTGAGCTACTCTCGGGTTGATTCAAGTGAAGACGTAATCCATCGACACCGGGTGAAAGGAGGGAAATGACCTTGCTCGTCACGAGTTATATCTAGCTCTCTACTGCTCCCTCATGAGCTTAAAAACAGAGGCACAAAAAGGAGTATTTTGAATTTTTAAAGATAGCACATGACAAATTTACTTGGAATGGCAGGAAATACGATGCATAGGTAGATATGGTGGACTCAGCTGGCAAGATAGTTTGGCTTTGGGATTTGGATGCACGAGTGAACCATACACTCAGTACGAATTTTTGGGCTTAGCAAAGAAGGTATTTGAAGCAAACATCTAAAATTAACCGGTAACAGAGTAGCATAAGACATTTATCAATCATAACCATAAAATCTCCACACCGTCTCCAATGTTGACCAAACAATTCTTTTGATGGAAAGATTAGCTTAAAGAATTAACAACTACGAAACACCGCATAGTTTCAAGTTTTTAACAGTATTTCTTTACTAATCAATTCCACTCAAATAACCAGCAAGTTTAAGCATTCATCCTAATATCTCAAAACAAATGAGAAGCATCAAGTATCCACACTATGATCTACAAGACTATGTAGGATTTCATTTCATTCCAATATCACATGGATAGCATTTTATCGCTCTAACAAATTAAATAAGCAACCATAGCAACTCTCTAACAAATATAAGTGAAGAACAAGAGAGTTTACATCAACAACTAGCAGCTCTAAACAAGATAAAGCTAAAAGCAAGAGCTTACTAGCAAACAAACAGTAGCTAAGAATACTCAACAAGATATAAGCAAAGCAAAGGAGTATTCAAATGAAAAAGCGGAGCGTGTCTCTCTCCCACACAAACAAGCAAGGATCCAACAAGCATATGACCAGCAAACAAACAAAACAATAATGAAAGTAAAAAGACGCACCAAGCATAGCACATAATATGTAAAGTGATAAAAAGAAGTTCAACGAAGACGACACTACTGCAGAATAGGCTATTAGTGGCGCACCAATTTGGGATTCTATGGCGCATCCTGGAAAAAGAGGGATGCGCCACAGAATCGTCACCACTAAATTATATTTCTGCGGCGCATGGGGCCAGATGCGCCACCGAAATGTAGATTTCTGTGGCGCATCCAGCTCCATGCGCCACAGAAATATTTTGGAAATTTTTTAATATGGAAATTCAAAAAAATTCAAAATAATCTGGAAAAAACAAAAAATGAAATATTTCTGGAAAACCTAAATATTTGATTTTTCCAATTTTTCTGAATTTTTTAACCCATATCAAATGATGACTTCCCGCTAGGTCACTCATCCTCAAATTGCTCCAACCCAAGCCAAGCACGCTTAATTTCTAAGTTCTATTCAGAACTGCTACCCTTATGCTGCTCAAGTTCTTACTGATATAAGTATGATATCAACCCTCTTAAGCCTTGTATGTGTATATATATGTGAATGTAGTTTATGTGTGGTATGTATATATATGTGTGGTTTTTAAATTCGAAAAAATCAAAAACTTCAAAGTTTCAAAAGCAAATCCAAAGTTTCAAAAAATCCCAAAAAATTCAAAGAATCCCTAAAATTTCAAAAAAAAAATCCAAAAGTTCAAAAAATATCAAAATATCCCAAAATTTTCAAAAAATAAAAAAATCCAAAAAAATTAAAAAACATTCAAAAAAATCCAAATGTAATAAATTTTTTTGAAATATGAATTTTGACTTTTTGCAAATACTTAGACTTTTGAATTCAAAAAAAAATTCAAAAATTCCCAAATTTTTTGACCTTTTTTGCAAAACATACTTAGAATTTTNTGATTTTTTGAATTTGAATTTTTTGAATTTTTTGATATTTGGGTTTTTGGATTTTTTGAATTTTTGACATTTGTTGGATTTTTTGAATTTTTTTTGGATTTTTTGGAATTTTTTTGCACTTTTTTGGATTTTTGAATTTTTGAAATGACAAAAAATAAAAAAATCAAGGTTTTTCCCCTCTCATGCATGAAAAAAAAGTTATTTAAAAAAGAAGATTTTTCTACAAAATAGAAAAATTCAAAAAATATTTAGAAGTTCAAATTTTTTCAAAAATTCATAAAAAATATTTTTTTTAGAAAAATATTGTATTTTTGGAATTGTTGAATTTTTTTTTTGAAGTTTTTTGGATTTTTTGGATTTTTTGAGTTTTTTTGAATTTTTTTGATTTTTCAAACTTCTGCGCCACAGAAATGTGGCTTTCTGCCACAGAAAGTCATATTTCTGTGGCGCATGTTGGATGTGCGCCACAGAAATGTGGCTTTCTGTGGCGCATCTAGCTATATGCGCCACAGAAAGACATATTTCTGTGGCGCATTTGGTTTTCGTGCGCCACAGAATTTCAAAATTCTGTGGCGCATGCAAAACTATGCGCCACAAAAATATTTTCTGTGGCGCATGGCTGTTTGGTGCACCACAGAATGTGGTTCCACCTATATCTAGTTTCCTAGTAGTGCGACCTTATGATAGTCGATGAAGATGAGGGGATGCCTTAGGCATCCCCAAGCTTTGACTCTTGATAGTTCTTGATATTTAGAGGGGGTGCCATGGGGGCATCCCCAGGCTTGAGCTCTGATCCATCCTCGATTTCTTCATATTCCTCTCCTTTTGAACTTAAAAACTCTCTTCACACAAAACTTATCATAATTTGATTAGAGGGTTAGTGCTCATAAATTAAAATGCACATGCGTTCAACTTAGGACAAATTGCAAACCAACTTCATTAAACATTAGCTACTATTTACTAAGTTTCAATGTGGCACTCTACCCCTAGAGTATCACATATGACGATGGTAAAGATACAAATGCAAAATAAAAGTTGAATCTGTCAAAATCTGAACAATCTGTAAAGATCGAATTTTTCGAGGCACTTCTGCAACTCAAATAAACAAATTTAAAACTAACGAAAGATAGATAAATTAATCAGGCTTGCTGTAAAAAATTATAAGAAAAATATAAAATTCTGGCGATTTTAGGATTTTCGTGCAACAGGCGCACATAATCTGTTTTTGGACAGCAACACAATACCTCGCACTTTCAATGCATTAGAGGCTAAACTTGGCACAAAAAACCAAAAGAAAAAGATACAATGAAGTTGCTACAGAGGCAAAAACTCCATGACTCAATAAAAACAAAAACAAACTGAAAGTAAAAGATGGGTTGCCTCCCAACAAGCGCTTTTCTTTTAAGCCTTTTAGCTAGGCATGCTAATTTTAATGATGCTCTCATAAGAATAAGAGGTGGACCGGAAAAGAGAGCATCATGAAGCAAATATCAAACACATTTAAGTCTAACGCTCTTCCTATGCACATGCATCTTGTAAGAAAATAAATTATTGGAGCATAAAGCATTAAGCATAGGAAGGCAAAGCAAGTGCAACATTAAAACCTTCAACATAAAGAGGGGAAACTTCATAAGATGAAAATTTATATAACCAAGCTTCCCTCTCTCATAATAACTTTTAGTAGAATCATAAAAAAACTCAATAACATAACCATCACATAAAGCATTTTTATCATGATTCATATACATAAAAGTATTATTATTACTCTCCACATAAGTAAAATCCTTCTCATTAGTAATAGTGGGAGTAAAACTATCATAACCATCATTGTAATCATCATAAATAGGAGGCATATCATGATCATAATAAACTTTTTCCTCAATAGTAGGTGGACTGAAAATATCACATTCATCATAATAATCATCATATATAGGAGGCATAGTATAATCAAAGCAAATTTCCTCCTCAAAGCTTGGGGGACTAAAAAGATCATATTCATTAAAAATAGCTTCCCCAAGATTAGAATTTTCCATAGCATTAGCAATAATGGTGTCCAAAGAATTCATGCTAATAACATTGCTACTATAATGATTATTATGCAAATAAAGTTCCATAGGTTTTTTTAATTTTCTCTTCAAAAGCATCATGACCAATTTCAAGATAAATTTTATAAAGCTCTCTAATTTTTGTTGTTGTTTTCCATTAAACCGAACTAGTGAAATAAAAACAAGAAACAAAAAGATTTAATTGCAAGATCTAAAGAAGATAACTTTAAGCACTCACCTCCCCAACAACAATGCTAGAAATTAGCTTCGTCGTCGGAGTGTGAGTACCGTTTACCTTACCTCCCCGGCAATGACGCCAGAAATTAACTTGATGTCTACTACACACTTCTATTCTTGTAGACTTGTTGGGCCTCCAAGCGCAGAGGTTTGTAGGACAGCGGCAAATTTCCCTTAAGTGAGTAACCCAAGGTTTATCGAATCCACGGGAGGTAGAGGTCAAAGATATCCCTCTCAAGCAACCCTGCAATTAAGATACAAGAAGTCTCTTGTGTCCCCAATACACCTAATTCAATTGTCAGTTGTATAGGTGCACTAGTTCGGCGAAGAGATGGTAAAATGCAAGTGATATGGATGGTAAAAGGTGATTTTATAATTCTGTAATAAAAATGGCAGCAAGCAAACAAGTGACAAAAGTGACTAAAAACGGTGTATCAATGCTTGGAAACAAGGCCTAGGCTTCATACTTACACTAGTGACTACTCTCAACATCATTAACATAATTAAACACATGATAGTTCCCACAAAAATACATGCGTGGTAGACGTTACTCGGAGATCATTCTTTTGTGGATCAAATAGGATGAGAATTGCGTAGGGCTACGAAAAGCACACCTTAAATTTCGTATTACACATCTATGGACACTTCATGCTGTCATTATCCGCATCCAAAGATAGTACTAACAAACACCACAACCTATTTCTTGAATAGTCTCTTTCTTCAATAACACAAGCATCAAGAAACCTCATGATCTATTCAATCCAACAAATAAAGAACAAACTCATGATGAAGATCCTTCCAATCTATTATACATAGAGTCACACACAGCACCCATCCTGTCACCGAGGTACCATGATCACAACGATGGCTCCGGAAATTGTACTAAATAACACCACTTGAGCGACATCATATCCATTACACATAGGGAAACATCATGTATTCAACTACACTAACAAAGCTCATGATCACAACGAAGATCACATCATGAGAGAGAGAGATAACCACATAGCTACTTGTATAAGCCTCAGCCCCGGTGAGGGACTACTCCCTCCTCATCGCGGGAAGCAACGGTGTTGATGGAGATGGCCCCGGCGGTCGATCCCCGTCCCGGCATGGTGCCGGAACAGGACCTTCTGAACCCCCGAAACTTGTCGGCGATGGCGGCGGAGCTCTGTTGCGTATTTGGGAAAATCCTTCGGGGGTTAGGGTTTTTGCGTCGGATGTGATTTTATAGGCGTCGGAGGCGGCCGAGGGGTGCCCCACAGGGCAGGGGCGGGTCCCACCCACGGGTGGGCCCTAGGCCGTGGCAGGGGGCCGCCCCTGGCCTGTGTGGGTCCCCTGGAGTCGCCCTTCTGGCTCCCTTCCTCATTTCTTCAATAAAAAATCTCCGTAAATTTTCGTCCAATTCCGAGAATATTTCCAGAAGTAACTTTCTGCAGCAAAAACAACACAAAAACAAGGAACTGGCACTAGGCATCTTGTCAATAGGTTAGTCCGATAAAATGCATAAAATGATATAATTGATAGTAAAAACATGTGACAATATCACAAAATTAGCATGGATCACTCAAAAATTATAGATATGTTTGAGACGTATAAATAACAGCCCCGAAGGATTCAGTACTATAAACAGTACTGACAAGTAATACTCACAAGATATCAAAGCTGGAATTTCGGGGAAAGAGGGTTAGCGATTGAGGCGGCAAGCAGCAATATCAACTTATAAAGACACGCTACAACTTTCCGTCTAAAAGAGACAAGGTAAGAGAGCGCATAAGAAGCCAAATATACTACTCACCACATCAAAAACCCGCCCAAGTATTACTCCCTCGATTAACCGCCCACGAGAAAGCAATCAGGGCAACTCACACGGTTGACAAGTTTTATGAGTTATTTATTCTGGTAATCTATCTTACTAGTCAAGTTATAATTAATAGGTGTAAGTTGTCTATGATCTTTTTAGTCAGCGCATTTCACCAAGTCGTCCATAACCGCGGACACGGCTTTTCGAAAAGATTTCACCCTGCAGGGATGCACCAATGAACCCACACGCATCGAAACACTCGCTTAGAGGTGTACCGGTGGAGCGTTCGACGCAATACTTCCCTTCTCTACAAACAAGTCCAGGGAGCCACCTAGCTAGGTCTGATCCACCTTGAGAGTCCGGCTGAAGCTTCGAGGTGGGCCTAACCGATGCGTGCACGGCTTCGGGAGGAACACTCATACGATTGCCCTCCGTCCACATGCGATAAACGCTCATGCCGCAAGACCTACCGTAAAGTAACCACGTATCCATCATCATCTTACCTTCACATCAACATCGTTGTACGCGCGCAAATGGAAACACCCGAACTAAGTTGTGGCTCCTGGACAAGTTTGAAGATCCGGTAATAGATTGCGGGGAGGCCCATAGAACTCCCACATGTGGTTAGTGCGCTCAGTCTTGGATCAGCGGAAAAGAACTCGGGTCCTAGGCGACACTAGCAGAACAAAACACCACGATTGGCCTTCCGCCGGTGCCTTATCTTTATTAAGTTATTCCCATCGCAACAGAAATTAAAGATTACCATTTAAGTTGAGCCTAGCTATCATATTACCAACAAGACTAGATAAAGAGATAACAGGACTCAAGCAAAGCACCTAAGCATGCACTATGACTCGTAAGGCTAACAAGGTAAACAAACAACATGTAATAGGATGTGGGGGGTGTGGCTTATCATGGCTGCAAGGCAAACATGCAAATAGGATCGAGACACAAGCATCGTAACATAAGGCTGGCAAGTAACAAAAGATATGATGAGTAAGAGACAGAAAACAAGCAAAGATAGCAAGGGAGTATCACTTGCCTGCAATCCGGTAGAGGTAGCAGAACTGGTCGTTACTCACATCAACTCAACGTCCTATTCCCGAAGAAGCAACGAACACCGAAAACATAAAAGATGCATTTTAATGCTACGGCAAAAGAAGCGGCATGTTGATGACATGATGCATGACAAATTAATTGTGATCCAATTTTATTCCAAACACATGGCAAATCATTTTAAATGGGATCGGTGCACAATATAGATGCACCGGACAAATCCCATAATTAAATTGATTTAATTCGACTAAATGGATAAAGGTGCGATGTTAATTAATGATGCATGATTTTATAAGATACACATATAGGTAGATAGGGCTAGGGTTGGGGTCACACATCGGATCGAGGGATCTTCGGGTTCGAAGCCACCGTGGTCCGACTGGAGAGGAAGTAGTCGACGTGGTCGAAGTAGCCGAAGTAGTCGTTGTCATGGAAGTAGTCGTACTCGGGGCGTCGTCGTGGCGGATCTTGTCGTTCCGGGCTTCGGGGGTTCACGGCGTCCGTGGCGTCGGGGTTCGGACACCGGTCTTCTCGGATACGCCCGAAGGCGGCCGACACAAAACACAAACGAAGAACTTGTCGCACGTCGTCGTTCACGGTCGTCGTGGAAGATCTTGTCGTATCGCCGTTCACGGTCGTCGGGTTCACGGCGGGTCGTCGAGTCGGACTTGTCGTTCCATCATGCACGGAGTCGTAGGAGACCTTGGCGTATCCATCTTCGGGGATCGGGCTTCACGGTGCTTCACGACGGGGAACAGAAACAGGGATCGGGAAACTTGTCGTCGGGGACCGGTTTCACGACGGGATCGGGAACACGGAGATCGCACCGGAGACGTTGGACTTGGCGGGGGGGGGGGGGGGGGGACACACCGGGGACAGCAGCACACACATGACAGGAGCAGGAGCAGCTCGGGCACGCACGGGTCGTCGGGGAAGGACTGGGGTAGCAGCAGCAGGCGACCATGGGCAAGAGGCCGACAGGGGAGAGGCGTGCGCGAGATGGGAGGACGGCGTCGGGGCGGACTCACGACCGGGTAAGGGAGGAGAAGGGGGTGCTCGTGGGCGGCGGCCACAGAGACGAGGACATCGATGACGGAGGGGCGTCGGCTGGAGGCGGGATGGAACTCGGGTCGATGGGGGAGGATGCCGCCGTCCGCGGAAGGAGGCGAGGTCGGCGGCCGGCGTGGAGCTCAAAGGAGGAGGGCGGCGCGGCCAGGGACGGGGGCGAGGTCGACCGGACAGGGACGGGGTGGTGCCGTGCGGGAGGAGGAGGACGACGGCGAGCTCGCGGCGGAGGGAGAAGGCACGCCGGCAAGGGACGTGGCGACGGCGGCCGAGGCGCGGCCGGGGAGGAGGCCGGTCGACGCGGGAAGAGGAGACGGGCCGGAGCCATCGTGAGCACGAGGAAGGAGAGAGGTGGCTGCGGCCCTATGGTGGAGGAGGACGGGTTTAATAAAAATAGTATTTGTTGCCAAAAATATGCGATGTGATGATGCTGATGTCATGATGATGCAAAAAAGGAAAACAAGCAAATTCTAATTTGGGGAAAACCCCGGGATGTTACATCGTTGTGATAGGGACATGCTGGAGAGACCTTATTTGAACACGCCATCGCTGCCACCACCTCGTCCATGTCGCCAGGAAAACAAAACCTAATGAGAAGAAAAACGAAACAAACGAGTTCCCACTCCTCTTACCGCCGACGAGTCTGCGGATGGGCGAGGGAATGGGACCAAGTCGTCGGCGGGGAGGAGACCTTTGGCTGCGACACCTAGGGTTGAAAATGCTCGTTTGTCGTTGGTCATGCCTGAGTCACCAGTGGAATGGAGAGTGTCGAGGACAGGCAAAGCAGACGCCGTTATTGGAAACATGTGCTAGTTTTACCTCTTTATGGAATTTTGTGAAATACATTTAGGACACATATTATTTTTTGAGAAGGGAATACCCGGCCCTCTGGGTCGATCGATGGACGCAGGTTCTAAGAAATATTGCAATGAATTTATGGGCATTTGAGTTTTACCTCTTTACTCGAAACATAGATTGTAGAAAGGCTTTTGGAAAATTGCTGGACATTTGGAAAAGGGAGCAACTAGGGCTCACTCGAGTGAGAATTAACTTAATTCTCACTCAGATGATGTCATTCAGTTGCATGTGCAACTCATGTATATAGCATGTGCAACTGAGAAATCTCAGTTGCAACTATGCACAATCCATGTACAACTGAAGTAAATTTGAGTTGCATAAATGACATATCGCACGAATCACGATGCAAATCTGACGGGATTAGAGTTGAGTGAGCTATAACTTAATACTCACTCGAGTGAGCAATAGCAAAACCGTTTGGAAAAAGTATTCTACCATTGAATTATCCTTGCATTTTCACAATGAAATAAATAAATTACCCATGCATTAGCCGGCCAGGTTCTAGTCGGCAAGTTTACTCCATCTACTTCTCCTACACGGCTAAGTATCTTGCGTGAGGAAACTAGAGGCCATTAGTTAGCACCATTTGGGTCCTTTGGGATAAAAGCTTGATCGAAAGTGCCTTTTTTCTCCCCTTTGTTTGATGAGTGATGCCAATGTCTGTGCTACCGAGCAATCAGAACAATCATTTAGCTATATAGAATTGGTAATAGAGGATAGGGATGTGATTAATTTTTGTGTGCTAAGTAAGTGCCTTTTGATTTAACTCACAATAATAGGTACTAGTGGTTTGGACTTTGCATGAACCTATCTATATGTACACCTTTGCTACAATTGCAAGTTGAGTAGTATTTAACACGTTTGGGCAGCATCGGGTTAGCTGTGTGTGGCGCCAAGCAAGAAGAGTCCCAACGGAGAAGAATTTCATAAAGTGAATTTAATCCTCAGTCATTCTCTTCAATTTTTTTCTGGCTGCTGTTTAGTAGTATGTAGATTTGCTTTTGTTCTCCTGTTCGTGGACGCGCTTAATTCTATGCGATATCGTTGCTTACTCTCCACCGTTGCAGGAAAGACGATTGGACGCTCGATTGCTTTCTTTTGGCTCTTTTATTTTTGCTTCAAAAGATGGCCAGGAGCACGTCACGGCACAGCACACCTCTTTTGTTTTTCTTTCTGGAGTCAATCATTGATGCATCAAGGAAAGCAGAGGCACGATCATGCCAAGGTAAGCTCAGCAGCTCAGCCACTCAGGCCAGCGTCCTCGTCTCCTCTGTCTCTCTCCATCTAAATGCGCTGATGCAAGTATGAAATATATCTACATACGGATTGCCTGGTCTGAAAAAAAGATTTTGCTAAGTTTTTAATTAAGTAATAAAGCACAAAAAGAAGAAGGTGTTAGTTGAGCAGCCCTTTGATGCAAATCCCTGGATCTGCGAAAGTAAAAGGGTCAAATTATCCTTGATTGTATATGTGCTCTCAGTATTAGGATCCAGCGACGGTACTTGTATAGTTTGTGCCTGGCAAGTTCCAGCTCTTAAGAAATTATGTGTTACAACTAAAAGAACAATAAATCCTGTGCAATATTTGCTTCAGAAATAAATAAAATGAAAACAAAACTGTGCAATACAAACTCATTTGTTCATGTATCTACAAACTAAACATAGATACAGAATACACAAGCAAAGGTCTTTTCGACGAGGGTGACCTTATTGAAAAAATATTAACATATGTCTGACCAACACTATGCAAAAGTATGTTGTGGTTCCAGCCAGAGCTAATGCACAATCCAAACATATATATGGTGATTGTGTCTTCTATCTGAAAGCATGTACTTTCTTGTTTGCCACCTGATCACGGCCGTAGGCTTCAGAATTATCACAAGGTGTCCTATGACAGCAAATACAGGGCCAAATCCATGGAATCATGAAAGCAGTTGCCGTTGAAACTCACTGTCAACAACCAAAATTGGCACTCTGCAGCAAACTGGATGAAAGTATTTGTCTAGACTAGCACTCATCAACATACTACGCAAAATTTTAGATGATGCCAACAAGTGCACAACTGCCTTAGCTGTAGTTTCTGTTGAGATAAGATATCAAATAGTTGCTCAATACTTCACCACAACACATTCATTTCGACATTTTAGGGCTGTATGTTAATGCTTCTATTGGGTGTTGCCACATTCCTTAACGCCGCCAATTCAGAAAGGAGATTCAAGTGACTCATCCCACACATCTCCACTTGCATTGGAAGCATCTTCACCATCTTCTTCCATCGCCAATCTTATATATTCTCTCCGAGCAAAACGATCCCAGTCAGTCAAGGATGGCTCTTCACGCATCTGCACTCACATTAGGAAAGGTGATACTGTTAGCACCATGAAAGACCAAGAATATCAGTGTGGTCAACGGATAAGAATACTTGTGGGAACTTGACTCACTTGGCGGATGAGGAAGGGATCTCTAGATTCAAAAGCCATAAACTTGTTGAGGTTGAAGAGAACATTGAAGAAATGCCCAGACAATTTGCACCTCCGGAAGTCTTTTATTACAAAAAAGGTGTCATCCTGAAAAAGCAACAGACAAATCAGCTTGCAAATGTTCAGGATGTTATAAACTGCACAAAAATACGAAAGGTATGCTGACCTCAGGTCCAATCATATCAACTAGTTGACACAAGATGTCCTCAAATAGTACAGGTTCCTGGGCCATGCATTCCATTCGATGAAGTTGCTCCTCAAAAAAGTATTGTAGTTCATTGTGTGTGAGTATGTTGTTGCCATCCAAATCTATACATTTAAACCTGAAGAGAGGATAGTGGAAGCATAGATATGAGGAATTTGTAGAATATTCAACATCAAAAGCAGCTCAAATTAATTCACACAACCACTTAAAGTCTCCTTGAAGACCTATACCTAGGATGACTTTCCCCAGTCAGGCTTCTTATGATCTTAGATTATATTTGCTTTTCCCTATACACATGTTCCAAGAAAATTCAATGAACATCTCCCGTACCACACATTCATCTTTTGAAACCTTGCATGATTTGTAGCCAAGGTGTCATTTTACAGACGAGAAACTATAAAGAATTATCCATAGCTTAGGTTGAGAAATAGACTAGTTAGTTGTGGAATCTGGAATCAGACACAAGGGGCGCCCGAACAAACAGGATTGCATTTTTCATGTCATACAAATGGTTCAGTTCACAGATTATTTGCCTATTATACAAGATTCGTGCTGATAGCATATCAAATTACAACTATATATCAGTGAACAAAGATAAAATAGACAACTAAAAGTTAACAAAACAACATATAAGAATTAAGTCTATAGACTATGACATAATTTAAATGCTTGGAAAGAGACATATGCATGTATCAGGTCTTTTGCCATGGACACAAGGAGTTGTGAAAATTTTATGGCGTGATCAGGGTGTAAAGGCTCCTGCTGGTCTTTGTTCATGGTTTTGCATAAGTCCTATGTCAAAAGGAAAGATCTAATAGTGCTGTAGAGAAATACGTTCACAGAAGAAGAAGCACACACATAAAATTCATGACAATATCAGTGATGGATAAACTCGCAAAAGGCTTAGATTTTAGGTGATGCACAATAGAATGTGGGACAATACAAAGAGTACTGCTTATATTAGTTGGAGAATTGCTCAACTGAAGAATAAACGCAAGTGTCAGCAAAACCACAAGATGGACCTACCAATAATCTTGGCTCGGTTCTGATGATTTGTCCTCTTCCGATAAAATAAAATGAACAAAATCTTCGTAACACATTTTGCCGGCGACTTTGCTGGTAAATTTCCTAGGAACCTATTGTGTATCAAATAAAAATTGTCAGTGCAACGTTAATTTTAAAGAACCTTTGCATATAAGAAAATATATTGAAACTGAAGAAACTTGAACAATCTGAAATTGATAGGAGAATAGGAATACCAACCTCTGAGAAAATTCTATCTACAATTCTATATGTCAAAGCATGGTTTCCGTACTTAATAAGATTTTCTTTATCAATAAAGAAATCGTGGTCCGTGTCGAGCTCCCAGAACTTGCAGTATATCACGTAAAAGTGCTCATACGAGAAATACCTACAGAAAAATGATAAAGGTTTGGTGTTGCACAAGGTGTAGAGCAAGGAAACTGTTGTACAAATAAGAAATAGAAGCAAAAAAGAGGTGTAAAATTTTGATTTGAATGTGCCACCTTAAAACTTTATTGATATCCTCTTCATCATCAGCATGCCGGAGTGCATCAAGAAGATTTCCACGCTTGAGCTCCCTAAGAGTGAGAAGGCCACTTCCGATTCGACTCAAGCAGTAAAATATCCTATATACGACAGTCTCACCTGGCAAACAATGTTATATAAGTAGAAGAAATGCAAATACTGTATGAGATTCAATATTTCATTTAACTGATCAAAGAATGGCATAGATAATTTTACCGTATCTTTCTTGAAATTCCGGCGTGCTCTTCAAGAATTCCAGACCAGGATGGTTGTCCAATAGGTCCCGAAGAACCGGTTTAAAATCTTCCTACATTATTAACAAGAACATCAATCATGAAACATAATCAGCGCCTTATGAAGTCTTTCACCACATACTTATGTGTTTTCTAAAGCACGCATACCTTTGTGAGGTAGTCATGATTATGTTGCTTCAAAATCGTAAATACTTGGGTTGCAGCGTCCATACTCATCATATTGCTATTCACCCAGAAATCCATAAAGGCATCCCTGGAAGAAAAATCACAATGCAATGTTTAAGATTTGTGTCTTCTGTACATCCCAAGTGGTCAAGTGATCAAGTACCTCGTGACAAATCCAGTGTTATCCTTGTCGATCTTTCCAAAGAGAACAGTGGTAAAGAAGGACGGTAATTTGCAGAGCTCCCTGGTAATCATCCGAAACTCTGTCGTGACAAAAAAGAGAAGGACATGATGAGAGGGCGTCACGGACAATCTAATCCAATCTAATAAGATTATGATAGTTGATAATTTAATTCATGTTTCTCGTGCGTTTAAGACAATCCAGATAACAACTTGAGTACCAAAATGAAATAAAATACGATCAGATCAAACCAACAAGGACCAAATGAAACTATTAGTCACTCCTAATTAGAATTGCTTCCAAAAGATTCAGCCCATTTTTATAAAATCATTTCATACTTGCCAAATGAAGGCATGAAAACACATCGTATTTGACGCACCTTGAATCCGAAGACCATTGGCGTGGCCGGCGAAGAGCTGCTCGACTACGGATATGCATTGCCTCTTCTGCTCATACGGCGGTGGGCGCCCATCTCGGAAATAGAACTGTCAAACGACATGGCCAATTCGATTAGCTTACTCGACAATGGTGCTTGTAAATTGATCGGTGGTCGACGGCGAATGTGTTCGTACCTGCGGAATGATCTCCTTGGCGGCGCGGGCGGTGGACGGCCGGAGCGGGGACGCGGAGCGGTTCGAATGCCCGGCGCCGACCCCGCTGGGCCTCCTGGAGAGGCGCGGCGACCTGGGCGAGAGCGGCGGCACGTTGGCGCCCCCCTGCATCATCATGGACGGCAGCATCGCGCAGCCCGCGAAGCCGCCGGTGGCCTTGGCCTTCTGCGCCAGGCATCCGACGAGCGCGACGGTGTCGGGGAGCGTGAGCCAGTGCGCGAAGAGGCGGTCGAGGACGCCGCGCAGCGCGGGGGCGCCCGGGGCCGGGATCTCCGGCGGCAGCTGCAGGAGGTCCACCTGCAGCGCCAGCGCCGACACGGCGCTCAGATCCACCGGCGCCGCCGCCTCCATCTCCCTCGCCTCGACCGGTCGATCGATCGAACGAACGCTCGCCGATCCGATCCGAGCAGCTCGTCGTCGTCGTCGTCGGGAGGTTGGAAAGGGTAAGTGCGAGTGAGAATCAGGCGCGTGGCGCGACGTGGGCGGCGGCGGTGACGGACGGGGAAGACCGGTTAACTAACGGTTTGCCTCAACCATCCTCGCCGTCCATCGTCTGATAGATCGACCGCGTCTCACTGCATAACGACACGGTGCTGGTCAACGGCGCGATGAGGTGGAATTGCCGGCTGATCTGCAACAGATGCACATGCCGCAAAGTCCTAATAAAGAGGACAGACGTACTAGCTCTATTCTAACACGGATTCGTCTGATTTGCACAAATTTCATGAGCGAAGAAGCAGATCATGGAGCCCATGTGCGGAGAAGCAGATCATGCTCTCGATGTGGCTAAAACATAATGCAACGTTCTTGGCAGATCACATACCTTGTTGATTTGAACCAGGCCGGATGCAGTGATTGCTCACTAGTGGAATTAAAAGATGCAATGAAACAGATGGGATCCACTAATCGAATTGTATTTCATATGTGTGGTGAGAGAAAAAGGAGAAGTGAAGAATGGCAAGAAGCTAACCATAAATAGAGGGGATGCGAGGAAGAGGAGGATGGATGGAAGGGAAGGGACGAGAGAGGAAGTAGGCCGTGAGACCACCGATTAACTCGCATATGCATGCATGCATGCTACACCCTTGTTCATCATCTCTATTTTAACTTGCATGGTAGTTCATTCATGTTAATTAAGGGCATGTACAACGGTTGAAAAGACTCTCTCTTATTCATTCCATGTCATTTTACAGAATGCAAAAAAAAAAAATGTTATACAATGGACTAATTAGTAGTGTTATCTATTAATTATTGTTTGTCTACATTGATGTAATGATTAAAATTTAATAAGAGAAGAAAACGTGTACAATGGGTAAGTATTTTGTGTTTTTCATCATCTCTTAACTAAGAGAAGATAATCATTTTTTGTATTTCTCTCTCCTCCAACTTAGCAATTATCATAGGGGCAGGGCTAAAATATCATGTCTGTGACCTAACTTTATTGCGGGCATTAGACACACTGTATTGCTTATTTTCTTTTCATCCGGCTATTACAAAGTTTTTCAGCTTACAACACTAATCCATGGAATAGGCAAACCACTGGTCATGAATGGTGGGAAGGTGGGACAGAGAGAACCAAAGTTGTGTCATCACAGATGCCGCACACCTATGTACGTCCCCCATGAATGCTCGTAGGAGGCACCGGTAAGTGAAAGATGGAAGCAGGCGAAACCTAAGGAAGACAACGTCTAGGAAGAGCATTCTGACTGGAGGACCGCGTACTAAGCAACGCCCAACACCATAGCTATGCGCTAGCCACAAGGCCTTGCTCATGAGACATGTGATGTGAACAAATCCATCAACCACCACCGGGACTCCATGGTAAACCCAGACAGTGCCTCCAAGGACAGAACGCCCTCGTGGAGCCACCGCCGCTTGGTAGGACCCCTAATGAGTTTTGGTTGATTAATGATAAGAAAATTAAGAAAACATTTTATTAGGTGTTGTGGGATTTAGTTTCCTATGATAGTTGGACATAGTCACAGATGACCTGATAAAAGGGATGACTAACATGAAGCTTAAATATTACACTTTCTCTTGAGTCATAGGCATGCCAACTATTAAAACGGGCATTTGGTCGGTAAGAGGTACTTCGTCTATATGCAAATCTCATCATCTTTCCTGAACACCCAATATTTGTCGAAACCTTTGGATCCGTGCAAAAGAGAGTTGGCCAAGAAAAATGTTTTCAAACACCCTTTTTTTCATCTGGAACTTACGAATTTTTTCCTTCCCATATAGTCACCAATATATGTTCAAAAACTTCCGAGCGAAGTTTTCCAGAAACCTCTGAAGTGGTACATAGAAGTTTATGTACAATTTATTTTTAGAGGGTGTTCTATTCAATCTGTAACTTCATTGTGATTTTTTATGGTACTAACGACTCAAGGTAGTACCCTTTCGAACTGATGTTGTGCTAAATTTTTGTTTATTGTTTCATGTGGTAGACCTATTTCATACATTTTTTGCAACGCATATTGTCATAACCTTATTAGAACATTGTGCCTCTAGAGCACACAATAAAGGATGAGGTTAGTGAAAATAAATTCATCATGAGTGATCAAAAGATTGGGACTTGCAAAAAAACCAAGGTAAATTAGTAAGGTACCTTTTTTTTTTTGCATGGAATTAGTAAGATACCTTATTTCATACGGTTTTGGCTAATCAATGATGTATTGTATGAAACTATAATGGTCACTAATAGGGTGTATAGAAGAGCTTAGTGATACAAGAGAGAAAAGGCAGACACGTGAAGCACAAAAAGAACTTAGAATGAAGGCTCGTCTGTACAAGTTCAATGCCTCATACGAAGTGTGTGACTTATTATACCGAAATTGTAACATTTTGGTAGCATCGAGAATTGGATGACATGATCAATAGAGTAATTGTATACAAACACCCTCTCGTGATAGATATCTATTAATTTCTAGCGACGAGCAAAATAAGTAAGATATCGAAGATTTTCAGATGCTTAAAATGTCACGTCATGACAAACTTGAAGTACACAACAATCTGCTATTATGTTGAATAATTTTTAATACTTGACCTGCTTATACTAATACTTTTAACTACCAGATTCGAGAGATTTCTATGCATAAGAACATATGACCAACCCTGCTAATAAACCAACATATCAATGAACATGAGAAAGATATAACACAACCCATATAAGATAGCACAAGGTAACATTTGACACTAGACATTTGTTTTTCTTATTTTTCAAGACTATCAATTTATGACACCATTTTTGTGATTATTTTAGCTCTTTGAGTTGTTCATACTTTAGGCAGAAACGCTGGAGAAGCAAAGGTAGAGTTTAGTGAAACGCTGGAGATTTTTAATGAAATAGACAACGACACAAGTCAGGCAACAGATTATTGCCCCGGACATGCCAAAACAAAAATATAATGATTTATACTAAAGTACTATAATTTTTTATAACTCATTTTTATCGATTTGTGGTCATTGCATTTTAGTCAGTGTTGGATTAGACGGTGCCTAGATGACGCTTTAGCACGCTTAGGCGCTAGGCGATGGGAAAACGCCTTGCCTAGGGCATAAGAAGAATTCTAGGCAGTGCAGCCAATAAATTGTATTTTCCAGCAATAAATCTTCCCATATTGCACTGAAAAACCAAATGGGACATATTAATGGCAGTTGTTGATAGCATACTCAATTATATGGTATAAATTATTGTGTATAGATATATAATAACACAAATACATATTTGATGGTATAAACTATATGTCTGTCTAGGCTATTCCTGGTGCGCTTAGTCGTCACCTAGGCGCTAGGCGAATGCCACCTGGTACGGCTAGCGCTTTTTCCAACCTTGCATTTTACAATAAAATTTACATTGTTTTTTTGTGCATTGCACCTTACAAATATAGTGTAAGAGAAGCAAAATCATTTGTCCCATTTGATTAATTTGTGTTACTTGTATGAATGTAGTATATATGCATGTGTATATCCTTATATATGTTGGTATAATCTCTAAATTTTATGCTATAATAATATCTTGATAGAGGTTTCTAGCTGAGGATTAGGTATACTCAGATAGAAAATTGTAGATCATATATATATATAGATATATATATATATAGAGCAGGACTATTCTAGAACCCCCTTAAGAGGTTCTAGAATAGCTATTCTAGAACCCCTCCTAATCACCTTCTTACCCCGATCCGATCCAGAAACAACCGACCGAACCATCACCTACCAGGCACCCATACCCACGATCCAAAAATCAAACTGCCCTCCCGAAATCGGATCGACCCACCGCCGGCGATCCTCCACCCCGCGCGCCGCCGCCCTCCATCCACCTCGCGCGCGGCCGCTGCCCTCCCCACACCTCGCGCGACGCCGCCGTGCCCTGTCCTCCACCGCGCGCCTCTCCTGGGAGGGCCCCCGACCTCCGCCTCCCTTCTTCCCCGGGAGGATCACTGAACTCCGCCCTGCGCCGGCCGGGAGGGCCCTGACCTCCGCCTCGTGCATCCACGGGAGGGTCCCCGACTCCCACTCCGCGCTGCCCAGGAGGGGCCCCACCTCCGCCGCACCCCTCGAACCTCCGCTCCGCGCGCCGCCGGCCACCCCTCTGCTCCGCGCACCACCGGTCGGGAGGACCCTCGACCGCCGCCGCGCTCCTCTCTGGGAGGGTCCCCGACCTCCGTCCCGTGCAGCGCCCCCCGAGAGGACCCCCAAATCCTCCGCACGCCGGCAGGGAGAACCTCATCACGCCGCCTCCGGGGCCCCCCTGCTCGCTGACGGGAGTGTAGCCCCCTCTGCTCGCCGACATGAGTGCAGCCGCGCCCCACTCCCCAGTGGCTTGTCCGGTTGTTTCCCCTGCATGCTCGCTGATGGGTAGTTCCCAGGCTTGACTCGAACCAGAGCAGCGCTGGACCTCCCCTTGTGTTGCAACGAGTCTGTGAAGTTTGTGCTACATGTAGTTGGTGCACATGCTGTTCTCATGTGCAAAAAAATGTGACGTGGTTGCGAAGTTCATTTTTTTGTTCGAACAAGTTCAGTTTATGTAATGCGCGGAGTTCACTTTTTTGTCGCTAAAATGTTTTCAGTTTATCAGCGTGAAAATAGAAGTTCACAATCTGTTGTCACAAAGTTCAGAAGTTCATTTTTGTCGCCTCGAGTTCACTTACGTATCTGATAGAAGTTCACTTCCTTGACTAGCGAAGTTCAGAAATGATCCAATTACGAAAATCAAACAGGTCAAAAAAATCAAACAAGTCGAAAACATGACGGAGAGCATTCATCTGGTGCTTTGTGAAGAAGTTCACTTATGTGTTCGGAAGAAGTTCACATATGCGAAGTGGGAAGTTCAGAAAAAACGAGAATTCTAAAACAACAGAATTATGTATATTTAAAACTGCTCTTAAACCGTAAGGAATTTCGAAAAAGTGTGTGAGATAATAAAGTTGCGGCTTTTTCATAGCTTTCCAACGACGTATCATTTGCATCAATCCGATAAACGGTTTGAAAATGGCGACCAAAATACGGTACGGATGCGAAAATAGTGGTAGTATATTTGAAATTTTTTAAAAACCGTAACTAATTTCGAAAACCTGTGAAAATGAAAAAGTTTCGTAATTTCCATAGCTATGCAAGGGTATATCACATGCATCATTCCGATAAGCGGATCAAAAATCGCACTAGAAAATTTTCCCGTAAAGTTGGAGAATCAGTCTGTTCCGTCAGGAAGTTCACATTACCATTAAATGAAGTTCATCAACATTGCGAGGAAAGTTCAGAAGTGGTTCCAGAATAGCTATTCTAGAACTGGTTTCAGAATAGCAGACCTATATATATATATATTGTTATTAGAGAATATGTCACAAAATCATTAGCTTGTTATTTTCGGCTCAAATATGTCTACATATGACAATGGTTTCAATAATCAATCGATGATGTGCATCTTCCTTGTAGTTGGTATTGAAATAGCATCGCTCTAGATAAGGTAGTATTTAGTGCAACTTCCAGGGCATTCATTGGAGAGATACTTAACGGCTAAGTGAACCAATCACCCTTGTTATGTTGATCATATTAATTTGTTTCTATGTAGTGACTTACTCCTAAAAATTGGATGTTCTATTTTTTGGCACGGTAAATATCTAATAAAATTAGTGATTGATACACATTGTAAATATATGGAAAAGGCCGGCCTTGGACGGTCGCACCTATGGGCGTACCTTGACCATACCTAGAAAACTTGTATATGTAACCTATCTTTTTTGAATATTGACATTTAGAAACATATCTATTTACTTTGTAGTTTATTATATCAATATCTCATATGTTCGCACCACATCGTGAGCTACTACCATGGTTTTTAATGATCTTGGGGAATTCCAATGAAATCCCACTATTTTCGTATTTAGCTTTAAAAAGCAGATTTTTTTGTTGTTTTTAACTTTCAAGGAACTACGGGACTCGAAAAAGGGAAAGACAAAAAGTTCTGGTTCAGAAATTTCAAAACGGATCCAACAAGGTAAAGATTGATGCCAGGGTCCCAACGGGATGCAAATGAGAGCCCCCCCCCGGTGTGGGTTCCCTAGGCAGTTGTGCCTTGGATCCGCTTTATATCCTCAGTCATCTGATCGTGTTCATTCTGGTGCTCAGGGCTTTGTATTGACTTAAAAAGTCCAATACAATTCATCATTTTTGCAAACTTATAGAGTGGACTACATAACACCAAAACAGAGACAGAAACATCGACACTGGAGGAGAAATGTCAACACCAAAAGGAGAGTGTCGAAATTGCCTCAATCTGCCTATCCTCCATCGCCATCGGCCATAGCCTACTGTTAGTTATGAACCTGATGTTAGACATGGTGTCCATATGAATATTTACCATTAAAGCATGACAATTGTGTATGAATCATTTTTCATAAATCTGGTTAATATTGTACCATCATGTTTATTGAAGAGAGATCAAGTGAACACATGAACCTAGATCCATTGTCTACATAAGAGTTAATCATTGGCTCGTCCTCTTTCATCTTAAAGGATTTGACTATCTCTAAAAAGAACGTTTGTTTCATATATGGTTTTCCTATTTTATTATTTATAAGCAAGCCATTCCATCACGATAGTTTTTTTACACATAAAACCAGATTTGTGGCACTCTAGTTGGAGAGAATAAATAGGTCGTTTACCTTCTTACACATTCGGTTCGATACGCTATACTTCCGCATTGAGAGTTGATACAACTATCTGAAAGAAGAAACTATGCCTAGATGTCGCCTAGAGGGGGGGGGGAGGGTGAATAGGCGATTAACACCTTTTCCATTTAAGGGCTTGATAATTACGGAATAAAACTATGTGTTTAAATTAACTAGCCAACCACCTAAATTACTAGGTTTACCTATGTGCAACAACAACTTATGCTAAGAAAGGTGATAGCAAGATATAAACTTCAAGCACGAAGGCTATCACAATGTAAATTGCATAAGTATAAGGCTCGGGTATAGAAATAACCGAGGCACGCGGAGACGAGGATGTATTCCCGAGTTCCTCCTTGTTAAGGGAGTACATCTTGTTGAAGGGGTGTGAGCTCGCCACAAGAGGCCTACTCAAGAATCAAGATGCCACAAAGGCCTCACCCTATTCTCCGATGAACCGCACCCAAGGGTTTGGTTCACCTTCCACTATCAGAATCCTTCGTGACAGATTCCGGAGCCCTTTTACAACTTCCTTGGGGCACACACCCACAACTCAATTGGGGGCTCCCAAACCGTGCCAAAGCTTCAACTCGAAGTCTTCGCGGCACCTCCAACCATCTAGGGTACACAATGCACCCAAAAGGCACAAGCTCTTGGGAACACAATATGCACCCAAGAGTAACAAGCTTCTCAACTTTGATCTTCACGAACCTTCGTGGAGAGCACAACCCGATGCAACAAATGCAAGAGGCAAGAACACACAAAGTGGTCAAGTCCTTGTCTCTAAAATCCAACCAAAGCAACTAATGCTATGGAGGGATTTAGGAGGAAGAACAAAGGGGATGAACACAAAGCAACCCCAAAATCTAGATCCACTATGTTCCCCTCACTTAGAGGAGAATTTGATTGGTGGAAAGGTAGATCTAGATCTCATCTCTTGAATCCCTAAATTTGGGCAAGAATCATTGGAGGGATTGAGAGGAATCAAGCTCACAAGGTTAGCAACAATGGAGGAGAGAGGAAAACAAGTGAGCAAAGTGAGCAGCCAGCTCTTTGGGGAAGAAGGAGGCTATTTATAGCCTCCCCCAAAAACTAGCCGTTGGAGCCTGCGCAGACCGGAGACTCCGGTCTAAGTGCACCGGAGACTCCGGCCTTGGCCGGAGATTCCGGCCAGGCTCCGGCCTTCTTCCGGACTGGCACCAGAGACGCACCACGCAAGAGACAAAACGGGAGGGCCGGAGATTCCGGTCTCAAGGGGCCGGAGACTCCGCAGCCCCATGGAGACTCTGTCGATGAAGCAGACAAGGATGGAGATTCCGGGTCCTTTGGGCCGGAGACTCCGGTGGGACCGGAAACTCCGGACCATCTCTGGTGTACCTCCGGGCACACAACAGGGGCGCACCACACTTTGGCATAAAATAGCGAAAAAACACGGGACCGGAGATTCCGAGTCCTTTGGGGCAGAGACTCCTGTGTGACCGGAGACTCCAGACCATCTCCGGGCCAGATCCAAACAGTGAAAACAGAACCCCATAACTTTTGCAAATGAACTCCGTTTTCGATAATCTTGGACTCGTTGGAATCTTCACAATGAGCACTACAAGATTATGTAGAGAAACATCATAGTTCAATAATATATTGTAAACACTAAAGCGGAAAGGATCAACCTCTATTTCGCAAATCGGAAATGAAATATCTTTTGCAAATAAAGTCCAAAAGACATGAAACCAATTTTATTAGAAAGAGGACAACAAATACAACCTTGGTAAATGGCAAACAAGCAATGGAGATTTTGCAAAGAAATGGAAGAGATAAATCTTCCGCACGGATGAACCGGCAAAATCTCCAACACCGAAACCGCAATAGAAGACGCATATGAAAACCGTTTTCGGTGAACTTAGCCTTGTCATGACGAGCATGACAAGCACCAAGACCACACCACGATAAGAGACAAATAAGAACCAATAAAGATGATTGCATGGATGCAAAGGTTTGTGCTCTCTACGACGATACGATCACGATACTCGATCGAGAGCCCCTTTTGATAGTACGGCTATTTATCCTATAACCTGGTCTCTCCACAAAAAACATGAGACCGGTAAAATAGAAACCCTATCAAGATCATACCTTTGCCTTGCGCATTAAACCACTTGAGGTCGATGAAGACGATCTTCATCTCCTCAAGACGAACGACCTTTCTTGATTGCGCTTCGGTGAAGATTCACATGTTACTCCCCCATACACCAAGATGGGAGAAGCACCTCTTCGGCATATCTTCACTTGGACTTGAGTGTTGATCAACATGCACTAAGCCTTGATCAACACATACATTTCTTCCCTTAGCCTTGACTCCAACAAATGGAGATCAAGCTATGCTTATGGACACACCTACAAGTATAGCTCAATACAAACATTAGTCCATAGAGTTTGTCATTAATTAACAAAACCACACATGGGGGCAACCATGCACTTTCACTATCCACTATACTTGAGGATAATCACATATATCTTCAACTAAAAAGTAACTTTAACACCTTTATCTGCTTTTTCTTTAAGAAAGATTTGGATGAGTCTGAGAGTGTGTCTTCTGAAGACGTTGTAGCAGATTTAATACAAGTGGAGTTTGGTATGAAAAAACTTGTTATTTCAGGTGCCAAGTACATAGTGAGCTATATATCTTAGTACTTCGACTAACTATATATGATAAAAGCCTTATTTTACCTCACTCGATCATTTCATTTGTATAAAATTTCACCCTAGTAGAAGTACGATATCACATGCATCTTCATAAAGCAAGCAGCAGTATAAATAATGTACCGATGTTCAAAATCTTCCATCGTTATCACAACACTGTAGAATTTGTGTGGTTGACAAGCTCCTCAAGGTTATGATAGAATTACCAACTGACCAAAAGAAAAACTTGATGTCTGATGCTCGTTGCTTGGCTGTATTTGTAATATCAAAATTTTCAGGAAACTTGGTTGATTTTCTATATGCGGGTGTTAGACCATAAGGTTCCACTAATTCTGGGCCGATCCAATCCTAATTTGGACCCGAGCAAATCGAAACAAATATATTACACTAAAAAATTATACTTCAAACTTATTTAGCATACTACAGACGTAACAAGTACAATTTCCGTTAGATATTTGACATAATTAATCACACAACAAAGTTTCTAAATATTAGTTTTCTTATACAATTGTAATGTATGTAGATGAAAAATACGCTTGCATTGTTCTATGATTAAACATATTTTGTAACATTATTGCTTTCATAAATTAATTGTAATTGCATAAACTATATATTATACATATTTATTCTAGAGGTATCTGAACCCTATGGTCTGAAAATATCTTAATACTTGTTCTAGTATATGAATATGTAAGCATATTTATAGAAACATCCATAGTATAGATTAAAACTTCATGAGTATACGTAGAATTGTTGGTAATTTGTTTTATTGTTTTTTCCGTGGTCAAATATGTCTTTCCGGTTATAGTGGTTCAATATAAGTAGAACTTTTTATATGTTATGTTCTTGGTATTGAAAATATCTTGTTAGTTGTAATCATCGACTAGTAAAAGTTTGAAATTGATACTAAAAGTTTAGTATACATACGATTTGATGATGTGATATATTCTCGTGCAATGCATTTTAATTATGTAATCTGCCACAAACAAGATTTCGTGATAGTTTCTAGAATAACAATCAATGCATGACATATTAAGACCATCCACAATGCTAGGACTCTCACAGAGGCTCCCTTCCCCGCAACTGTGGCCTCTTAATTAAGGAGCTAATTTAACTGAAGAAAACCTCCGTTTCAACACCGCGAGCGAGAAAAGAGCAGTAGCATCGGACAACTCCTTTCCCATCGGGCGCCTGGGAACGTAGGATGTAACTGCCAAGCAGCCAATTTCCTTTCTGGCGTCGATGGATTAGCACCGTGTTGCGACTGGCCTAACTATGGACATCCAATGTAGGACTTCTATGAGAGCTAAACTAACAGAATATAAACCAGCCGTCTTCGATTATTATTTATCCTGACATATGTGGTACCCACTATTAATCCATGCTGAGTTGATCTTATAAACGGTGTATTTCTTATTTAATAATATTATGAATGTGATGAATGACAATAAAGTGATTATTACTGTATGTAAAACAGATAAACGCTAGGGTTTGGGAACGGCTCAACACCAATCGGTGTGGCCTTTGGTTTATATTTATAGTGTACAAGTTATGTACAAATACACAGAGAATACAATACATAAGCTAGAGTATATATACAGTCTAACATCCTCCCTCAATCTTAACCGTGTCATCTAACATCTAACAGGTTAAGATTGCGCCTACAACCTTGATATAAAGGCAAAAATAAAGGCCTAGTGAAGATGTCGGCAAGCTGATCTTTCGATGAGATGAACTAGATCTGAAGTAGCTTCTGCTGTAACGTCCCGACCCCAGAACTATGCAATGAAGCTTTATGCAACCGGTCATGCTACACAATCGAAGGTTACTGGGTTTACCAATCCCAGGCCAAAACCTTTGGCAGGCGTGCTCGGAATGGATCATCGGCGCGTAATACTTCGATCATGCCATAAGCTCAGACATAGCTATCATGCATAATAAAGAGATCAAGACTTGTGTAACAACTGGCACATCACAGACTCTACGACACAAAGATTCATATAGCAACTCATATATGATAAAGATACAAATTTTACACACAAAAGGTCACAGACCCAACAATTCATCATGCGGAAGCGAAGTAGTGTTGTCTAACAACAAGATCCAAAATATGGCCTAAGAGGCCTACAGATAAACAATCCCAGCCAGCTTGTTCCACGTCCCAAGCTGCCACCTGGGAACCCCAGACTACTCGTCGATGTCAATAAAGAACCCACCTTCCAGTTTGGTGACGTCCTCCTCTGAAACAAATAATAATCGACAAAGCAATGCTGAGTACGACGTACTCGCAAGAATTAGTAGGGCGATATAGGCCCGATGCTGTTTGGCTTCAAAGTTGTATAGTAGTTGGTTTTGCAGAAAGCTAGTTTTCCTTTCGGGTAACACTAGGACTCATGGCACCGACTACTCAGAAGGTTTTTCTCAAAGGGGATAAGATAGTAAAACTTTCTTTCTTCGGTTCACCTTGAACCAGCAGTAACAAGAATTCACCACTCATATCCACCAAGGCACTCCCTCGAATCACCATCGAGGAAATGAACCTTTTAAACACTAGTTGTCAAAGTGCAGCCTCTAGCTGCCAAATTTTAATTGAGTTCAGGTTTTCTATGATCTTATCGTCCATTCCCAAGTTGTCCATAACCGTGGATACGGCTTTTCGAAAAGATTAAACCCTGCAGGGGTGTACTGTTTTTATCCATTGGTACCGTCCGACCCCTTGCCTGATCATTTAGCTCTCTTCCTGGGAAAGCCGGCAGGGCGGGCGCGGTTAAACCTTTACCTCGCATGAGACTATCCAAGAGTCATCGTGACGACAGGACAAGTTTAGTGCCTATTTCAACACCCTGCCCTGTCGCCACTCCTATCACCACCATCCTCATCACATCATCATCATCGTCATCATCATCACCGGCCACACACTCGCAAATGGAAAGCACAAACTAGAGGACCCTTGGATACGCCCGCACAAGTTATTTAGTTAGTAAGGGGCCTGTCGATGGATTAGATCAACGGTGAAGATACGGGACTATGTACGCGCGGGCATCGTCGATGTGGGTTAGTAGACGAACGACACGGGAGACAAGATTTATACAGCTTCGGGACCCGGGAAACATCATCCGGTAATATCCCTACGTGCTGTTTGTGGCTAGGTTGTATTCCTCTCATGGTGGAAGTCGCCGATGAGGCGGCTCCTCTATTGTGTATATCGGGCTCTGTCCCGTCTGTCTTGGTTGTGTTGGGTCTGTCTAGGCTTGTCTTGAGCGTGCCCTCTTGGGGCGCCTTGCCCCTCCTTATAAAGGTGGAGGAGGCCGGCTTACAAGTAGAGTCCTCTTAGGACTCGGCTAATTTAATACAAGTCGGTAAGGCGAGTCCTTTTCCTATTCTGACTAGAGTCGGCCTGCTGGGCTTCCTCCTGATGGGCCACGTTAGTACTCCTTACGGGTACCCGTGTCCCATATCCACGACAGTAGCCCCCGAGCTTTCGGGTGACTCGCAGAGTCATGCGGAAGGTCTTGATTTGTCTTCTTGGGACACGGAGTCCATGCCGGGTTGTCTGCCGGCTTGTCGATGTCGATGATGTCGCGGCACCCGACGCTGCATTTGCCGGGTTGTCGATGTAGACGTTGCTGAGTTGTCGATGTAGATGTTGCTGAGTCGTCGTTTGCTGAGTCGTCGATGTAGACGTTGCTGAGTTGTTGACGAAGATGTTGTCGAGTTGTCGTTTGCCGAGTTGTTGGTGAAGATGTTGTCGAGTCGTCGATGCCGACTTCTCCGGTCGAGTCGTCGATGTCGACTTCTCCGGTCGAGTTGTCGATGCCGACTTCTCCGGACGACTTGTCGATGCCGGCTTCTCCTGCCGACTTGTTAATGCCGGCTTCTCCTGCCGACTTGTTTTGAAGTGACTCGGAATTTTTTCCGAGTCCTTTTGACGAGTTGTGTGACTTTGCTTGAATTTATATACACCGGTATATATGTAGCCCCCGAGTGCCGGGTCGTTTGCCTGCGACGACTCGGGACTCCTTGGTCTATAACTCATGTTTTTGAGCTTTGAACGGTCTAGCCCCCGAGTGCCGGGTTGTTTGCCTGGAGCAACTCGGGACTCCTTTTGAGGTACCTGAAATAAAATTGTGTATGCATTATACCGTTTGTGACGTATAAAAAGAATTAAATAAATATTACAACGATTTGATTTATTTGTGTTCAAGTGATTAATCGTCCGACTTGTCTAAGTAGGCTTTCGCGGCGACTTTTTTCATGCAATATGATTTGCTCTGTCGACAAAGGCCTCTGTGCTTCAGAGTCGATCTGGCTTTGTTCATACGCACTACTTGGTCTATTGCGTTTCGCATCTGACTTAGCAAAGAAACGAACGTCCATCTCCTGAGCCAGGATACCTATGTTTGGACCGCGCATCTGGCAGCTTGTCCTCTTTGGCAACCATAACTCAGAAGAATTAATAGCCCCCGAGATTGACTCAAAGGTAGCAGATTTATTTTAATTTAATTGACTTGAAAATAAAAATATGAAATTTAAATATGCAAGCGATCACTTAGCTTGTTTATTTTGCGTGGATGATGACGAGTCGGCGAGCTGGCCGGCTCCTTTTTCTTAACTCGCCCGAGTCCTAGCAGCGTCCGGTTTCTTTTCTTTTTTATTGATCGTTCTCCTTTTTCTTTCCATCCGACTTGGACTTGGCTTCCATGTCGTATTCCTTGTGCTTTCCTTGATTCTTTAATCAGCTTCCTCGATCCGTGTGCATCAACAAGGAAGTAATACTATATTGGGGCTGATCTTCACATGGAAAAGTCACGTACGCTGCTCTCTTTTCTTTTTCTTCCCTTGAAATCTGAACCGGACTTGGATGGACTTGCTTTCATATCGATTCGTAAGAGCACCGGTTGCATCCGGCTTCTTTTCTTCCGCTGGAGACCGCTGCTAACTCGTCTTGGAGCCGGAGTACGCTGCCGACTCGAAAGTTAGACTCGGTGGGAGTGCTCCTGACAGCAGCAGCATACTGCACACGTAGGCGATGATAGCGCGCTTCTGCTGATGAAGACGTCCAGCTGCCGCGACATAGGATCCGGTGGATTTGATCAGCTGCATACGAGGGCAATGTTGATGTCGAGCCCTCGCGGCCGCCGTGTGGATGAAGAACTCGCCGTCGTCGTTGATGAAGATTGGACCCATCGAGTTGTGAATCCACGCGCACTTAGCCCCACGGTGGGCGCCAATGTCGATGGATTAGATCAACGGTGAAGATACGGGACTATGTACGCGCGGGCATCGTCGATGTGGGTTAGTAGACGAACGACACGGGAGACAGGATTTATACAGCTTCGGGACCCGGGAAACATCATCCGGTAATATCCCTACGTGCTGTTTGTGGCTAGGTTGTATTCCTCTCATGGTGGAAGTCGCCGATGAGGCGGCTCCTCTATTGTGTATATCGGGCTCTGTCCCGTCTGTCTTGGTTGTGTTGGGTCTGTCTAGGCTTGTCTTGAGCGTGCCCTCTTGGGGCGCCTTGCCCCTCCTTATAAAGGTGGAGGAGGCCGGCTTACAAGTAGAGTTCTCTTAAGACTCGGCTAATCTTGATACAAGTCGGTAAGGCGAGTCCTTTTCCTATTCTGACTAGAGTCGGCCTGCTGGGCTTCCTCCTGATGGGCCACGTTAGTACTCCTTACGGGTACCCGTGTCCCATATCCACGACAGGGCCCATACCCCCACCGATGGTAGCACGCTAGTCTTGGTTCAAGAGGTAAAGAACTCGCACCTAGGCGGCTGGAATGAGACAAAACACCAGCAACCTTGTTGGCAACTCATCCAAGCCTTAGCAATTATTTATTAACACAAGTTTCCACCACTGTCCGAACATTCCATCAACTTCACAAGTATGGAAATAATCAACGGACAACTTAAGCATTCGACTACGCATGGCTAAGCATATCTAAGCATAACATACAATAAATATGAATTATCTCGGGCCAACACATCATCCTATGGTTAATAGGAGGGAAAACAGATAATGGTTCAGGGAGCATGCAAGTTATAGGATACTCTATACACTGACCAAAAGTTGTTTCTAGAATCGAATGCAATATTATGGTGGAGAAAAATACTTGTACTAATAGGATGAGATATGCACAGAAGGTTAGGTTAGCTCTTGCCTTGCTGATAGTACTGGTCGCGTTGATCGTCGAGGTATTGTGGTGGAACCTCGACTCCTGAATCTAACGAAACACAAACAATAACAGGAAACGAAATAAATAACACGAAATAAAAGGTGCAATGCACAATCATGATGAGATGGTCAAATTATGCACTGAAATAGTATTGGGCATGTACCACAAGTTAAATGGAACCCCTAAAATGACTATTGCAATTAACGGATTAAAACTCCATATTTAACTTAGTGAATTAAGCAATTATCCAAAATTTCCAGTACTGAAATATGAGTTATACATGCATGAAAATGACATTATTAGATAGTTATTGTTCTCCTGATCATTTTGGTACTTCGTTTACAATTTTTCGATTAACGATGAGGAAATGGCGAATTAAACGGTTATTCAATTTAATTCATTTTATCCATTTCGAAAATGACATCAAAGGAAAAGTTATTTTCATACTGTGATATTAACATAGATGGATAGAATTTGTGTTGCTGGTCATTTTGGTATATCATTTGCAATTTTTAGATCACTATTTAACAAGTTATGATTTTCCCAAAATTGGAATTAAATCTGCCATTTTACTTAATTTAAATAAATAGCACAAAAATTAAATCTACAACTCTTCTAAAAGGCATAAACTTGTAGTTCATTGTTCACTGAACATTTTGAGAGCTCATTCATAAATTTTGGATGAACATTCTTCAAGTTATGCATTTTCTAAATAATGATTATAATCTGCCATTTTAGTATTTATTAATTAAAGGCAAATGAAATAAATTTAGTTGATCATGGCAAGGGTACTAATAGGTAGATATTCCTTTTCTGAGCGTTTTGGTATATTGTTTGCATTTTTCTGAGCTGTGGTTCAAAAGTTATTCAATTTCAAAGTTTAAATTGAATTCTGCCTATTTGTTTTAATTTCTGAAAAACGGTTCGGGCGTTTTGTACCGGGGTGAGGCTAGCCACGGCGACTGACGGGCGGGGCCCAAACCACGTGGGCATCCACGTCGGATGCCAAGTCAGCAGGTGACGCATGGTGACATCATCAACGGCGGTAGCGGGTCGGCAGCGTACGGCGCGGCGGCTCCGGCGTGTGAGGGAGCAAGTGGAGGGGCACGTTCTACTCGGCACGGGGAGGGCTACACACTAGTGGCGGCGCCGCCCTATCAGGGTCGTCGGAGCGATGTCGGCGACGGCGGCACATGGCGACCGACGGCGATGCGCGGCGCGACGACAACGCAGAGGGAGTGGGAGAGGGAGAAGGGGTCCCGGAGGACCAGATGCTCACCAGGAGCACGATGGAGTGGCCGGCAAGGGCCGGGGTGGCCGGACGGCGACGCGATGGTTCTCGGACGGCGACGGCCGGAGGCGGGGGAGAATGGACGGCGATGGCGAATCCCGGCCTCCCGCCTCGATTCCTTGGCTGGGGAGGTAGAAGACGGCGAGGCGGAGCTCGTGGTGGCATCGGCTTGCTTCGGGGCGGCCGGAGTCGTCGGCGGCCACGACAATGGCGAGCGGTGTAACAGCCCAGATTTGGTACCCTGAAATATGGGCCAAATTTTTCACTTTTTGCTTTGCATTGCATCATGGCATACATATTTAAATTGCTAAATTAAATATTGCAAACATTGAAAATCTTTAAAAGGGAGCAAACACTTCCTAATTTTCCCAAACCAAAAACATTTATTTCAAATGGGCAAAACCAATTGTTCTTGAGTCCCCAAATTGTCCAGGAAGCTCAAGGATATATTTTATAAATATTTGCCAAAGGCAATTTCTTGCCAAGCAAAGAAATAAAATTTGAGAATCCAAAATTGGTTCAATTCAAATCCTATTTTGAAACCAAGCTAAACCTTTCCAAAAATTCAAACTAAAATCATGGGGAGCTTCAATATTATTGTGAGAGCCTCCATGAATATTTTCCTTATTTTTGAAGATGCTTAACTGCTCCAATTAAATACATTTTGGAATTTATCAAAAATGGCCATATTTAACTCTATGAACAAATGTTGCTCAAAACTTTTAATTTGGCCACACCAAATTTTTTGGAGTTAATACATGTTATGGAGAGGCTACATAAATATTTTCATAATTTCTAAAAATGTTTAAGTGGCTCAATAAAATACCTAAAACCCTACTGGTTTTGAAGAAACAGAAAAAAGAAAAGGAAATGTTTAAAACCCTGATGTGAGGGCCCCTCTTGTCAGCTCCCTCCTCCTCTTCCCTGTGGTGCCAGTGAAGCCACTACCGCTGCCATCACCGTGTCCTTGCCGCATTAAAGAGCCCCCCCCCCTTGACGTGCTCCTGCCCCTGCTCTCTCCTCTCTCCTCCGCGTGCCGAAACCCTAGCGCGAGCTCCTGCCGCCGCCGCCTCCACCCGGCGTCCGCGCCGAGTTCATCCACGCCTGGGACGGCCGCGCCTCATACCCGCGTGCTGGAGCTCCCCCAGCACCTCATCCACCTCGCCCCTGCTCCGCACCTCCCCTGCTTCGTCGCCCGGCCGTCGTCCCCGTCGAAATCGTCCCGCGCCGGCCCCGTTGGCCCGAGCCGCCGCACCTGCATCTCCACCTCGAGCCGCCTCCGACTGCCCCCTTCTTCGGCGAGCTGCCTAACATGCTCAGGGTGAGCAGGCTCACCTCCCCGCCCCTTTTTCCCTCTCCCTCTCGCTCTCTAACCGTGCTCGCGCCGTCGACCATCCCGGGCCGCCGCCAAAGATCGACGCCGGCCATGCTCTGATGACCATCTGGTCCCAAACCGCCGCTCCCCGTGCTCCTCTCCTTCTCCTCTAGCTAGTGCAGTACTTCCCCGCATCCAATTTCCATCAGAGGCAACGGATTGATGATCAACAAGCCGCTGTTCCCCCTGCTGACGTCATGCTTATGTCACGTGTTCTTCAGTTTTGTGAATTTCAGAATTTATAGAAGGTTGTATTTTTTAATATCTGTTAAATGGTAAACCATAAAAATACAAATGACATACCAGATTGTTCACATTTTCACAACCTATTCAAATATGTCACTCACACATGCTAATGAAATTTAAAAACATGAATTTAAATGTGAAATCCAAAACATATGTGAATTATTCAAAATTGTTGGAAATTCATATCTAGAGTTTTATACTTCAGAAAAATGCAAATAATATGTTAAGATGCTCAGCTAAATAAGCTCTACCTATTAGTGCCTTTAATTGAATTTTTAGTTAAATTAAATTACCTTTAATTGTTAAGTATAAAAAGGGCAGATTTAAAGTCCAACTTTGAAAATTCATAACAAATTGAATATTGCTCCAAAAATTACAAATAAGGTACCATTTTGTTCAGAGAATTAATATCTACCTGTTAGTTGTAATTGAATGCCGAAATGAATCATTTAATTTGCTGTTATTTAAAATCACTAAAATGGCAGATTATTTGTGGAAATTGAAAATTGCATAACTTGAGTTTCAATTATCCAAAAATTATGAATAAGCTCTCAAAATGTTCAGTGAACAATGATCTACAAGTTTATGTAATTTGAGAGAATTTTAGTTGTAATATTTTGCTGTTTATCTAAAATTATTAAAATGGCAGATTTAATTCCAATTTTGGGAAATTCATAACTTGAGAAATAATCACTCAAAAATTGTGAATAAAATGTCAAAATGATCAGCAAGGCAATTGCTATCTATCTATGTTAAGTTCACAGCAAGTACCCAACTTTCCCTTTGATGTCATTTTCAAATTGGTTAAAATGATTTAAATTGCATAACCGTTTAAATCACCATTTCTTCATCGTTAATCGGAAAATTGCAAACGAAGTACCAAATTGATCAGTGGAATAATACCTATCTAATAATGTCATTTTCATGCTTGTAGACCCCATATTTCAGTACTGGACATTTTGGATAATAATGCAATTCACTAAGTTAAATCTGGAGTTTTGACCCATTAATTGCCATACTAAATTTAGGGGTTCCATTTAACTTGTGGGACATGCCCAATATGATTTCAGTGCATAAATTTACCATCTCATCATGATTGTGCATTGCACCTTGTATTCGTGTTATTTATTTCGTTTCCTGTTATTGTTGTGTTTCGTTAGATTCAGGAGTCGAGGTTCCACCACAATACCTCGATGATCAACGTGCCCAGTACTATCAGCAAGGCAAGAACTAACCTAACCTTCTTGGCATCTAGCATCCTATTGTTTTACAAACTTATTTTATCCACCAGAATATTGCATGCGATTCAAATGTCTCTTTTGATCAAGATGTAGAGTATCCTATGAATGCATGTTTATCCCCTGAACCATCACATGCCTCCCCTCCTATGAACCCTAGGTTTGATGTGTTGGCCGGAGACAAAGATATAATTGTTGATTATATATGCTTAGCTATGCTTAGCCATGCTTAGTCAAATGATATATTTTGTCCGGTGATTTAATTCCATTATTATGAATGGTGGTGGAATGGTCGGACATGATGGTTACTTGTGGTGGATAATTAAATTTGCTAAAAGGCTTGGATGAGTTGCCATCGGGGATGGTGTTTTGCCTCATTCTTGCCGCCTAGGCTGAGAGTGCTTTTAGCTAGAACCAAGAACCGAGCGTGCTGCCATTGGTGGGGGTATGGGCTCCTTACTAACTGAATAACTTGTGCGGGCGTATCCAAGGGTCCTCTAGTTTGCTATTTCCATCTGCGCGTGTGTGTGTGAGCGAAAAAAGGAATGGTGAGGATGGTGGTGTTTAGGACGTGGCGATGGGGGCAGGGGCTGAAATAGGCAGGGTAAACTTGTCCTGTCGCCACAGATGACTCTTGGATAGTCTCATGCGAGGTAAAGGTTTAACCGCGCCCACTCGCTGGCCTTCCCCGGAAGAGGGCCAATCAGGTGAGCCGGACGGTACCAATGGGTAAATTAGTACACCCCTGCAGGGTTTAATCTTTTCGAAAAGCTGTGTCCGCGGTTATGGACAAACTCTTGGGAAAGGCGGATTAGCTCATAGAGAACCTGAACCTAATTAATGAATTGGCAGCTAGAGGTTGCATAACCAACGTGTGGTAAAGGTTCATTTCCTCGAGGGTGATTCGAGGGAGTGCCTTGGGGGAGATGAGATGCTTCTGGTTACAAATGGTTCATTGAGAACCGCAGATGAAAGTTTACTCTCTTATCCCTTTTCGGAAAACATTCTGAGTAGACGGTGCAATGGGTCTTTATGTCTTTTAAAAAGGAAAACTAGCTTTATGCAAAATCAGCTACCTTATACAGCATTAGAGCCTCCGTCAGCATCGGGCCTATATCGCCCTACTAATTCTTATGAGTACGTCGTACTCAGCCTTGCTTTGTTGATTATTATTTGTTTCAGAGGAGGACGTCACCGAACTGGAAGGTGGGTTCTTTATTGACATCGACGAGTAGTCTGGGGTTCCCAGGTGGCAGCTTGGGACGTCTTGGAACAGGCTGGCACGGGATGTTTATCTGTAGGCCTCTTAGGCCATAATTTGGATCTTGTTGTTTAGACAACTAAATTTGCTTCCGCTTGATGTAATGATGGGTCTGTGACCTCTGATTGTGACTTTTGCTATCTTTCTCATATATGAGTTGAACTATGATCTCTTGTGTCGTAGAGTCTGTAATGTGCCAGTTGTTCCGCAGTCTTGGTCTCTTTGCTATACGTGAAAGCGATGTCTGAGCTTATGGCATGATCGAGGTGTTGTGTGCCGATGATGTATTCCGAGCACGCCTGCCAATGAGTTTTGGCCTGGGATTGGTAAACCCAGTAACCCTCGATTGTGTAGCATGACCGGTTACACAACGTTTCACTGTATAGCTCTGGGGTCGGGGCGCTACAAGTTGGTATCAGAGCAGGACTGACTGTAGGAAACCCGTTCTATTGGTCGATGTCGAGTCTCGTGTTGTGAAAACTATTTATAACCTAAAAAGGAGTTGTAAAAACCATCTTAGGATTCTTTTTACTCCTTACCCAATTCGCTCCATCTCTGAGTTATCTTACCTCTATTTGGTTTAGCGGTTCTTTTGCTCGTCTGGCGATTCAAGAATTTAGGTTCACGGGTTTGGTTCCTACCTTTAGTTTACTTGTTAGGTTGCTTCCGTGTTCAGAATCCGAAGTAAACTCTGTTGTTCGCACCCAATGAAGAAGAAGGTGCAAAACATCCGAAGCCTTGAAAACGTTTCGCACCTAATCGGGTGTTCCTCTCTTTGGGCTATGGCCCATGGTCTTGAACCGAAGGTCCCGGATTGTACTGGAATCCTGGTGTATTGTTTCATGCGGGTTGTCACCCATGTGAGCATTATGCCATTCGTGAGTCCCCATACATGAAGCTGATCTTTAACCCACGATCTTTCCCGTTGAATCCTGATGTTAATGGTCAAACCCTACGTCAGGTTGGCCATGTTTGAAGTTAATCTTCATTTTGGTGGTTGTAGTCGTAATTGAATTGCGGCAACAAAGCTCTTCTCTGTCTCGAGCTATAGCTGGATATTCTGTCATGAAACTGTCTGGATCACGACAAGATTGCTCCTAGCAAGTTTTCCATCTATGTTTGTGATTCCTCCATTAACACTTGTTAGTGAAACCCTTTCGGCACTAGTTGTCGGAAGAGTACTAACAAGGGCTTCGGCAATATCTTGGAATTGTGGTTAGCCCTTTCCTTACTCTTAATCTGTTGTCCGACCTTTATCTGTCAGTTGACAGTCAAGTGTTATCATGCATTGGTGTGTTCCAAAGCATGCTACCCTTGTGGTCCGTCAAGACATTCCACATCGGGATGTTAGGAGAAAAAAACTCCGGTACCTTGTCCATTTCTCGGACTAGGTCAAAGTATTGTAATCCGCAGAATAAGAGGCCTGTCTAGCTTTTGTTCTATTCCACCTTGGAGTGTCCCACTCTTTTATATCAAGAGGTCGTGCCTAGTCTCATGACGTACTTGATGAAGTGGTACTCTTACCCTTCCTTATCCATCTACCTCCGAGCTACTCGGGCTCGAGATTGTTGAGGATGCATATTGATGTGGAAATCAGACATTCTTAGCAATTGATATTGCTTTGACATCCAAGGACTTTGATGGCGCTCTTAGCACGATTGGTAATCAGATCATCAAGCCGAGTTTGACTGTGCTACCAAGTCCATTTGTTCAGGTGCCCACCTTCGGTCAATAAGTTAGATTCATGTCGAAACTCCAAGACCACATCTGTTTTGCTTGGAAAAGTAAATCTTCCTCTCATAATCTAGCTCGTGTTCTGGAGCTTGACGCCGTGGTAAATTCTTGAGAACCTTACCTCTCGTTAGCTGTTGTAACTCCTTACTCGGACATGTCAAGTCGGAAATTTCCGCACGCTTAACCAAATCTAAATCTCAAGCAGAAATGATGGTTGGTGTTTCTTAAGAGTATGACATAGGCCTTGTGTAAATCCGGCAAGTTTGAGGTGGTGGTTGCCCTACTTAACTGGAAGGTCTATTGTGATATCCTCTTGCCTTTCGTAAAATCAAACCACTCTCCATGAGGATATTGTGCGACTTATTCTAGAGGTTGCCCTTATGGTCTCTTTGCAATCTTAAAGGTCCGACCTCCACTTGATGACCTATTGAAGGCTTTTTCGAAGCCTGATAGTGGTATCTAGAACATCGAGGAGAACATTAACATGGTGTTGCTAAAAATTTCTCTCGGTCGTTTCTCCTATCCTCTGCTCGACCTTTGTATGGTCAAGTGGATCCTAGTTTTCCCCAATGGCTTATGGTCTTGTGCAAAGTTCATATTTCCAACCCTTGGAGAAAACGTGTCTGTCCCCTTGAACTATCTTCTGTTTCTCGTCGGCACGTCATGCTTGTTACCTTTTCTCTGCAACAAGGAAGATCATCGTGGGATCGAGAAGATCGTTGAAGTTAAGGGTTATCATGTCTCCCTCATCTCCCTTCCTACTCTAGGAATCTCGGGGCGAGATTCTTATAAGGGGGGTAGAATTGTAACAACCCAGATTTGGTACCCTGAAATATGGGCCAAAATTTTCACTTTTTGCTTTGCATTGCATCATGGCATACATATTTAAATTGCTAAATTAAATATTGCAAACATTGAAAATCTTTAAAAGGGAGCAAACACTTCCTAATTTTCCCAAACCAAATACATTTATTTAAAATGGGCAAAACCAATTGTTCTTGAGTCCCCAAATTGTCCAGGAAGCCCAAGGATATATTTATAAATATTTGCCAAAGGCAATTTCTTGCCAAGCAAAGAAATAAAATTTGAGAATCCAAAATTGGTTCAATTCAAATCCTATTTTTAAACCAAGCTAAACCTTTCCAAAAAATTCAAACTAAAATCATGGGAGCTTCAATATTATTGTGAGAGCCTCCATGAATATTTTCCTTATTTTTGAAGATGCTTAACTGCTCCAATTAAATACATTTTGGAATTTATCAAAAATGGCCATATTTAACTCTATGAACAAATGTTGCTCAAAACTTTTTATTTGGCCACACCAAATTTTTAGAGTTAATACATGTTATGGAGAGGCTACATAAATATTTTCATAATTTCTAAAAATGTTTAAGTGGCTCAATAAAATACCTAAAACCCTACTGGTTTTGAAGAAACAGAAAAAGAAATGGAAATGTTTAAAACCCTGACGTGAGGGCCCCTCTTGTCAGCTCCCTCCTCCTCTTCCCTGTGGCGCCAGTGAAGCCACTGCCGCTGCCGTCGCCGTGTCCATGCCGCGTTAAAGTGCCCCCCCTGACGTGCTCCTGCCTCGACTCTCTCCTCTCTCCCCTCCGCGTGCCGAAACCCTAGCGCGAGCTCCTGCCGCCGCCGCCTCCACCCGGCGTCCGCGCCGAGTTCATCCACGCCTGGGACGGCCGCCGCCTCATCCCCGCGTGCTGGAGCTCCCCCAGCACCTCATCCACCTCGCCCCTGCTCCGCACCTCCCCTGCTTCGTCGCCCGGCCGTCGTCCCCATCGACATCGTCCCGCGCCCGACCCCGTTGGCCCGAGCCGCCGCACCTGCATCTCCACCTCGAGCCGCCTCCGACCGCCCCCTTCTCCGGCGAGCTGCCCAACATGCTTAGGGTGAGTAGGCTCACCTCCCCGTCCCTTTTTCCCTCTCCCTCTCGCTCTCTAACCGTGCTCGCGCCGTCGACCATCGCGGGCCGCCGCCAAAGATCGACGCCGGCCGTGCTCCGATGACCATCTGGTCCCAAACCGCCGCTCCCCGTGCTCCTCTCCTTCTCCTCTAGCTAGTGCAGAACTTCCCCGCGTCCAATTTCCAGCGGAGGCGACGGATTGATGATCAACAAGCCGCTGTCCCCCCTGCTGACGTCATGCTTATGTCACGTGTTCTTCAGTTTTGTGAATTTCAGAATTTACAGAAGGTTGTATTTTTCCAATATCTGTTAAATGGTAAATCATAAAAATACAAATGACATACCAGATTGTTCACATTTTCACAACCTATTCAAATATGTCACTCACACATGCTAATGAAATTTAAAAACATGAATTTAAATGTGAAATCCAAAACATATGTGAATTATTCAAAATTGTTGGAAATTCATATATAGAGTTTTATACTACAGAAAAATGCAAATAATATGTTAAGATGCTCAGCTAAATAAGCTCTACCTGTTAGTGCCTTTATTTGAATTTTTGGTTAGATTAAATTACCTTTAATTGTTAAATATAAAAGGGCAGATTTAAAGTCCAACTTTGAAAATTCATAACAAATTGAATATTGCTCCAAAAATTACAAATAAGGTACCATTTTGTTCAGAGAATTAATATCTACCTGTTAGTTGTAATTGAATGCTAAAATGAATCATTTAATTTGCTGTTATTTAAAATCACTAAAATGGCAGATTATTTGTGGAAATTGAAATTGCATAACTTGAGTTTTAATTATCCAAAAATTATGAATAAGCTCTCAAAATGTTCAGTGAACAATGATCTACAAGTTTATGTAATTTGAGAGAATTTTAGTTGTAATACTTTGCTGTTTATCTAAAATTATTAAAATGGCAGATTTAATTCCAATTTTGGGAAATTCATAACTTGAGAAATAATCACTCAAAAATTGTGAATAAAATGTCAAAATGATCAGCAAGGCAATTGCTATCTATCTATGTTAAGTTCACAGCAAGTACCCAACTTTCCCTTTGATGTCATTTTCGAATTGGTTAAAATGATTTAAATTGCATAACCGTTTAAATCACCATTTCTTCATCGTTAATCAGAAAATTACAAACGAAGTACAAAATTGATCAGTGGAATAATACCTATCTAATAATGTCATTTTCATGCATGTAGACCCCATATTTCAGTACTGGACATTTTGGATAATAATGCAATTCACTAAGTTAAATATGGAGTTTTGACCCGTTAATTGCGATACTAAATTTAGGGGTTCCATTTAACTTGTGGGACATGCCCAATATGATTTCAGTGCATAAATTGACCATCTCATCGTGATTGTGCATTGCACCTTGTATTCGTGTTATTTATTTCGTTTCCTATTATTGTTGTGTTTCGTTAGATTCAGGAGTCGAGGTTCCACCACAATACCTCGACGATCAACGCGCCCAGTACTATCAGCAAGGCAAGAACTAACCTAACCTTCTTGGCATCTAGCATCCTATTGTTTTACAAACTTATTTTATCCACCAGAATATTGCATGCGATTCAAATGTCTCTTTTGATCAAGATGTAGAGTATCCTAGGAATGCATGTTTATCCCCTGAACCATCACATGCCGCCCCTCCTATGAACCCTACGTTTGATGTGTTGGCCGGAGACAAAGATATAATTGTTGATTATATATGCTTAGCCATGCTTAGTCAAATGATATATTTTGTCCGGTGATTTAATTCCATTATTATGAATGGTGGTGGAATGGTCGGACATGATGGTTACTTGTGGAGGATAATTAAATTTGCTAAAAGGCTTGGATGAGTTGCCATAGGGGATGGTGTTTTGCCTCATTCTTGCCGCCTAGGCTGAGAGTGCTTTTAGCTAGAACCAAGAATCGAGCGTGCTGCCATTGGTGGGGGTATGGGCTCCTTACTAACTGAATAACTTGTGCGGGCGTATCCAAGGGTCCTCTAGTTTGATATTTCCATCTACGCGCGTGTGTGTGAGCGGAAAAAGGAATGGTGAGGATGGTGGTGTTTAGGACGTGGCGATGGGGGCAGGGGCTGAAATAGGCAGGGTAAACTTGTCCTGTCGCCACAGATGACTCTTGGATAGTCTCATGCGAGGTAAAGGTTTAACCGCGCCCACTCGCCGGCCTTCCCCAGAAGAGGGCCAATCAGGTGAGCCGGACGGTACCAATGGGTAAATTAGTACACCCCTGCAGGGTTTAATCTTTTCAAACAGCCGTGTCCGCGGTTATGGACAAACTCTTGGGAAAGGCGGATTAGCTCATAGAGAACCTGAACCTAATTAATGAATTGGCAGCTAGAGGTTGCATAACCAACGTGTGGTAAAGGTTCATTTCCTCGAGGGTGATTCGAGGGAGTGCCTTGGGGGAGATGAGATGCTTCTGGTTACAAATGGTTCGTTGAGAACCGCAGATGAAAGTTTACTCTCTTATCCCTTTTCGGAAAACATTCTGAGTAGACGGTGCAATGGGTCTTTATGTCTTTTAAAAAAGGAAAACTAGCTTTATGCAAAATCAGCTACCTTATACAGCATTAGAGCCTGCGTCAGCATCGGGCCTATATCGCCCTACTAATTCTTGCGAGTACGTCGTACTCAGCCTTGCTTTGTTGATTATTATTTATTTCAGAGGAGGACGTCACCGAACTGGAAGGTGGGTTCTTTATTGACATTAGACCTGGGCATTTCTCGGGCCGGGCCGGGCTCGGGTCGGGCCTAGAAAAAGCCTGGCACAGAAAATCTAGGCCCGAGCCCGGCCCAGCCCGACTGTTGGGCCGTAGATATCGGGCCCGAGCCCGGCCCGAGCCCGAGAAAGCCCGGAAAAGCCCGACTGGCCCGACCCGTTCCCAGCTGAAATCCTGTTTTGGGCAGGCCCGAGCCCGGCTCGGCCCGACCGTCGGGCCCGAAATTCAGGCCCGAGCCCGGCCCGATGACATAGCCGGGCCGGGCCTGGACGGGCTTTTCCGGGCCGGGTCGGGCCGGGCCGGGCTGCCCATGGCCAGGCCTTATTGACATCGACGAGTAGTCTGGGGTTCCCAGGTGGCAGCTTGGGACGTCTTGGAACAGGCTGGCACGGGATGTTTATCTGTAGGCCTCTTAGGCCATAATTTGGATCTTGTTGTTTAGACAACTAAATTTGCTTCCGCTTGATGTAATGATGGGTCTGTGACCTCTGATTGTGACTTTTGCTATCTTTCTCATATATGAGTTGAACTATGATCTCTTGTGTCATAGAGTCTGTAATGTGCCAGTTGTTCCGCAGTCTTGGTCTCTTTGCTATACGTGAAAGCGATGTCTGAGCTTATGGCATGATCGAGGTGTTGTGTGCCGATGATGTATTCCGAGCACGCCTGCCAATGAGTTTTGGCCAGGGATTGGTAAACCCAGTAACCCTCGATTGTGTAGCATGACCGGTTACACAACGTTTCACTGTATAGCTCTGGGGTCGGAGCGCGACAAGCGGCGGTCACGGGCTCGATTTAGGGTTAGGGTTTGGGCGAGCCGAGAGGGAGAGATAAGGAGGGGGAGAGGAGAAGCAGGGGGCGTCACGGGCGGTCCTTAACCTCGCGCGGCAGGGGGGCCACGACGCGAGGGCGCAGAGGTGGCCACGGCGGCCATGGCGCCAGTGGCAGCGTTGTCGCCACAGTGAAGTGGGGATTTTTTGTAGAAACCCCCTTGGCCAATTTTTCTTTTCCTTTTCGATTAATAACCTGCAACTTTGGCAATTTAATTGAGGGACCAAAACATTTGTGAAAAATATGAAAATATTCAGGGATTCTCCTACTAACATGATGAAGCTCCCCATGTTTTTATTTTTGAGTTTTTGAAATGTTTAACTTGGTTTCAAAATTCAAAAGTGATTTGCAACTATTTGAAGTCCTCATTTTTAATTGAGGCCTTTAAACCTTTTTATAAAATCTGCAAAAATTCAAGTAGTCTCCCCATGACATGTATAAGCTCCACAAAATTGGATGTTGCAAATAAAAAGTTTTTCATAACATTTGTTCATAGGGTTTACATAATGCAATTTTGATCAATTCCAACTATCATTTTTATAGCCTTATAAAAGCACTAAGCAAGGATATTATTTTGCACTCTTGAGACTTCCTGGACAAATATGGAAGCTCAAGAATATTTTGTTTTGCCTAGTTGAGCAATTGCATTTGGTTTGGAATTTTAGGAAGTGTTTTGCTTCCTTTTAATGTTTTCCATTTTGCTTTAATTAAATTTAGCAATTGTTAGAATGGATGCTATGATGCAATGCAAAGCAAAAGTGAAAATTTGGCCCATATTTTAGGGTACCAAACTGGGTCTGTTACATCTGCGCAACACGTTCCCTCACAAAATGATAGTCAACTTCGATGTGCTTCGTTCGGGCATGAAAAACGGGTTGGATGACAGATAAGTAGCACCGATGTTGTCACACCAAAGAACAGGAGGCTGAGCTTGCGGAATCCGCAACTCTCGTAGTAAAGACTGCACCAAGATGAGCTCGGTTGTGGCATTGGCAATAGGTTTGTATTCAGCTTCAGCACTACTGCGAGACACTGTAGCTTGCTTGTGAGCACTCCAGGCGATCAGATTAGGACCAAAGAACACTGCATATCCCCCCGTGGATCGCCGATCATCAGGACTGCCAGCCCAATCGGCATCAGAAAATGCGGAGAGCGAGCCTGAAGGAGCAGAACAGAAGTGAAGACCGTAAGACGCCGTAAGACGAATATAGCGCAAGATGCGCTTCACAGCTGACTAGCGAGTATCCGTGGGTGAATGAAGATACTGACAGACACGGTTCACAACATAAGAGATATCTGGTCTGGTAAGTGTCAAGTACTGCAGGGATACTCACTGGTCGGCTGTGAAGCGTATCTTGCGCTATATTCGTCTTACAACGTCTTACAGTCTTCGCTTCTGTTCTGCTCCTTCAGGCTCGCCCTCCACATTTTCTGATGCCGATTGGGCTGGCAGTCCTTATGATCGGCGATCCACGGGGGGATATGCAGTGTTCTTTGGTCCTAATCTGATCGCCTGGAGTGCTCGCAAGCAAGCTACAGTGTCTTACAGTAGTACTGAAGCTGAATACAAAGCTATTGCCAATGCCACAGCCGAGGTCATCTGGGTGAAGTATTTACTACAAGACCATGTAAAACAGATAAACGCTAGGGTTTGGGAACGGCTCAACACCAATCGGTGTGGCCTTTGGTTTATATTTATAGTGTACAAGTTGTGTTCAAATACACAGAGAATACAATACAAAAGCTAGAGTATATATATAGTCTAACACTGTATTACACATTAATCTCAGGTCCCTCCTTCCATCGGGGCAAGGGGCAGTCACCCTGAGATTGCCCGGGATACACTTTATAAATCTATTATATACTTAAAACAATAGAAAATAAGGCTACCACGTTCATCCACGTAGGCTAAAAAAAAAGTACTCCATTGATCTTGATTTTAACGGCTATGATTTAAAAGATGAAAAGTTACACAAACTATTGTCACGTTACAAACAACATATTGACGTGGCTACCACGTTCATCCACGTAGGCTAAAAAAAAGTACTCCATTGATCTTGATTTTAACGGCTGTGATTTAAAAGATGAAAAGTTACGCAAACTATTGTCACGTTACAAACAACATATTGACGTGCAGGTAGAGATGGGACACAACAAAAAAAACAATGGGATGGTAAGAGTTTACCTGCACTACGAATAGGCAATGAGATACTATTACGGTATTACCGTGTAGATAGAGATCGTGCAGAAAAGCAAAGGGATGGAAAGAGTTCGCATGCACCACGAGATATGAGGTAATCACGGGATAGTAGAATAAACAAAGAGAGGAAAAGAGATGCGCTACTTATTAAAAGGGGTGGGATTAAACGAAAAGAAATCACGTCAATAACAAAACCAGCGTCCCTGATTAGGCTTCGAAGCTATTCTCAAACAAATGAAAACTGTACGTGTACATGAGTGGCATGCCCTACGCTACGCTGATCTCGACCGGGGCGATATTTGAGCGTGCCTTGACGCTGCGGGCACTATAGCTAAACTAGATTCAACCAAATTAGATTCAACCGGTATATATCATGTAGTAATCACCCTCCATGCATGCTTGAATTTTTCCTTAGTGTCTAGGTTTATCAAATACATAATTACGTGGTTGCATGCTGATTTTTTTCATGGAGCTAGCCAACTAAGTCAGAGTATCAATCAACAAGAAAAAGTGAGCCAAGGTGCGTACGAAACAATTCTTAAGCAAACCAATTCTTATTACTTGGGATGATGTCATAGGTGAGATCATCAATAAAAATCTTGGTTTATTAGAAAAACGGATATAGCAAAGAGCAATTATGTTTCCATAATAGATATAATCTTCATTATACTGTAATGATACCTAATAGCATAATCAAATAAATCAAAGGAAATTTGTATCTAAAACATTGTCTCCACCAGAACAAGTAATAGATAGCGAACAAGAAGGCGGGAGGGATCCTAAAGTCCATACATTTACATTGCAAGACAAAGAACCCAATATTGTCGGTCTCCCATTGACAACCTTTCCTAGCAACATAATACAATTAATAGAAAAACGGATCTAGCAAAGAGCAATTATGTTTTCATAATGTGTATAATATTAATTATATTTTAACACTAGTAGAAAAAGGGGCATTGGTCCCGGTTCCAAAGGGCCTTTGGTCCCGGTTTTCTAACCGGGACTGAAGGGTCGGGACAAAAGGGGGGGGGGGGGGGGGGCCTTTCGTCCCGGTACCTTAAGAACCGGGACCAATGCCCCTCCACGTGGGCGGGGCGGGGCGGCTCCGGGCGGGAACCCTTTGGTCCCGGTTGGTATTACCAACCGAGACCGAGAGTTTTTTTTTAACCGACTGCTTTTTTGTTTGTTTTAACCGAATGTTTTTTTTGTTTTAACCAAATGCTTTCTTTTGGGGGGGGGGGGGGGGGGGGTTTAAATCAATAGGTGCCGTCTCGCCGTGCCGTGCCGTGTTGTGCCGTGTCGTCGTGTCCGATGCCGTGTCGTGTCGTGTCGTGCCGTGTCAGTGGTACTACCATGCATTAATATTTGATTCATATATACATACATAACGTTTCTCACACGTCGAGATCATGTTTCATATATACATACATAACGTCACACGCCGACATAATGTTTCTCACACGTCGAGATGATGTCAATTACATGTCCTCGGGCAAAACAAAATTTGCCGAGTGAAAAAATTCTCCATCTCTCTTCAGGACCGCGGAGTTAAAAAATCCCGCAATTTCCTCTTGAAGTGCTTTTAGGCGCTTCGATGGTATGAGCTGGTCCCGCATTCTCTCCATCTAGATCAATATGAATATGTGAGTTGTTTATAACTATATATATATATGAAATCATAATAAAATAATTTATGGATGGAAGTCAACACAATATGCATGGTAATAAAAAGTGAGAAGAGTGTATACATACATCACGCGTTCTTTGTTCTCTATTCCGCTCTAAGACAAAAGAGCGTATGTACTCGCAAACATAGAATCCACATAAATTTGTCCCAGTATCCTGCCTCAGACACCACTTTACAAAAAAATAGAATTTAATCAAATAATAGTGAAGCTTCATAATGGTATTGAAACTAGAATTAAAGAGTTGCTTTATAATGGAGCAATATATATAGTACTACTTACGTTGGTGGTATAAAAATACAGCTCCGGTTTCCACTCCCCTGGAACGATCTTGATGAACCGTTTCCAAACACTGCCCGCCAATAGAAAAATGATTAAAGAAGTTATTGATTAGTTGATATCTGAAAATGAATGACAGAGGTCGATATAGAGCGATAATGATTGAAATTACATCTGGAGCATATCTTGAATGCGTTGGTACTTTTCCATTGGTTTCCTTAGCGAGTCCATGACTTGAACGACTCCTTGGTCAACTCTAATGATTAGCAGAATCCAGTGGAAACTGCGCACGTTTATATGTCAATGACTCATCGGTTACACTAAAGATATGCAAAGCAAAATAGAATTAATGGGTAGAAGGTAACACTCACTTGTTGACGTAAGGAAAAAGTATTTCTCCGCAAGTATTTTGTTTCACTAACCAATTGACCAAGCTATCCTCGGTGGTCTTCCAATTGTATTGTACGGTCACTTCATGAATATAATTTGGGTCAATGAACCCAGTGTCATAGATGCCCTTTTTTCTGCATTCGACAATCATCATTCTACAATACAAAAGAATATAGTGAGATAATTAAAGGCAATGAACGTGCAGAGCTGAAGACTTAATTAAATTGCAGAAATAAATCACTTACAAACAATAGGAACTGACGATGACTTTGTCGAGGGCATCTTGATTGAATAACTGAAATACTTCCGAAAACGGAATATATAACAAGTCATCCGTGAAGTAATGCTTTTTCTTATAACTCACCCAGAAAGCTTCATGCCCGGCCGCTGCAGCTTTCTCGTACCAGTGATGCAATCGACGCAATTGGTATGATAGAGAACTGATCTCCTCAGGTCTGACCAGGGACTTCCCGGGTTTATATGTCCATGCATACTGATACTGTTGCTGTGGTTGTACGAGCTGGGCAACTGTTTTAGTTGAGATCACCTTCAGCGGGGATATCGACTTTTTTGCCTGTTCTCCGAGCTGGGCCACTTGTTTCCCGTGTTTTGCAGCATAGAACTGCTCCTTCTTTAGTCGATCTGCCGCCTCCTTGTCCTCCTTCATCTTCTGCTTCTTTAGGAGATAGGCAGCCTTCTTTTCCTCGGCCTCTTGACTAATTGTCTTCAGCATGACACGATCATAGTCACCTGCCAATGGAGGTGACTTTGGCCGGGGATTGCTGAAATTTTTCAGAAATGTCTCAACTTTTTCTAGATCCAGTTTCTCTCTAGGCGGGGGCCGTTTCGGAGCTAACTGTTCTGTAATATGGGCACGCACCGATTCCTCGAGCTCCTCTGGAGTCAAGTCGTAAGGTCTCTTTGGAAGAGGCTTTAGCAACTCGCGTTCCGCTCGAGATAACTTATCTGCACGCGTCGACGTGAAGGATAGTTTCCGCTTTGACGAGAAGGTCTTTTCCCGGGGCGGAATTGAAGGACGGGACGTCGCGCGCGATGGACTCGCGACGGATGGGGCATCGAGGGATGGATCTTCATGTGAGGAGGATATATCTTGGGGGGATGAATCTTTAGGTGGGGGAGATGGATCTTTAGGCGGGGGAGATGGATCCTTAGGTGGGGGGGATGGATCCTTAGGTGGGAGGGATGGATCCTTAGGTGGGGGGGATGGATCTTGCGGTGGGAGGGATGGATCTTGACGTGGGGGGGATGGATCATGAGGTGGGGGGGATGGATCATTAGGTGGGGGGGATGGATCTTGAGGTGGGGGTCTGCTGGATCGAGGAGTGAAGTTCGGAAACACGATGTTTTCCTTGTTCCAGAGAGCGATACCCTTCTCGACTTCTCCCAGTGTCTTCTCGCCGTCACCTCCGGGAATGTCAAGTTCCAGATTAGCATATAACGGCACAACTTGATCCACCCCGACACGAGCATAGCCCTGTGGAATCCCTTCGAGATGGTAGCTTGCTCCAGCTGGATTAGGTAAAGCATAGCCGACCGCCACCTTGAAAGACATGTTCTTCATTGACATGTGTAGCTCACAGTCTGTCTTCTCCGTGATATCATCCACGGGGTAGTGAGCCGCCGGTTGAAATTGAGAAATTTCCAAATGAGTGGAACCCACGCTGCTTTTCCGCTGATCAGATGGGGCGGCTTGTACATGCAGCTGCTCCTGCTCCTGCACCTGCACCTTGAGTCGAGGATCAGATTCATTTTGCTTACTAATTGAGTCGAGTCGCTGCTGCTGCTCCTGCACCTTGCGTTCCAGTGCTGATAACCGGTCAGACTCCTGCTTCTTTCTTCTCTGACGGCTTCTATAAGTATCAGCGTCTTCCGGAAAACCTTGCTTCAAGGTGACACCGGCTCCATAGCCTCGTAATCGTCCAACGTGTTCAGGATTCCCGAGTGCTAGTGTCAGCTCGTCATTCTCTCTGTCAGGGACGTACTCTCCCCTGCGAACTTTATCTATTGCGTCCTCAAGTTGTTTGGTTATATACTCAATTTTTGCCTTCCATTTTCCCTGAGCAATAATCTTTCCTGTCTGTGGGTCCAACCCTGCCCCATGTGCGAACAACCAAAACTTGAACCTCGGGGGCCAATCCGCTGTCTGTGGAATGATCCCGTTATCAAGAAGTCGTGCTTCAAAGGCTTCCCACTTAGGCACAGCAGCCCTGTAGCCACCTGCCCCCAAATGGTGGTGATATTCCTTCTTCGCAGCATTTAACTTATTTTGAACCGATCGGGCCAGAGCGCCCTCCGATTTTCTTTGCTCCACAAATGTGGGCCACTGCTGTTTAATCTTCACTAGTGCTCCAGTGAAATCTGGATCCGTCTCCCCGGCCTTTATATAAGCTTTCCATAAGTTTTTCTTCCACGTCCGGAATTGTTCGGCCATCTTACTAAGCGACCACTCCTTCACTTTGTCCATCAGGGGAACCGGCAGATCTGGCGGTAGGCTGACCTTTGTTAAGAGTGTGTTCCAACACGATGTTTTTAGCCTCTCCTCGACATAAGTAGCTGGGTTGTTTACATCCTTCGGCTTAATCCACTCTTCAAGGTTGATCGGGACAATGTCCCTTACAATAACCCCGCATTGATTAATGTATTTGCGGCGGTTGTCCATGGGTTCCAAAGGTTCCCCACTAGCACTAACTGTGTTGATCACTATCCTACGACCCTCCTTCAACGGCTTCGTCGGGCCTCGTTTCGGCAATGCAGTAGATGTGGATGATCCGGAGGGCTAAAAGAAAAAAATGGTTCGTTAATAACAACAATATACAACTCAAATAATACATCTAGTGTGATCGATGTACATAGGCTTATTATACCTCGCCAGAGTTTGTAATGGGCACTTCTTCCCCCTCTCTATCATTTTCTTCTTCCTGAACCCCCTCACCGGAATCGTTCAGAAATTGGGAGCCGTCATCTTCGCCGGTGAAGGCATCTTCTTCACCGACAGGCGCGGCCGCACGTCCTGCTATAAAATCCATGATTCGCAGTTCGGCCTCCTCATCTCTGTCGATGTCCATCTTCTGCACAAACCTTTCCGAGTCTGTCGCTTGCTAACCTGGAAAATAAAAACCTCTTTATTCATTGGTCATCAAAGTTATCCGGGGTTAGAGTTTTTTTTTTCATGCGAGCTAGTTCACGAGTTTAGCATATGATATTAGTCATAAAAATATAAAGCAGCTGCACCATTGGAATTACCATTGTCCTTCATAATTGAGAAATTAGTCATTTAGCATATGTTTTGATAGGAACTTTATCAACGAACAAGTAGGAATCATCGTTGCAAACACTCAAAGTTAATACACTTGAGAAATTCATCATATATGTTTGAAAGTCATCTATAGGTGAAGTACTCACCACTTACACATTTAAAATTTATTCAAAAATATACAACTCTGAGGGACTCCTGTAAATACCACTCGAGAGTTATAATGAATAAAATGATATTCATGAAAATACACGATATGTAAAATTAAATGACACTCAAATCCATGGCTCAATTACATCTAAAATTTGCAAAACAAGAAAGACTACAATTGATTTACAAAATCCGCGCGGGCAATTGTAATCTACACATCTAAAATTCATAGCAATTTTATAGCAATTGTAATTCATTGCAATTTTAATCTACACATCTAAAATTCATAGCAATTGTAATCTACACATCTAAAATTAATAGCAATTGTAATCTACACATCTAAAATTCATAGCAATTTTAAGCTACACATCTAAAATTCATAGCAATTGTAATCTACACATCTAAAATTTATAGCAATTTTCACCTTGCCAAAATTTGCTAAAAACATGTACACTATTTCATAACACACTAGTACTGATTTTCATAACACACTAACTACCTAAATTTGCTAACACTTTAGCTAAATTTGCTAACACAATATCTCCTAATAAATTTAAACTATGAAAAGATCAAAATGGTATTGAAAATTGCATCTACAAAATTAAACTATGCAAAATTTCTAACCTAAATTTGCTAACACTTTAGCCTAAACTATGCAAAATTAAACGGCGGCGTCGGGGGCAAGCACCTCGAGGCAGGGGAGGGGCACGGCGAGGCAAGGGAGGAGGCCAGGCGGCGACGTGGCCGATGCAGGGGAGGGGCACGGCTACGCAGGAGAGGAGGCGGCGGGGAGCAGCCCACGGCCGATGCCGAGGAGGAGGCCGGGCGTCGGCGACGCGGCCAATCCGTAGAGGATGACCGCCGATTTGAGGACGGGGCAGCGGGGCGTCTTCTCCTTCGCAGCACCACGGCACGGCGGACCACGACGGCACAGCGACGAGGGCGGCGGCGACGGCACTGAGGGCGGACGGGCACCAGGGCGACGGCGACGGGCGGCGACGACGCACGATATCGAGAGCGGGCAGGGCGGCGGGGGTTTGGGGAAGTGTGGAGGGGCGGCGCGGCGGCCTTGAGGAGGCGATGGCGGCGGGGCAGCAGCACCACCGCGGCGGGGCAAGGCGGCGTCGGGGAGGGGCGGCGGCGTCGGGGAGAAGGAGAGGCGTCGGGGACTTGTGAAAAAATTTGGGTGGAACCACCCAAATACGCGCGGAAAGGACCTTTGGTCCCGGTTCCAGTCACGAACCGGGACCAAAGACCCTTTGGTCGCGGTTGGTAACACCAACCGGGACCAAAGGTCCCCCCGGGCCGCGAAAATATGCGCGCGAAGCCGAGCGGCCTTGGTCCGGTTGGTGTTACCAACCGCGACCAAAGGCTTTTTTTTTCCTTTTTCTGTTTTCTAGGTTCTTTTTCTGTTTTCTTTTTGTTTCCTTTTCTGTTTTCTTTTATAGTTTCTTTTTCTGTTTTTTTTTGTTTCTTTTTTTGTTTTCTTTTATAGTTTCTTTTTCTGGTTTCTTTTTTGTTTCTTTTTCTGTTTTCTTTTATAGTTTCTTCTTATTATTTAAAAAGTCATATAATTTTCTAGTTTCTTTTAAAATGTTCCAATATTTGAAAATCACTATCTTTTTATTATTTATTTTTCTAGTTTCTTTTTATTATTTGAAAATCAAATTTTTTTCTAGTTTCTTTTAAAATGTTCCAATATTTGAAAATCATTATCTTTTTATTATTTATTTTTCTAGTTTCTTTTTATTATTTGAAAATCATATTTAATTATAACACATCACCGAATACAAGTCATACAGGTTTAATACCGAATATTGTTGTTTATCAGAAATGTATATAATTGTTGATAAAAATGCAATTCAAATATCAAATTGTTGATAAAAATGTAATCTACCTTTAGTCCCGGTTCGTGTTACCAATCGGGACTAAAGAAGCACACGGATCGTGTGTTTCTTTCAAGCGCTTGTGAGCCGTTGGATCAGGGGTGTGTTTCTTTGAGGGCTTGTGAGCTGTTGGATCTGCACTCCCACCTCATCCACAGGTACACCTTTGCCTATAAATAGCGACGTTGGTGGTCCTGTCGTGATTCCGGTGTATCTTTTGTTTTCCCATACACGCCCAAGAAGCTTAGTAGGTTCATGCACAGATTTTCGTCACGTGCATCACGTCGATTGCAGAGCGAACCTGCAGTATTTTCCAATAGGGTAGCTCCCAAAATATAGAGCACTTCTTCCACATGGGTACTTGTCCATCAGCGTCATTCGAAACAGATAGACTGCCAGGACCCTTTCCAAAGATTACTTTTAAGTCCTTGACCATGTCATATATAACATCACCATTAGGTAATTTAGGATTCGTCTGATGATTTGGCTCACCTTTGAAATGCTTGCCTTTCTTTCTTACGGCATGCCCTTTTGTAAGAAATCGCCGATGCCCCAGGTACACATTCTTGTTTCCCATATGTATACTTTCAGTCTCACCTAAACAGTGCGTGCATGCATTGTATCCCTTATTTGACTGTCCTGAAATGTTACTAAGTGCAGGCCAATCATTGATGGTTACAAACAGCAACGCTCGTAGGTCAAATTCCTTTTGTTCGTGCTCATCCCACGTAGGTACACCTTCGTCACGCCACAACTGTAAAAGTTCTTCAACCAATGGCCTCAGATACACATCAATGTCGTTGCCCGGTTGCTTCGGGCCTTGGATGAGCACTGGCATCATAATGAACTTCCGCTTCATGCACAACCAAGGAGGAAGGTTATAAATACACAGAGTCACAGGCCAGGTGCTATGACTAGAGCTCTGCTCCCCGAAAGGATTAAAGCCATCTGTACTTAGCCCAAATCTTAAGTTCCTTGCGTCAGCTGCAAATTCCGGGAACTCCCTGTCGATTTTTCTCCACTACGACCCATCGGCGGGTGTCTTAACATCAGGTCTTTCAAACGGTCTTCTTTGTGCCATCGTAACAACTTTGCATGCTCTTTGTTTTGCAACAAATGTTTCAACCGTGGTATTATAGGAGCATACCACATCACCCTGGCAGGAACCCCTCTTCCTAGGGCACGGCTCACCCTCAACATTACCAGGGTCATCTCGCCTTATTTTATACCGCGATGCACCGCATACCGGGCATGCATTCAAATTCTCGTACTCCTCACCACGGTAGAGGATGCAGTCATTGATTCACGCATGTATCTTCTGCACCTCTAATCCTAGTGGGCAGACAACCTTCTTTGCTTCGTACGTACTGGGGGGCAATACGTTATCTTTTGGAAGCATCTTCTTTATTATTTTCAGCAATTTTCAAATCCCTTGTCAGAAGTACCTTCCTCTGCCTTCCATTGCAGCAATTCCAGCGTGGTACCAAGCTTTTTCTGGCCATCTTCGCAAGTTGGGTACAACAATTTCTTGTGATCCTCTAACATGCTCTCCAACTTCAACCTCTCGTTTTCAGTTCCGCTGTTTATCTGTGCATCAAGAATGGCCCGACCAAAATCATCATCGTGCTCATCAACAATGGGCTCTTCTTCAGCTTCGTCTTCCCCCATTGCAGTATCACCGTCTTCGGTGAACGTAGGATAGTTGTCATTATCCTCTTCTTCTTCATTTTCTTCCATTATAACCCCTCTTTCTCCGTGCTTGGTCCAACAATTATAACCGGACATGAAACCATGCTGCAACAGGTGGACGTGAATGGTTTTTGAGGTAGAGTAATCCTGCGTATTCTTGCAGACGCTACATGGACAAGAAATAAAACCATTCGACGGCTTGTTTTTCTCAGCCACACGGAGAAAATAATGCATGCCATTAATATAGTCGGGAAATCGTCGGTCACTATACATCCATTGCCGGCTCATCTGCATTATATAAATATATCAAAAACTATTGCACTACATCAAGAGTATATAATAGTGACCAAATTAGTTAATACAAGTTCATCACATTAAAACCAAAGTAAAGTAATTGTAATGCATAGTCCTCATAAAACATACATTAATTGAAACTAACATACAACTATCTAAATAATTTAAATCCAACACCAAATGCGATCAAAATCGCAACTAAGGTAACTACTGAACCAACAACATAATGGTACCAAGCCTCCTGACTAATGGAATATTTTCTAATCTTTTTAATCTTCAAGCGCATTGCATCCATCTTGATCTCATGGGCATGTGCGACGTCGGCAAGCTTGAACTCGTGTTCATCGATGATGTCGGCAAGCTTCAACTCCAATTTCATCTTCTCTTCTAGGCATTGCAGACGAAGATCTTCACTTCTTTCCAATTTTGCTTTCAAATCATTGTTTTCTTTTACAAAAAACTCGACAATAGGGTCGGTTGGAATTTCCGGTTCAACTACCTCCTAGATAAAAGTTTCTATGTCAAGTTGGTAGGTATAGTTGTTTTAAACACGAAATGAAACAAATAGTTATGAAAATATACCACATCCGAATCATAGACCGGACAAGGGCCGACGGGGGCGGATATCAAAACCATGACACTATACATATAAAAAACATAAGAAAAATATACAAGAAATAAATATGCTTTTAAATCATACATGTCATTTTTCTTAAAATAGAAGATAAAGAAAAAAAGCTCACCGAGGTGGTGCCGGTGACGGGACGACGCGGGCTATCGACGGCGGTGAGGACGGGACGACACTAAAATCCACAAATAATAAATTAATTTGAGCTCAAAATGCATATAAAAAATTAACTCTCTAGCTAGGCATTTCATCAAACACCTTGCTTGCACTACAAACCATAAAATGAGCTAAACTAGCAATGAAATGAGCTAAAGTTGCAACTTCGGAGAAAAGGATGATGTTGCTAACCCTTGAATATATGGGGTGCCTTCAATCCTCACAAATGGTGAAAAAAAATGGGGATTAACTTGAGTGATGGAGTGGAAATGGAGGAGAAAATGTTGATGAACTCAAGCTAAAATGGTGGTGGAGCTCGGGTGGAAGATGATATAGGCAGGGAAGAGCCTTTGGTCCCGGTTCGTGGCTGGAACCGGGACCAAGGGTGCCTGCCAGGGGACCCACGGCCGCCGCGGCCACGTGCGGACCCTTTGGTCCCGGTTCCAGCCACGAACCGGGACCAAAGGTCCCAATTGAACCGGGACCAAAGGTCCCCGGCGCCCCGGCCGATGGAACCGGGACCAATGGGGGCATTGGTCCCGGTTATTTAATGTGCCGGGACAAAAGGGCCGAATGGAAGCCCCTTTTTCCACTAGTGTTTGCTAAGTTTTTTACACAGTCCACAAACGCCTCCATTTCCGCCAATGCCTTGTCAACCAAATTTCCCGCCTCCCCAACAAGGACAATATAGTATGGAAAATTTCCATTTTGTTGGTGTTCCCCCACAATTTGGTTCATTTTCGACACCACCACCACCACCACCACCACACTAAATCGATTCCATCATCATCCCGGCCTGCTTCGGCCAATGTGGCTCCATCATCTAAAGGTTCTTCCAAAAAGAAAAAACTTATCGTCAATCTTGAAGACGAGTTAGAGCCTGTTAGAACGGCACAACGTTTAGCTTGGACATCAGATGAAGAGAAGAGATTGGTAATGTGTTTATTTTCTCTAATTCTCTAATTATCCAACTTATTGCAAGATCACAAATAATATATCTATTCTCAATTGTAGGCAGGCGCATGGTTGGAAACCTCATATGATCCCATCGACGGGAATAACAAGAAGAGAGAGAAGTACTGGGATGACATTGCTGCCATCTACAACAGTAATACCCCAAGTCATCGGAAGAGAGATGCTCAACAACTGAAGCAGCATTTCCATAAGGTGAAGACAAAGATCAATGCTTTCCATGGCGAGTATTGTGCTGTCAGTAAAATGTACACAAGTGGTTATTCTGATGATCAGCTTCAAGCAATGGCCCTGGAGAAGTATGAGAAAAATCACAAGAAACCCTTCGCACATCTACTTATGTGGAGGAAACTGAAGGAAGATGGAAAATGGTTGGCGTTAGTGTCAAGCCTGAACGGTGAGAAAAATAAGAATCCACCGACGAGGATTGATCTCACATCTCATGTTCTCGATGTGGATGGTGAGCAACGTCCGTTTGCAGGTCGCAATAAATCTAAGGCTGAACGTGATGGTAAACGCAAGACCCCGGAAGTTGTAAGCGAGCTTGGGGACAAACTGGACAAGTTTATCGAGGTTCAGGCCGCGTCTAAGCAGGAGCGCCAAAAGGTTATTGAATGCCAGCAACGTCTGTCAAGTGAGAAGCTACAAACAGCAAGGCTCGCCAAAGAGACAAAGATGCTTGATGTTTACCAAAACCTGTTGTTAGCTGACACAAGTGTGATGGATGAGAATGCAAAGGCTGCACGTGAGAGGGCACTGGCTAATATGGAGTCGATGCTATTCCCACAAGGAGGTTCAGGTATGCAAACTTAATGCCAAATAGAACATAGTAGTAGCTGGAGCATAGTTTACGTGTTTTTCATCGATTTTAGACTGATAATTTTTGCAATTCACATTCTTATTCCAGGACCCGGAGGAGAAGAAGTTTCGAGAAGCAGAACGACATGAATTCGGAGAGCTGATTTTGCTAGCGCAAGTTGTTGATCTGCTAATTCGGAGAGCTGAGTTTGTCTTTATATCTTGCTAAATCTTAACTAAATTGATGGGTATGTGTGTGAACGTGAAATGAATGGACGCATATGAATGTGATCTGGTTGTATTGGTTGAAGTATGTGAACAGATGCATGCGTGCGGAATGTGAAATATGGTGGAATGTGAATCACATTCATGGCTGTGACTTCTCTTTCATATTCTGTTGGCTACTCCTATATAAGCAGATACGTACAGGCACAAACACAGTCTTCTGGTGAACAAGCTTCTTTTAACACAAGATGTCCCACCATCCGGATCATCCCGAAGACAAAGATGAAGAAGAAGAGCCGGCCGAACTATACCCTCTAGAAGAATATCTTGCTGAGGAGGAGATCTTAGACTCCTTCGCCGATGAGATTGTCGGGGATCTAAAGGGAAGACTTGAAGCTCTCCAAAGAATTTCTCTCAGGAGGAGTGGTCCGAGGACATACAAGGACAGGCCTCGTGAAGAAATCCATCAACGGTTAGTTGCTGATTACTTTTGTGAGAATCCTCTCTACAACGACAAAGATTTTCGTAGAAGATTTCGAATGAGAAAAACATTGTTTCTACACATCGTTAATGCACTCGGGGAGTGGTCTCCATATTTTACCGCAAGGGAAGACGCTGTTCATCGCCAAGGGCTATCTCCGCTTCAAAAGTGTACAGCAGCTATTCGCCAATTGGCATACGGTACCCCTGCAGACTTGCTCGATGAGTACATCAAGCTTGGAGAGAAAACTTCAGCTGACAGCTTGAAGAATTTCACATAAGGTGTGATTGAAATATTTGGTGCTGACTATTTGCGAAGACCAAACACTGAAGATGTGGAGAGCTTACTTCGTATCAATGAGAGCCGTGGGTTCCATGGAATGTTAGGAAGTCTTGATTGTATGCATTGGCATTGGGAAAAATGTCCCGTAGAATGGAGAGGTCAATTTACTCGTGGAGATAAAGGTGTGCCTACACTTATTCTAGAGGCAGTTGCTTCACAGGATCTTCGTATATGGCATGCCTATTTCGGTATTCCTGGATCAAATAATGATATCAATGTGCTTAATCAGTCGTCATTGTTCACTCAACAGTTGAAAGGACAAGCACCTCGGGTCAACTATTACGTCAACAACAAACAATACAAACATGGTTATTACCTTGTAGATGGCATATACCCAGAGTGGGCTGCGTTTATGAAGACAATATCTCTCCCGCAAACTCCAAAACACAAACTGTTTGCCCAACATCAAGAAGGAGCAAGGAAAGATGTTGAACGTGCGTTTGGTGTTTTGCAGGGTCGGTTTTCTATCTTACGTCGCCCGGCTCGTTTACATGACCGAGGCATTCTCCAGAGGATCATGTTAGCTTGCATCATTCTTCACAATATGATTGTCATTGATGAAAAGGAGGAGGCGTCCGATATTCTTGACTTGAACGAGAATGCAAGCACGTCGACTGTTTTACCACCAGTATTCTCTCATGATGGAATGGAGGATTTCGCCAACGTACTACGAAGAGATTCTGAGATCCGGGATCGCTCGGCACATAAAGCACTTAAAAATGACTTGGTTGATCATATTTGGGAAAAGTTTGGGCCAAAGTAATATGTGTTCGCGAATTGATTCATGTAGCTCGAAATATATTTCGATATGTTTCTTATGATAATATATTGGTATTTTTCTATAACGCTATTAAATTTCGTAGTCTTGTTCGTGTGTGTAAAATAACTAGCGTATAGCTCATGCCACAATTAGGCCACAATGTTGAAATGCAAACATGATCACAAAACCAATTTATTACAACTTCTCTAAGATACAATACTTAAGATACCATGCATTAGGGTAGTAGTATCTTATAATAGACTACTACCTAGGATAGTGTGCTAAGATACTATGCATTACGGATGGCCGTAGAGACGAAGCATTAGGCTGGTCACAATGGATATGTTACTAGTCTTAGTTACTATCACCATAGTGCAAAGTAACATAAAGAGAGTAATATAGATGATCTTATTTATTACCCTATAGACTCATCTTGTATAGAAAAGTGTGATGTTACAGTAACTAGCTATGTTAGGCCTATGTCAATGTAAGTCTTTTAGCACGGTTTCATATGTGTTTTGCTTATGTGGCATAGTAGTTAATGAAGAGAGATAGTGTGGTTGTAGCTTAGCTAACATACAACACTTGGACGTAGTCATAGGAAAAAAATGTTGCATGCCCAATCATATGCATCATTAAATTTAGATACAACCCATAAGAAACAATGCATTGGCATAGTTGTCTCTAAAGTTTTTATTACTCCTATGATTACGTGCTAAGAGACGATGCATTGGCACATGCCTTACTCTATTTGCTTCTCTGTTCATTAATTAGCTGCCACATCATCTTTTTTTCTTAGGTGGCATGCGAGTTACTAGCTAAGTTACTCCAACTGTGACTAGTCTTATGGTTGGCCTAAGGACGCTTGGCTAGTAATGTCCATGTCATCGGTAAAGATCATAATAAATGGGACAATCAATACGAGTCCCAACTTAAAGATTGTGTGGCTTCTTGTTGTTGGGTGCAACAACTGCTGGTGATGGCACATTGAAACATTTCTTATCTTATGCCGCTAGTATCTCAGTCCGGCATCCATGATGCACGACCAGACACTTGGAACGGCAGACGGCGGATGGGACATTTTCCTCGATCAGAATGGGAGGAGGATGTGCTGTGTGGATATGCTGGACCATCCATGCACTAAGTATGTGGACTTTTAATTGATGTCATTAGTGCGAGAAGGTTTAGCACAACATGCGATATTTAGATCGTCGTGGGCGTTCTGTTTCTAGAAGAAAGAGCTACGTATGTAGACTGTACACCACTCATGCACATGCCGCGAGACAATGGGCGTGTTTGGTAGCCCACGGGCTCCTCAACCATGCCCGGCGCATGCAAAAATCGGGCATTTGGTGGCCTGGCCCAGCCCGCGTTCCCGCATGCGCACGAACCTTAAATCACGCTGGGCCTGGCTGAGGGGGAACGGCCGAATCGGCCGTTTTTCCAGGGGAAGGCTCCGGAGAGCCACGCGTGCCTCTGCCTCGCACGCGTTGGGAAGCGCGGGAGACGGGACGTTTCGGCATAACTCCCCACTCCCCTCACCGCCCAACCCCATTAGCTCCACCGCTCTTGTCCGCCGCACCGCCGAAGCGCATGGCGGGTCCTAGTCCACCGCCGCGCCCGCTCCCCGGCAACGGACCGCACTCCCGCTGGGTGTCCAGCATTCTTGCCAAGGACATCTCAACGTCGGACCTTAGCCGCATCTTCAAATCCCCTTCACCCATCTGCTGCCGTCGACCATCATCGGCGTCGGCAACGGCGGCTGCTTCCACGGCCGGGCCATCAATGCCCGGTCCTACGGCCCCGGCGATGCGGGCGGCGGCGCCGATTGGCCTGATGGGGCCGATGGCCCCGCCCCTTGTGGGGATTTCGTTCCCCAGTTCGTCCAGCGGGCGGCCTTCGTTGATGTAGGGCTAGGCCCGATCTTCACGGATTTGAGGGGAAAGGGGATGAACACGAAGAACACGGAGGGAAAACAAGGGGGATTCGTGGTAAACAAGGAGGGTAAATAGCAAATCCTGCTAAGAACTCCACCCAACAACAAACCCTCAAAAAGGTAGCCTTTGGATCGAAGAATCAAAGCCAAACTTACTCTTGTTGAAACCGATTGCTCTTACCGGCCGGTCCACCGATCCAATAGAATCACCGCAGTGAAAGATTGGTTTGCACTACTAGAGAGACCGTAGTGAAAGAGTAGCAACAACAAGATATACCTCAACGAGGTACCCTAGCTACGAGGGAGGAGGAGCATAGCTCACACAAGTCTCAAATTCAGTCTAACCTCGGAAAGGGGAAAGTGGAAAGCTATTTATAGTCTATTACAAAACGGGGCAGGGAGGTGGGGAACCGGCCAGGGGGCCGGCCTAGGCCGGCTGGGAGGCCGGCCGGCTCAGGTGGTTGACCGGCCTGGCGGCCGGCCTAGGCCGGCCTGGAGGCCGGCTGGGAGGCCGGCAGCGTCGGGGGATGGCCCGGCCTGGGGTCCGGCCTGGGCCGGTATGGAGGCCGGCGGCCTCTGGAGGGAGCCCGGCCTGGGAACCGGCCTGGGCCGGTTGGGAGGCCGGCCGCCTCGGGTTGGAGCCCGGCCTTGGGGCCGGCCTAGGCCGGCTGGGAGGCCGGCCACCCTGTCTTCGCGTCTTTCCGCCTCTTCTTGCCCATTTTCTTGGATCTCCTCTTGTCCATCTTCTCCATCATCTTGGACCTTCTCTTGGTCATCTTCTTGACTCCATTGAGGGTCATCATCCGGGTGGATCCTGAGTATGCACAAGGTACCGGCATGAAGTAGCAAACCATTCAAAGGAAGGTCGAGATCACACATCGAGAGGAGCGAGGTCACCTTTTCATGAAGAGCCTTGACTCTTGATCTTGTCATTGGGCCACTTGGCATGGTGTCCATGGTGTTGTCCACATGTGGGGCTACATCATCTCCCCCCCCCCCCCTTCGGAAAGAGTCGTCTTCGACTCGTCACCCTCTTGAACGCTTGCATCTCCGTGGAAAGGGGATAGGTCGGCGACGTTGAACGTGTCATGCACCAAGTACTTTGAGGTTGGGATGTCGATCTTGTATGCGTTGTCGTTGATGCGCTTGAGCACTTTGAAAGGTCCGTCACCGCGAGGAGCAAGCTTGGATTTTCTTTCATCCGGAAAACGGTCCTTACGGAGGTGTAGCCACACAAGATCTCCTTCTTCGAATACCATGGGCTTCTTCAACTTGTTGATCTTGGTAGCTTGGCGCTTTGTGTGCTCCTCTAGAGTTGCTCGTGTTGACTCATGTAATGTATTCATGTAGTCGGCTCTTTTGTCGACGTCCATGTCGGTGCGCTCGTGTAGAGGAAGTGGTAGGATGTCTAGGGCGGTGTTGGGGTTGAACCCATAGACAACCTCGAACGGAAATCATCGCATCCTTTGTCAATTGTGCACTTGGTAAAGATAGGACCAAAGAAAGAATCGGAAGCATAGAGTTCTTTAAGGTCATCAAGACCCAAAACGTTGATTTCAAGTTGGGTGAGTAAGATCATCTTGCGGGAAAGAGCATCCGCAACTATATTGTTCTTGCCTTTTTTGTACTTCACCACATAGGGAAAAGATTCGATGAATTCAATCCATTTGGCATGCCTTTTGTTCAAATTGGCTTGGGTTTTCAAATATTTCAATGATTCGTGATCGGAATGGATAACAAACTCTTTGGGCCAAAGGTAGTGTTGCCACAACTCCAAAACACGGACTAAGGCATAGAGTTCCTTGTCGTATATTGGGTAGTTTAGGCGAGCACCATCAAGTTTTTCGCTATAGTAGGCAACGGGACGGCCACATTGCATGAGGACGCCACCGATGCCAAGGCCACTAGCGTCACACTCAAGTTCAAAGGTTTTTGAGAAATCTGGTAAAGCAAGTAAAGGAGCTTCGGTCAATCTCTTCTTGAGTTCATTGAAAGCCGATTCTTGCGCATTGCCCCAAATGAAGGGTACATTCTTTTTGGTAAGCTCATTCAAGGGGCAAGCAATTGTGCTAAAATCTTTCACAAAGCGGCGGTAAAATCCAAACAAACCAAGGGCGCTACGAAGTTGAGCAAGATTAGTTGGCGGTGGCCAATTTGTGATTGCCTCAATCTTAGAGGTGTCAACTTCGATCCCTTTGGAAGAAACTACATAACCCAAAAACACAAGCTTGTCGGTACAAGGTGCATTTCTTGAGGTTGGCAAAAAGCGAAGCATTACGAAGGGCCAACAAAACTTGCTTCACATGGTCGACATGTTCATGCAAAGACTTGCTATAAACAAGGATGTCATCAAAGTAGACAACCACAAACTTGCCAATGAAAGTGCGCAAGACGTGATTCATAAGACGCATAAATGTGGAAGGAGCATTGGAAAGACCAAAGGGCATGACAAGCCACTCATAAAGACCAAGTTTTGTTTTAAATGCGGTTTTCCATTCATCTCCTTCATGCATACGGATTTGGTGATAGCCACTTTTCAAATCAATTTTGGAGAAGATCGTGGCACCACTAAGCTCATCTAGCATGTCATCAAGTCGTGGGATAGGATGTCGATACCTCACCGTGATATTGTTGATGGGACGGCAATCCATGCACATTCGGAGTGTGTCGTCTTGCTTGGGGACGAGGATGACCGGAACGGCGCACGAACTCAAGCTTTCACGAACATGTCCCTTGGCGAGGAGTTCTTGAATTTGGCGCTCGATCTCCTTTGTCTCCTCGGGGTTGGTGCGGTATGGCGCTCTATTGGGTAGAGGGGCGCCGGGAATGAGGTCGATGCGATGCTCAATTCCACGGAGGGGAGGAAGTCCTTGAGGTAGCTCATCCGGAAAGACATCTTTGAATTCCTGCAAAATAGACAACATAGACGGAGGAACTTGGGTTAAGTCATTAGTGTCTTTGCCATCTCCTTTGCATAAGAGCACGAAGTGGAAAGTGGATGGGTTTGCTCTCACTTCTCTCATTTCACTTTTGGTGGCTAACAAGACTACGCCGGGACTCACTCTTTTCCCTTTCTCACTCATATTTGGCTTGTGGCTCTCACTCACGTGAATGTGGTTCGCTCTCTCACCACTCAACTCACTAGGGGATTGTTTTTCTTGCGCTCTTACAATTGTCTTGGCATTGTCGGCGATGATTTGGCTTGGAGTCATTGGGCGGAGCACTAGGATCTTATTGTTCCATTTGAAGCTATAGTAGTTGGTGCGCCCATCATGAGTAGCGGCCTTGTCAAACTGCCAAGGGCGGCCAAGAAGTAAGTGGCAAACCGACATTGGTACCACATCACAATCCACCGTGTCCTCGTAAGAGCCAATCTTGAAGGATACTTGAACCGTGTGTTGGATCTTCACGGTGCCGGAGTCACTAAGCCATTGCACATGGTAAGGATTGGGGTGCTTCTTGTACGTCAAGTTGAGTTTCTCACATAGCTCCTTGCTTGCCAAGTTGTGGCAACTCCCACCATCAATGATTACCTTGATTGATTTGCCGTTGATGCCGGCCTTGGTTTGGAACAAGTTGCATCTTTGAGCGTCATCACCTTGGTTGATTGTAGTCAAGACTCGAGTGACAACTAGAGTGGGGTTGGGGTCACCATCACAATAGATGTAGTCATCGGCGTCATCCAAGCTTTGCATCGTGGCCACCTTGTTCAATGCGTGGTACTCATCTTCACTCATAGACTCATAGTCTCCATTTTCATTGACGATCATCACCTTCTTGTTGGTGCACTCAAATGACTTGTGCCCTTGACCTCCACACTTGTAGCAAGTGATATATGACTTGGTGGCTTGGGGTGAGGGCGACGTCTTCTTGGAGGTTGTAGTGGTTTGCGGTGTAGGACTCTTGATATTGCCTTGAGCTTGGACTTGAGTGATGGGTTGTGTTGATGAAGAAGCTCTAGTGGTGAAGAAGGACTTGGCTTTCACATACTTGAGTTCTTCGGCGACTTGGCACTCGGCCTTCATGGCTTGATGAACTAGCTCAACAAGGTTCTCATAAGGTTGGAATTCCACTATCTTCTTGATGGGGTACGTGAGGCCGTTCAAGAAGCGTGCCATTGATTGTTCCTCGGACTCTACAATGTGTGCACGGGAGAGAGTGGACTCCATCTCCTTGTAGTACTCGTCGACCGTCTTGATACCTTGCTTGAGTTCTTGTAGCTTCGTGTACAAATCTCGCGCATAATGATGTGGCACAAAGCGCTTGTGCATTTCCTTCTTCATGTCATTTCATGTGTCGATTGGGTCTTCAAAGGATGCTTGGAGTTGTTCCCACCATAGTTGCGCATAGCCTTCGAACTCGAGGGATGCGAGTTCAACTCGTTTGTCTTGCGGCACCTTGTAGACTCGAAATAGCTTGGAGACCTTGGATTCCCATGCCATGTAGTCCTCCGGGTCATTGGTGCCATGGAACTTAGGAATGACGATCTTGGGAGGATTGAAGCGGTTTTTGTGATCATCCTCATCATCATCATGGTGGCGATGGCGGTCTCGATGACGATGCCTTGGGTGGTGGCGTGGAACATAATCCTCGTCATCTTCAATATCAACATGATTGTCGGCCAATGGCACTCGGCGGGCTCGATGTGGAGGTAGGTCATGACGATGATGTCGATTATCCTCATAGCGGTGTGGGGGATCCAAGTTAACATTTGGAATTGGAATTTCGTGTCGATGGCGATCTTGATGTTGTTGATGGTGTACGATCGCTTGGGGGTGCGGCTCTTCTTGACGATGTTGGTCTTGGTGTTGTTGAGGATCCATGGTCGCTTGTTGATGAGGCATCTCGTGGTGATGGCGGCCGTTTTGTGGACCTTGACCAACGTCGCTTGGAACTTTGCTTCTTGCGTCGGAACGGTGTGAAGACCTTGAGCTTGGTCTTGAAGAGTGCCGGTGTCGTCTTTCGAGAAGCAGCTCCTCGATACGAATGGAACGCTCATTGCTCTCGCGTTGGGCGTCTTGTAGTTGAGCGAAACGCTCTGCGTTTTCACGTTGCGCGGCATGATGACGCTCCTCATAGCGGCGTAAGTTGTCGTCGATGTACCTCCTAAGGGACTCCGCTTGTTTGCCGAAGTCGGCGTCTTGTTCTTCCCTAGCCATGATAAGCAAACACAAGTGATATGTGGAATATGTGGTGGCTAATAACCGCTCTTACCTTGGTTGATAGTATTGGACCAATGGGCCTGCCTTCCGAGACAAAAGTGTCACAAGAGTAAGAGTTGGTTGATTAGTGATCCAAAAGCGACTCACACACACACACACTTATGAGGAGCTTAGGTATGGTAAAGTGGCAAGAAATCGAAACGAAACCAACGAAAAGGCTATTGCAACAAGTGGAGGATAACCACAAAGATCAAGAAACAAAAGAGACTAACCACACAATCCGAGAAACAAAGGAGACTCACACGTGGAGACAAACGTGGATGGTGCGACTATAGGGAGGAGCAACTTTGACCTAACGAAGACTATGCTCGTGCCGCACCACCTCTCGAAGGACAACTAGCTCAAGTGTATGGGAAGGAGCACCCGATTTGCACAAGTGTACCCATTTCTCTATTGGTTATTGGAGCTTGAGGATGACTAGGATCACGGCTCGGCTTTTCTCTTTTTTTTTGAATCTTTTCTATTTCTCTTTTGCTTTATGCTTTTGCCCGAGCCGAGTCCGCTACAACTAGATGCTCACAAGATGATGATATGGTCACTTGGTTTCACACTAGTGCAATGCTCACACTATGAAGAGCTAGCTCCTAGGAAAAAGTTTCGCGAAATGGAAAGGGATGTGTCGGAAGCTATACCTTTGATGCCGTCGAGGTAGCGATGAAGCCACACGAAGATGAACTCGGTGAATAGTTGTGCGGCGGTAGCACCGGCCGAACGGGCGGTAGGACCGATTGCGGGCGGTAGTACCGGCCGTTCGGACGGTAGTACCGCCGGCGACGAATTGCGCGGCACGCTTGGACTTGAAGCGGAAAAGGCCTCCGGAAAACACCAACGGAAAGTGAGGAAAAGGTCTTAAGCACGAGATCCGTGGATCAAAACCACAAATCGCTCACCAAATCGAAAGATCGAACGAAATCCATATGGGCTATTTTTTTTTGAATTTTCGAAATTGGTATGGGAAAGAAAAAATTTGGTGGAAAAATGGCTAATAAAAGGTGGAAACACGATCCAAATCCGTGGAAACCCTTGCTCTTGATACCAAATGATGTAGGGCTAGGCCCGATCTTCACGGATTTGAGGGGGAAAGGGGATGAACACGAAGAACACGGAGGGAAAACGAGGGGGATTCGTGGTAAACAAGGAGGGTAAATAGCAAATCCTGCTGAGAACTCCACCCAACAACAAACCCTCAAAAAGGTAGCCTTTGGATCGAAGAATCAAAGCCAAACTTACTCTTGTTGAAACCGATTGCTCTTACCGGCCGGTCCACCGATCCAATAGAATCACCGCAGTGAAAGATTGGTTTGCACTACTAGAGACACCGTAGTGAAAGAGTAGCAACAACAAGATCTACCTCAACGAGGCACCCTAGCTACGAGGGAGGAGGAGCATAGCTCACACAAGTCTCAAATTCAGTCTAACCCCTGAAAGGGGAAAGTGGAAAGCTATTTATAGTCTATTACAAAACGGGGCAGGGAGGTGGGGAACCGGCCTGGGGGCCGGCCTAGGCCGGCCTGGAGGCCGGCTGGCACTGGTGGGGAACCGGCCTGGGGGCCGGCCTAGGCCGGCTGGGAGGCCGGCCGGCTCAGGTGGTTGACCGGCCTGGGGGCCGGCCTAGGCCGGCCTGGAGGCCGGCTGGGAGGCCGGCGCGGGGGCCGGCAGCGTCGGGGGGTGGCCCGGCCTGGGGGCCGGCCTGGGCCGGTATGGAGGCCGGCGGCCTCTGGAGGGAGCCCGGCCTGGGAACCGGCCTGGGCCGGTTGGGAGGCCGGCCGCCTCGGGTTGGAGCCCGGCCTTGGGGCCGGCCTAGGCCGGCTGGGAGGCCGGCCACCCTGTCTTCGCGTCTTTCCGCCTCTTCTTGCCCATCTTCTTGGATCTCCTCTTGTCCATCTTCTCCATCATCTTGGACCTTCTCTTGGTCATCTTCTTGACTCCATTGAGGGTCATCATCCGGGTGGATCCTGAGTATGCACAAGGTACTAGCATGAAGTAGCAAACCATTCAAAGGAAGGTCGAGATCACACATCGAGAGGAGCGAGGTCACCTTTTCATGAAGATCCTTGACTCTTGATCTTGTCATTGGGCCACTTGGCATGGTGTCCATGGTGTTGTCCACATGTGGGGCTACATCATTCGTCTTCAAGCCCGGCGCCGCCTCCACCTCTTTCAGCGCCTCCAGGACCTCCACCGCTGCCACCGCCTCCACCTCCTTCAGCGCCGGCCCGAGCTCCTCCGGTAAGAACATTATCCCAGATTTGGTTAGGGTTTCGTGTGATGTGTCTTGATTAGCATGCTCTACTCTTGGATTAGCGTAGTATATGGTAGATTCGCATGTACAAATGTAGTACTTCCTCCGATCTGTAGTTTAGATTCGCATGCAATGCTTGATTTGGGGTATTTTTCCCCCAAATGCACATATCCTCGATTTGGGGGTTTTCTTGCTTGTTCATTCTTTGTCCATGCAGTGCTACATTTGGGGTAGTTTTTTTCTGAAATGCACATATCCACTGCCTCCATGCAATGATTCTTATCCTGCTTCATCGTCCGTTGCTAATAAACGTCCTCCTTCATGACTAGGTACCCAAGGATGAGCAAGATATTCCCGACGTGCCTCCTGGGTTTGAGCCACTGGTGCCCATGCCCGGGATCATCCCGTTCAACAACAGGCTTCAGAAGCCACTGCTGCGTGGGAGAGCCGAGGAGGCTTTGGAGCTCTTGAGGACGACAAAGGGGAATAGGCCGAGGATCGGCCACATGCCAAGACCTGCCCTGCCGCGCCGCTTCTACACGCAACTGGACCGGGGTGACCTGAAGATGCTCGTCATCCCAAGGTCCTTCCATGCTGCGTTGAAGGCGTGGCTGGCGATCCCCCTTCCCCGAGGCATTCCGATCGGCGCCTGCAAGTTCTGCGACGAGCATGTTCAGGTAAGCTACTACAAGAACACCGACGAGATAGTGCTGGGGAGGCACTGGCCAGAGGTCGTCTGCCGCTACGATCTGAAGCAGGACGACGTCGTAGTCTTCAAGCTCACGGCAACAGGCTTCAAGATCGACATCTACAAGAGCATGGAGTCGACTGCCAGGGGGTACGCTTGTCCTGATCACGGCTAGTACCAGCGTGCTCGTCAGTGTTTTGTAGCTGCATTTTGATCAGGGCATGGGATGCCCCTGTTTAGTGTTCATCAGGGGCATGGGATGCCCCTGCTAGATGTTAACCAGGGCTTAGAATGCCCCAAAACTTGTTTTGATCAGGGGCATGGGATGCCCCTGTTTAGTGTTCATCAGGGGCATGGGATGCCCCTGCTAGCTGTTAACCAGGGCTTACAATGCCCAAAAACTTGTTTCATCAGGGTGTTTACCTTCCCCTGGTTACTTTGATCAGGGTGTGTGCTTTCCCCTGATGTGATGTAGTTAAGTGCACTGATCCTACTTAAGTACTTCCAGCTTATGATCCCGTATTGTGTTTGATCGTGATTGTGTTTGATCCTGATTGTGTTTGATCCTGATTGTGTGCATGTGTGTTATTAGGTGGTAAGATCACCATGTTTGAAAGTGGTGAGAACATCTCTAAACCAAGCCGGCATCCAAACATGTGTGTTTTGCATGCAAACAGCCACAACTCAAGTTTGTAGGACACCAAACACGAAAATGCAAAATAAATAGGCAGAAAAAGAAAAACGATATGCAGGGAATCAAACGGGCTGCAGATCATGACTCTGGCCTCGTTTCCCTCGGGCCAGGTCCGCCAGGGCCAAGGAGACAGGAAGGCCGATTTTGGCCCGAGCAACCAAACACGCCCAATATGTTGGCATCCCATGTCGAATATTTCAAATTTAAGGGAGGCTAGAAGGGTTGAGCTGAGTGAGTAGCTAGGCGTGTAACACCACCCTGTCGCTGGACACCAACTCCTATTAAAAGAACTAGTCGACAACCCATGCATCCGCACGGGCTGCAAATCAAAGATAATGGTTAAAACTTTAAGAATTCTCTTCTAGTTGACAATTTAAATGCATGCAAATGGTTTCATATAGAATAATATGGTAATTTAGATATTAATATGAATGATTGATATGGCATCTGATGTATGCACTAAGGTTTGTGATCATGAAATAATGTGTAGGAACCACATACTTGATTATGGATGGCTATATATGACATGTCAGGCTTTGTGGGCACCAATATCGTTAAAAATAGTGAGAGGTCTCTGCATACATTAAATATTAATTGCATTGAAGAGCTGACCTCGACGGACAAAAAATGTGCTGATGTGGACAATAATGGAATACAGAGTTATTGTCCTTTCTGGTTATTTGCTTCAACTGCAACATGTGCATCATATTTGTCAAAGAACAATACAATGTAAATATCAAAGCAAACCACATAATAATTAAAAAATGAGACGGAACTTTATAAAGCCCAGCCCAACATCATTGACCAAGTGCGCGGGGTTTCATTATGTACCCGTGCATCCGCACGGGCTTTGTGCAAAATATTTATAATTTATTATACATGTTCTTTTAGAGTTTAGTATATTTCTTTGATTAGACCAAGTTTGATAAATTTGAATTTTGCACCAACAATAATAATTATGAAAAATGTCGATACCATATAAGTTTATTGCAATAACTTAAGACTAAAAGGTTATGATGTTGACATCAATTTTTAACCTACTATGTACTCTAGGTAAAACAAAATCAAAATGAATATGAACCCTAATTTTAACTTACTATGTACTATGCTTGCTTACGTCCTCACCTATGAATCAAATTAGCTTTAGATAACTTTTGTCCGTTTCATAGATACAGAGGGAGATATAATAAATGAGGCGTCATCTGAAAGCCAATAAAACTTACTTTTAGGTATCGTGCAAATAAGATTAACTTTGGCAGGCTAGTTGTAACATCTTGTGCAAATAAGATTAAATTTGGCAGGCTAGTTGTACTGAATAACGTATGTTAACTTCAAGAACATATAGTGATTAGCTTGTCATATTGGTTTGTTATTTTATTCGAAGGCATTTAGTTATATTAATTTGCAAGCACGCCCCTAATTCACAGTGGTCACCGCCTAATCCAAAATTTCTATGTACTAACTTATTTGTCATCCTGAGATGGATTAACCTTTATGCCAAACTGATTATCATATCAACTGGTGACCACTCCTGCGCAGACACGTACATGAAATTCAGAATTCGTGGCAATAAATTAATCACCAAAGTTTTTTTGATAGGCCTGATTGATTAAACAAAGCGATGACAGATAAATTCGAGCTTAGTGTATTTTAGTTTTACCTCGTGCATGCAGCTAGTCCAGGGCGTCCACATGTACTGGTATTCTCTTCTATCCGTAACTGTGCTAGAAAATTTTGCACTAATTTTGTTTGTCTGCCACATAGTTCAATACTGAATTCAGTTTCTTCCAACGAAAATACCGATGCATATTAAGTGGTACATGGAATATGTATCCTAATATACTATATTGCAAGTGTGTATAAGCAGATGTATAAGAAAAAAACTGCTTGAACTGGAAGTACTAATGAATTCAGCACACATTATATCTATGCATTGATAGCAGTTGGTTCGTAATCGAGAAAAAAAAAACTCTGCAGGCATGAGCAACAAATGGATTTAGATCTGACGTGTGGCACAACTCAAATATTGAGGATTATAAGAATGTCGGAAAACAAATTAATTCAGATCTGACATTAGAACCTGATAAACATGAAGCGCACGCTAGTATGAAGTGCTCCCTTTGCTTATTTGCCTGCCTGAAAGATCGATGCATAGCCCTGCAAAGAAGCTTCAAATTTTGAAAGAAACGTAACTAATCTAGCTATTTGACATCAGCGATGCATGGCTGATGGCCCCACGTTGCAATTTCTTCCTGTATTGTTTTCAAAAAGGTAGGTGGAGGCAGGGCCTGACAAATCCGTGATGCTGGTCGCCATTGCTTCTCGATCTCGTTTTGTTCGGATCAAAGTAAAAACATTGGAGACCTAATCCCATCTCTCAAGGGAGAGCTTTCCCAGCCCGCCTTACGCTTTTGCATCAGGAAGAAAATAGCAGTCGAGCGCCGGCACGTGCAGAGAGAATCGAACTCGCGATCGATGAGGAGGCGAAGGGAGATGAGGCGTGGAGTCTCTCGGTTAATCCTACGGTTGAAGATTAATCATAGTTTAATCTAATGGATGAAATTTGCTAAACTCCAGAATTAACATGGAGCCTCCTATGGTGCCTCCAATTAGTAAATATAAGATAGTGTAAAGATTTAAAGAATAATAAAGACAAAGAAAAGTATGCAAGTGAATAGAAATTAAAACCCATTATATATACTACCCCATCTTTCATTTCAGAATGTAGCCAAATCCATCATTTCAGTGAAGTTTCACATTAACATGACAACCTTTTATTTTTAATATTTTGGTATAGTAGAGATGCGGATCAAAATCGACGAAAGCGTAGCGTAGGATGATCGAGAAGGGAAATGATGCTTACACCATGTACTAGGTATAAGAGGCAAAGGGAATGCAATGGCTACTTCGTTTAGAATCATCCTATCCGATCTTGTGTACTCCAGTACCGTGTGGTTCGGAGTGATCCATTCCCTCATCGACTTCGTGGGTGTAGCATGCACGTCTTGACCACAATGTGACGCACGTCCAACTGTGATGGAACCAATAGCTCTCCATGGTCTCCTGTCACGTAGACTCATGGATGACACCTGTATCTAGCAGACTATCTACGCCCCAACATGTTCATAATCCCGAAGCGTAGGAGCTTGACCGTTTTACAATCACATTCTTGCACATTGTCTGCTTCTCTCTTACTCTATAACACGTAGTCCTCCGCGTGCCCTCGAAAAGCAGTAAGATTTAAATGTGAACACGATGCGATCAATGATTTCCTATCAGTGACAAGTTTATTTCTCTGTGTGTTTTCCTTGCTTCCACTCTCGTACATCGATGTACAGTGAGAAGGTCACGCTAGTGAGTAGTATGAGCATGGGGTTATTGGTTTTCTTGGCTTGGGAGAGAGAAATGAACTTAATGGAAACAATCAAAGTCGTATGTTTGGGATTATGTGGTTTTTTTTTTTTTACATTTCTGAATCATTAATGCCTTATGATTTTCAAGACTATATTACTCCCTTCATTCCATATGCAGTTCATATTAAAATATCCAAGACCGGATGGAGTACAATTTTCCGCCCGTGCAAGAAAATGGAAATAAGTCGTCAGCCCTACACGTACTATGTACTTTACCACAATTGATTATGACATGATACAATAGTTGTGAAATTATGCAGGAACATTAACCAAGTGGCCAGACACAAACCACTCACACATATAACATGTATTATATCCTTATATATACTACCTCATCTTCAGTTGAGAAGGCAACAAAATCTGTCATCTCGGTATATTTTACACATTGGCAACATAACTCTTTATTATTAGATGATATAGTAAATATGTAGGTTAACGTCCACTTAAACATATGATAGAACGGTCGAAAATCCAAATTACGTTGACAATGCGTAGGCATAAGAGGCATCAGGATTTCTTAACTAAGCATAGAATGTGTCGACATCTCGATTCACCGGATCACCTTGTCCGATCTTTGTTCCGTCCAATACTGAGTAGTGAACCATTCCTCGTATGGATGCAGGCGGCCGGTGTCGACTACCGTCCGCCTCGTTACGGATCATTTATACTACTCCGCATTGTTCCGGCCATCCGGAGCATTGAAGAGTAGACCAACGAGAACTTCCATCTGCATACGTGCTCCAGCTCATCATCCGACTCGCCCGCAGAACGGTCCACCTGCATACTCCTTTTCTCGGCGGACTACATGGATGTGGCTTGTAGGCTTAGGGTGTGTTCGTTTTTGGAACCGGGTGGAATGGAATGGCCTTCCCAGAATCCATTCTTGCGTTCTTTTTTGGATGGAGTGTAATGGAGTGGAACCAGAAAAGATAATATTTCCTCAATATTCGGAACCGACCGGTCCGGCCGATTCGGCCAGACGGGTGGAATTGCATAGTAATGCTGTGCGATTAACTCTAATTGAATCAAGTTTAGCAATAATTAATTAAGGTTAATTATAATTAATCAAGATTAGGAATAATTAATTAAGTTTAGCAATAATTAATCAAGTCTGGCAATAATTAATTAAGTTTAGCAATAATTAATCTAGATTAGAAAATAATTAATCGAGTTTGATGCCGTTCTAATTCCATTCCATTCTCATTCCATTCCACCCTATCCCAGAAAAGAACACAAGACACAAGAATGAAACGGTTTCGTGACAATTTTTTGTCCAAAAAAAACATAGAAATGGAACGGTTCCATGATAGTGGAATGGATCCATTCCATTCCACCCGGTTCCAAAAAACGAACACACCCTTAGATTAGCATGCTCGCACCATATTTCCTCGTTATGAGGCGCACGAAAAACAAATAGATCTAACATATGTGTTCTCCTATCACTGGCCTTGGCTGCAACTGTCTTAAACTGAATAAACCCACATGAAACCCACACAAACTCTGAGGCAGGTAGTCCACCCGCTTGTTGCAGTGGCATTCCTCGAAGGACCAACAGTACATGCCGATGTGCGCCATTCAAATCCTTCTCTAGTAGATGAACAACGTTTCAATAGCTATGACTCCTTGTACTGCTTGTACTGCTAGCAAGTAGCAATATATGACTCCTTGTACCGCAATTTCTACCTAAGGCCACTATCCTATTTGCCTTAGCACAAAATCATCTATAGATGGCGCTTGTGGACATTTGTAAAAACAACAAACCGTTGACAGATTTTGTACATGAGCATACGATAAAATAAATTTAAGCAAACAAAAAGCCTAATAGGACGTGTCTAAAGTTGTGCTGTCGTAATCTAAAAAAAAAAGGTATTGCTGTCGTGGATGCTTCTTTGGCACGTTGTGAAGTCATCATCCAAAGAGTAGGTGAGTTATTGATCACCTTGTGAAGTCAGCAATATTCAAAGGATTTACGCCAAAGTGATATCAGCGCATTGGAGAAGACACAATGAAAACCATTCTATGATTCATGTACCAAAAAGGGACAAGTGTGAGAAAGGATTGAATTAAGTGGCCAAATTTCATGCTATATGAAATCTTAACACATGATTTTAATTCCATCTCTACAGATAATTAAGGACATCCTTATTTAAGTCATACATTGATCACACAGAAGAAGAATAACCTGTATGCACTACGGGAAAGCCACGATACGCCGACGGCCGGAAGCCGTCGGCGTAAGACCAGAAACCGTCGGCGTATCGGTACGCCGACGGCCGCCGTCGGCGTATGGCCGTCGGCGTATCCTTCCGTCGGCGTACGATACAAGCCGTCGGCGTATACGACAGCCGTCGGCGTATGGTAGGTGGGACCCACAAGACGCCGTCCGCCTCCGTTTCCGTCAACATGTCATACGCCGACGGCAATGCCGTCGGCGTACTTGTCGACGTGGCTTGCTCATGTGCGTCCGACAGGCACACTACGCCGACGGCGTTTGCCGTCGGCGTATAAGCCAGCTCCTGACAGCCTGGCCCCACCCCTGCGCGTCTGGTAGGTTTCTACGCCGACGGCAATGCCGTCGGCGTATGTGTCACCATAAGGTGACGTGGCCGTTTCCTGTGTGCCTGGCAGGCATCCTACGCCGACGGCATTGCCGTCGGCGTATGGGTGACCATACTGCAGGTTTTTTTTGGATGCTGGTTTACAGCACATTTTAAATACAAATAAAATTGCATAAATACAAAACATCACAGAACTCACATAATATCATACATATATATACCATACCATCATAGAAACTTCAAATGACAAATATAAACCAAAATTACACTCATACAAAGTCGAAATGGCACAAACATAGTTCAAACTCATCCAAACACACCCGGAGAGCCCGAGGTACCCATCTCCGACCGCGTGAGAGCCCGATGACTCTTTGCCGCTGCTCATCTTGCTCAATCACCTGCATTGAGAAAGGGTAAACAATTAATAAGCATGATAAAAATATAATAAAATGTAGAAAGGGCAATTAATAAGCATAATAAGCATGTACAAGGGCAATTAATAAGCATGTTGAAAATAAATATTAAGCATAATAAAGACATAATAAAATGTAGAAGACATAATAAAAGACATAATAAAGACATAAAAGACCCTCACCATCACTCTCATAGTTATGTCTTAGGTTCTCATCATCACTATCAACATCACTATCACGTGTATAAATTGGAACCTCATCGCACGGTGGAGGCTCATCATCGTCATCACGATCAAACTTGTTGAGAACATCTATGTCCTTTACATCCACCACTAAGTCACCACCTATCTGTGCATTGTCCTCGCGGTCCTCAAGACCTTGTATACCAAACTCCCCAAAGGTTTGTTCCTCTTGATAGAAAATCCCCTCGTATGTTTTAGGGTCAATGTTGTTGTAATCGTCTTCGGAGGGCATGGGTAGCTTACCATGTGGCGATACATGGAACACGACTTCCCACCCAATGAGTCCCTCTTTCTTGCATGGGTAGGGCAAATAATAAACTTGTCTGGCTTGGTGAGCCACAACAAAGACATCGGAACCCTCGTAGGTGGTTGAAGGCTTAACTTCAACTAACCCAATGGAAGGGGTACTTCTATGTCCATTAACATGGTCGAACCAGTGGCATTTGAACACAACAAGTTTGAGTTCTATGTTCGTGTTATTGAACGTCAGCTCGTATACGTTCTGTAACTTTCCATAGTAATCAAATTCACCGGCTCCTTTGGTGAAGACCCCGGTATTTATAGTCTTTGCATTTGGCCGACTGTTCTGGTGAAACTCTGTATGGAAGCGGTACCCATTCACATCATACTTCTCATACATCTCGACTCTACGGTTACAACCTTGGGAGACACATCTCAACTCATCCGACATCACAATGTTGGGATCAGCTCCCTACAAGTACAAATTGTTTGTGCATTAGTAGGAGGTACAAGACACGGATTGCAAGGTAGAAGGGACAGGTTAGAAATTACCTTTTCCCTGAACCAAGCCGTGAATTTTTTCTTTCCGGGGGCACCCTCTTTCAAAAGAGTGTCCAGCTCGGCTTCATCGGGTCCCTCTGATGCTCCCGACCACATTTCATCCGTGAATTGGCTAAAAGGAGAAAATACGTATTAGACCAAAACCGAGTTAGTAATTGCAAACTAATTTGTTCACCATTTTACCTAAGGAAACTGCCGTCTTCCTCCTCCCCGTCGCGGACCACTTCATTCATGTTCATAAGCACATAGAGCATTATGCACTCCAGCTCTTCATTGCTCAAGGTATACCTTTTTGCGCCACCGGCCTTGCCACCGGGAAACTGGAAGAGGGCGAGCTTGGGGTCTAGCTTGGGCTCGTCGATGTTGTACCGAGAGGCCTGGTTATGCATTGTGGGAACATCATCGGGATAGTACGTTAGCCTGGCATCTGTCATCTCCTGGAGGATAGTTGCCTCAGCTATGCATGCTTCAATCTTATTTTTGTTTCCACATTTGGTTCGAATATACTTGAACTCTCTCTCAATACAAAACTGCCAACGAAACTGCACCGGTCCACCCATGAGTGCCTTGTTCGCTAGATGCACAACAAGATGTGCCATCGGAGTAAAGAAGCCTGGCGGAAATATCATCTCTAAGTTACATAGCAACTCCGGCACAAGGTCATGCAGCTTCTGAATAATCAGTGGACATATCTGCTTAGCACAGAGCGTGCGGAAGAAATGGCTCAACTCCGCGAGCACTCGCCAGATACGGTCGGGGAGATACCCTCGAACCATCACCGGTAGCAGCCGCTCAATCCATATATGATAGTCGTGACTCTTGAGCCCGGTGACTTTCCCCGTTTTTATATTGACTCCCTTACTTATATTTGAACAATAGCCATCCGGGAACATCACGACGAATTTGAGCCAAGAGAATGCCTCAGACTTTTGCATACTATTAAGACAGAAGTCGGCATGCGGCTTGAACCAGTTCTTTCGACGGCCTTCAGGTGGCTTCATGTGTAAACTCTTCCTATCACATATCTTCTTGATATCGACTCTAGCCTTAACATTATCCTTCGACTTCTCCGGAATGTTCAGGATTGTGTGAAAGAGGGACTCTGCGACATTCTTTTCGGTGTGCATCACATCGATGCTATGGGGAAGTTCGAGGTCCTTGTAATATTCGAGCTGCGTCAAGCCTGCCACGTGAGTCCAGTTGTGCGTCTCACCATATCCCACATACCGTGGGCCTTTTCCCTTAGCAGGCACGAGAGCACGTAGCTCGGCATCAACAGCTGCACCATCAAAAGTTGGTATATCTTTTACTTCATGCTCAACTCTACCCTTCTTGAAGTTCCTTTTGTCTTCTCTATACCGATGCCCTCTTTTGAGGAACTGTCTATGTTTGTCAAACGCGGAAAACTTCATACCCGCGCTTAGCCAAATGAACTCAAGTCGGTTCCTGCACACTGGGCATGGCCACTTACCAGCTGTACACCATCCGCAGAATAGGGCATACCCGGGCATGTCGTGCATGGAATTGTGGAACCAAACCTTCATCAAGAAGTTGGTCTTCGATGCACGATCATATGTCAACGTCCCGTGGTGCCAAGAGTGGTTCAGATCATCCACAATCGGTTGCATGTACACACTTAAATTCTTCCCCGGGTATTCAGGACCTGGAATGATCAGCGACAGGAATATGGTCTTCCTTTGCATTAGGGCTCCGGGAGGGAGATTGAGCGGAATAACAAACACAGGCCAGCAGCTGTACGAGGCAGTCGACATACCATATGGATTGAATCCATCGGTGGCTATCGCGATTCTGACGTTTCGAGCCTCTGCAGCCTTATCGGGGTGCTTCATATCAAAGTTAGCCCATGCCGTACCATCAGATGGATGTCCCATCTTTACCCGTCCGTGCTCATCCTTGTACCTCTTCCCCGTCTTGTGCCACTGCATCTGTGTAGCGGTCTCTTTGTTCATGTAAAGCCGCTTGATTCTGTCTATGAATGGGAGGTAACGAAGAATCTTAATGGCGACTTTTGTCTGCGTTACCTGACCATCGGCTCCGTTTACCTCATGATACCTAGAGGCCCCACACAGGCTACAGTACTTGTCCTCCGCAAACTGTTTCCAAAACAAAAGGCATCCTTTTGGACAACAATCTATCTTTTCATAATCCATGCTGAGATCTCGCAGGATTTTCTTCGTTTCGTACATGTTTTTAGGAAGACAATGCCCATCGGGCAACATGTTACCAAATGTTTCCAGATGCCCTTCAAAGCATGAACGGGTGTTGCCGTGCTCGAGCTTTCTGGCTAGTGCTTGCGAGATGGCATCGAGCTGAGAAATTTTTGCACCCTCGTACAGAGGCCTCTGAGCCGAAGCCATCATATCAATGAAGGCCTTCGCGGTTGGCTCCGGGTCCTCTGGTTCGCGAGGCTCCTCCGGTTCTGGCGGTTCCTCCTGTGAGGGTGGCGAATCTGGCACGTCGCCATCACGGAGATCTTCTAGCCAGTTTCTAATCCATCATCTTCATTGCCATTGATCCGCTGCCGCATCACCCTACCATTCTCGCGTTCGTACTCATCAAAGTCGACTGTCGTGACGAAGTTCGGCATATACCCATACGACCATAGGTGTTTAGTCATCTCATCCTTTCCCTGACGTTTACGCAACTTGCAACGAGCGCAAGGGCAGTTTGGACGAATGCCTGACTTTGAACCACGCGCTAACTCCTTCACTAACAAATTGGTCTTCCCTACCCACTCGTCTGTTCTGTCAAGCGCACTAGTTCGGCCACTGTACATCCACCCATTATCAGTCATCCTCTGCTTTACTATGAGCCAAACCTCTGCTTTATTATGAGCCAAATAATAATAACATGAAATTAAATGCATGCAATGTCACCGTAAATTTATTCAATGTCACCAATTTATTACGGCCAAATTTTATCTTTTAGAACATGCGACGGTTCACCTAAGCTTCTAATAGGAAGGCCTATCCCACCCGAGTATGTGTAGATCGAGTCGTGTTCCATGTTCTACCCCGACCCGAGACGGAATTTCGGCAGCACCTCCCCGCTGTTCTTCAGAATACACGTCTCGAGCTTGTCAAGCCGAGAGGGTGTGCATCCGAAGAACAACGGGGAGGTGATGCCGAAATCCGTCTCAGGAAGGGGTAGAACACGGAACACGACTCGATCTACACATACTCGGGTTGTCCAAAACGTGGACAATCCGGAAGAGGTACGGTTATAAATATGCAAAGATGGACAATCATGCATATTTATAAATTTGTATCTCTTCCGGATGGGATCTGACTCGGGTTACGCGACTGACTTGGTGATCTAGACAAAAAAACCTATGCAACAAGAGAGGCAAAAGATTTATACCCTCGATGCGTGATCGGTGGCCGGAGAAGGTCGAGGACGTGCTTTGGAAGCGGGGCGACGGTGCTGGCTGGCGGGAAGCTACGTCCTCTGAAAAAGCACAAACAATAAACATTAGAACACTATATATGGAAGGACCCACCATACAAAACATGTTGCATTTAAACTTGCTACTTTAGGGCGAACTAAATTAAAATGAGCTAAAAAAATTAAATGAGCTAAAGTGAGCTAAAATGAAGTAAAATGAACTAAAATCATGTCTAAGCAAATGAATTAAAAGAATCAAGCTAATTTTTTTTTTATCAAGCTCAATTAAATGGAGAAGCAGGTTTTTTTAAAAGGCAAGCTACCCACTTAAATATGGCCTAGATCAACTCCAAATGAATAGAAATAGATGCTACATCGACCCAACCCCACTCCCCCTAGCACTGCCTCCCGTCTCATCGTCCATCATCCATCACACCCACCGAACTACCACGACCATGATTGTCGATGTCTTATCACACTAACCCTAAAACTGAAAACTAACACACACAAACCCTAAAACTAAAAAAAAACTAACACACACTAACCCTAAGTCCCTAACACACACTAACCCTAAAACTAACACACACTAACCCTAAAACTAGCACACATATTAAACATAATGCAATTTTAACAGAAAATTAACTAACATTTCTAACATTTTAACAGAAAATAAGAAAAGTAAAAAAAAAGCTTACCTGCAGGGAGCACGGCGGGCTCGGGTCACCGGTGGGCGGAGGGGAGCGGCCGGAGGGTTGGGGAGGGGAGGAGGTGGTCGGGGAGCCGGGGAGGAGGTGGGGAGGGTGGGTCAGCCGGGGAGGGAGGGAGGGGGAGGTGGCCGGGGTGGGAGGGATGAGGTGGGGCGGCCGGATCGGAGAGGGAGGGAGGAGGTGGGGAAGCCGGGGAGGGAGGGGCGGAGGGCGAGCGGGCGGCGGCGCGAGCGTGTGGGCGGGCGGGCGGCGGTGTGCGTGCGGGCAGGCGGGCGGCGGCGCGTGCGTGCGGGCGGGCGGCGGCGTGCGTGCAGGGAGGAACTAGCGGCGGGCGGGCGGGCGGCGGCGCGTGCAGAGGGCGGGCGGGCGGCGGCGCGTGCGGAGGGCGGAGCGGGCGGGCGGCGGCGCGAGCGCAGGGGAGCAACTGGCGGCGGCGGCGCGAGCACGGGGAGGAGCGGGCAGGCAGCGGCGGCGCGAGCACAGGGAGGCACGGGGAGGGGATTTTTTTTTTGCTTTGAATCGTCCCGACCAGGTGCACCCTGGCATTAACCTAGGGTTGCCTATACGCCGACGGCAATGCCGTCGGCGTATAAAAAGGCCGTCGGCGTCTGCTTTTTTTTAATTCCTATTTTCCTTTGTAATTGCTATAAGGTAATCACAATTTTAGTTGTACTCCACAATAATATTATTAAATATTCCAAAACCAACAAAAAAATATTCCCAAATTTTTTTATGGGGTTCCGACGCTCCGGAGCCGCTCTCCGGCGAAACCCTAGCTACCCCGCTGCAGAATGTGCGAAAGGGTACCAAACCTGGTTTTCCATTTGTCTAATGCCTAAACAAACCTAAACCTATGAAAAAGTATGTTGGTGGAACCTCGCGCGGAGAAATCTAGGGGGGTAGACCGCCGGGGGCCCACAGACCGCCGTTTCCGGGGGGTATGAGCTCCGGAGCACCGGAATCCCACCAAAACTTGCACGTGGCCCTAGGATATGTGTGGTAGTGTGTTGAAAGGTGTGATCCACCAAATGGTGCAAGGCATAGCTCCCCGGTGTGACCTTCCTCACTTTCGGCCGATAACACTTAGAAGATTCCTCGACGTGTGGGCTGAAGTGTCCCGCTGCGGGTATACCGGAGACTAGAATGTGCGAAAGGGTACCAAACCTGGTTTTTCCATTTGTCTAATGCCTAAACAACCTAAACCTATGAAAAAGTATGTTGGTGGAACCTCGCGCGGAGAAATCTAGGGGGGTAGACCGCCGGGGGCCCACAGACCGCCGTTTCCGGGGGGTATGAGCTCCGGAGCACCGGAATCCCACCAAAACTTGCACGTGGCCCTAGGATATGTGTGGTAGTGTGTTGGAAGGTGTGATCCACCAAATGGTGCAAGGCATAGCTCCCCGGTGTGACCTTCCTCACTTTCGGCCAATAACACTTAGAAGATTCCTCGACGTGTGGCCTGAAGTGTCCCGCTGCGGGTATACCGGAAACTAGAATGTGCGAAAGGGTACCAAACCTGTTTTTCCATTTGTCTAATGCCTAAACAAACCTAAACCTATGAAAAATTATGTTGGTGGAACCTCGCGCGGAGAAATCTAGGGGGTAGACCGCCGGGGGCCCACAGACCGCCGTTTCCGGGGGGTATGAGCTCCGGAGCACCGGAATCCCACCAAAACTTGCACGTGGCCCTAGGATATGTGTGGTAGTGTGTTGAAAGGTGTGATCCACCAAATGGTGCAAGGCATAGCTCCCCGGTGTGACCTTCCTCACTTTCGGCCGATAACACTTAGAAGATTCCTGGACGTGTGGGCTGAAGTGTCCCGCTGCGGGTATACCGGAGACTAGAATGTGCGAAAGGGTACCAAACCTGGTTTTCCATTTGTCTAATTCCTAAACAAACCTAAACCTATGAAAAAGTATGTTGGTGGAACCTCGCGCGGAGAAATCTAGGGGGGTAGACCGCCGGGGGCCCACAGACCGCCGTTTCCGGGGGGTATGAGCTCCGGAGCACCGGAATCCCACCAAAACTTGCACGTGGCCCTAGGATATGTGTGGTAGTGTGTTGAAAGGTGTGATCCACAAAATGGTGCAAGGCATAGCTCCCCGGTGTGACCTTCCTCACTTTTCGGCCGATAACACTTAGAAGATTCCTCGACGTGTGGGCTGAAGTGTCCCGCTGCGGGTATACCGGAGACTAGAATGTGCGAAAGGGTACCAAACCTGGTTTTCCATTTGTCTAATGCCTAAACAAACCTAAACCTATGAAAAAGTATGTTGGTGGAACCTCGACGCACGACAAGCACCGGAATCCCACCAAAACTTGCACGTGGCCCTAGGATATGTGTGGTAGTGTGTTGGAAGGTGTGATCCACCTAATGGTGCAAGGCATAGCTCCCCTTTCCGGGGGGTCGTCCGCTATCTTTGCCATGCACTGCTATCTTTGTCGTGCGTCGTCTCTTTGCCGGACGGCAAAGTTTTCTTTGCCGTGCGACGGCGCATGGCAAAGATGCGATGCACGGCAGACGAAGGCGGGAAGCGGTGGAAGAAGCACACGGATCGTGTGTTTCCTTCGAGCGCTTGTGAGCCGTTGGATCAGAGTTTTGTTTCTTTCGAGTGCTTGTGAGCTGTTGGATTGTGCGCACACGGATCGTGTGTTTCCTTCGAGCGCTTGTGAGCCGTTGGATCAGAGTTGTGTTTCGTTCGAGCTCTTGTGAGCCGTTTGATCGGAAGCACACGGATCGTGTGTTTCTTTAGAGCGCTTGTGAGCCGTTGGATCAGGGGTGTGTTTCTTTTGAGGGCTTGTGAGCTGTTGGATCTGCACTCGATCCCACCTCATCCACAGGTACACCTTCCAATCGCCTATAAATAGCGATGTCCCTGCAGCGAACGGCACACAACGAGCGTCTACCTATGCCACCGAACCCAATGGTTGGATTTAGCCTACCCGCTGGCATGTTCCCTAACACAAGCCCTCGGGTAGGTTGAATCCAACCACTGGATTAGGGTGACACAATGATGAATTGCCGAGGAGGTGGGAGTGGTGGTGGTGGAAGTGGTAGCCATGCCCCTCGGTCGGATCCAAGCAGCTCCAATGCTCTCTGATGATCTACAACATTCCCAACACTTTTTGGGACGGTCGTTAGATCATCAGAGACGTATTGGGGCTGTTTGGATCGAAGGTCGATTTGCTGCTCACGACGACGCGAGATGGATGCGCAAGCTTCCGGATGGGCAAAACCAGTGTTGGATCAGCCACATGACCCTATATATTACAACCGGTAGTAATGGGCTTTTGTTTTTTTTTCTCTCTTCTTTTTTCTTTCTTATGTTTTCTGTTTATTTTTTCTTTCTTATGTTTTCTGTTTATTTTTTCTCTCTTATTTTTTCTATCTATTTGCTCGTGAGTGCCTGCAGCTGGTCGCCGTCATCCTCAGCCATGCAGCAGCGCGCAGGAGAGCGCCCACTTGCGCAGCGTGCCGGCTCCACTTCACTCTTTCTGCTGCTCCAACAGCTCACCCCTCAAAAGAAGCACACACCACTGATCCAACGGCTCAGAAGGGCTCCAATGAAACACACCGCTGATTCAACGGCTCACAAGCGCTCGAAGGAAACACACGATCCGTGTGCTTGATGCTGATTGGACATACTACATGCCCGCTGATCGATCGGCTCACAAGCGCCAGAAAGAAACACACCGCTCATCCAACGGCTCCGAAACGCTCGAAGGAAACACACGATCCGTGTGCTTGTTCCTAATTGGGCATAAATACCCACTACCTCGTCCCCGGTTCGAGCCAACCCGTCGCCCTCCTCCACGCGCCGCCGTCTCTCCTCCACGCGCTGCTTCTCCTCCGCGCCGGCCTTTCCGATGCCCCTTTTGATCAACCCGGATGGCGATGTCCGGGACTGGCATCCGCCGGGCTGGCACTGGGAGAGGCTACCTTCCGGGGCGGGGACCTTGGTGAGGGATCCAGGTCGCATCGTCGATCCGGATCTTCTTTGGTGGTATTGGCCACGGAATGTGTTCAGAGCGCCGGCCCCCGAGGAGGTGGTACGTCGCCGTATTAGGGAGGAGGACGAGCACGTCCTTCGCTACATGTATTTGTTCAATAATCCAAGTAGCAGGCATTGGTCGCTACTTCAGAATCCTTATGACGCGAGCGAGTCTCTCATGGTTCCGGCTCTTTGGAAGCAGAGCATCCGCGGCTCAGCACCGCGCGGCTTAGGAACTGGTCGTAGTTAGTTTGAGTACCTATGTTGAGTACTGTGTGTGTTCTCATTTATGTTGTTTCCCCGTCTCAGCTTCTTCCTTTTCACGACGCTTCTGATCTTCTAGTGTTTCTTCTTCTTGCCTTTCCTAGTTTATGTGATTCATTCTCTTGACTTGAGTTGTGGCAAGTGTCTTCATTCCATCATCTTCTTTTCTCACATCTCTTCTGTTCTCTCAGTGCCTCTTCTGGTTATACGACATCGATCGCACCTGATTGGACAAAGAAGCATAAGAAAGTAGCTGAAGAGCATAATCACACAAATATGGAATCGTTATTTTATGTTTGGTCTCTCCGGGATTGTTTGTTTGGTCTCTCCGGTTCTCTTTGGCAGCCCATCCATCAGAAAAGGCAAGTGCTGGGAATGATTCTGATAGCTGAATGTTGTGTGTGTGTGCCGGGTTCCGGAAGAATCAAACCGTTATTTTATGCGGGTTCCGGAAGAATCAAACCGTTATTTTATGCGGGTGGGATACAGAAATAGGGACGGGAATTATAGACCCAATTAATACATAAATTACAGACCCAATTTATACATAAATATTATATACAGAAATAAATGAAAGTAAATAAAGAAATAAGTAAAACTAAAAAAAATACATATACGCCGACGGTTATGCCGTCGGCGTCTATGTTACAAATACGCCGACGGTATAACCGTCGGCGTACCTCCACAGGGAAGACGGCCGTTTCTTAACCGTTTGGGCGGCCGTTAGTGGGGCCTCTTTCACCGACGGTGTAATTGACGCCGACGGCCGCCGTCGGCGTATGTAAGTCTACGCCGACGGGGTTTATTACGCCGACGGGCCGTCCGTCGGCTTTCTCGGCTTCCATTATACGCCGACGGCCCCGATATTTGGCCGTCGGCGAATAAAAAGGCCGTCGGCGTGTTGACGTTTTCCCGTAGTGCCATGTCGTCATGGTTTTTTCCCGTCACAGTGAAAACCAGATGCACAGCCTCATTGGACTCACGCAATATATTTTTTCGATAAAGGGATTTTTTTAACTCAATAGTTCGCATCAGGACGATACAATCATAAAATCACGCAATGCATACATGGAATCTACCATTGAACATAACTTTGTATGTGCATAGTCAATTACTCCCTCTGTATCGAAATGTAAAATGTTCAAGACTTTGTCCACATGTGAATTCACATGTATATAAATGAATTTAGACATATTTTAGTGCGTACATTGGACCATAAGAGCAAGTGTGTCGCCAAAGCACCTTGAACACGACGAAGAAACAACTTCAACATCCAGAGCCAAAGCACCTTAGTACTTACTGTACTACTTAACTAACATACCCGCAGGTGAAAGTCACAAGTATACACAAAATGAATCGTAGTATGACAACTCTAAGAAAGTGTCAGAAACATGATTTGGGACTGCTTTTAAGAGGCGTAGAGCTGAACACGGCGTAGAGTTGAACGAAATAGTATGCACACAAAATACTTATACATTGCACTAAACTCAAATGTTGCATGCTTCTAAATAAACCCGCATATGCATGACAAGTGTGACATGCCGGTCTAATCGCCTGCTTCTGCCGCCCGCGCTCCCGCGCCCGCCCAACTAGAATCTCCTCCTCCACCGGTACACCCGCCCTCCTCGAATCTCCTCCTCCATGGGTCCACTGTCATCCCGACCTTCCCTCTAACCCCCCCCCCCCACACCACCCCCACACACACTTCTCCGACTCCGGCGCCCCACCCCGCACCCCCCACGTTAAGTGTTGCTCGCCTCCACCTCGATGGGCGGTCGGCGCAGCGTCGACAATGTCGGTTTGGGCCGGGATGAGGAAGAAGAAAGGGAGGGGATGGGGGAGAAGAGCATACGTGCGGGACCCACCCCGCGCGTCCATGGAGCTGATACGTGTCAAACGTATCTATAATTTTTGAGTGATCCATACTAATTTTGTGATGTTGTCACATGTTTTTATTATCATATCACATCATTTTTATGCATTTTGTTGGACTAACCTATTGACAAGATGCTCAGTGCCAGTTCATTGTTTTTGCTGTAATTGGGTTTCAGAAATTTACTTCTGGAAATATTCTCGGAATTGGACCAAAATTTACGGAGATTAATTTTACGCCAAAATGAAGACGGAGTCCGAAGGGCAGCCTCGGAGGCAACCCACAGGGCGCAGGCGGCCTCCTGCCGCGGCCTGGGGGGGAACCGCGGGTGGGACCCGCCCCTGCCCGTGGGCCACCTCCTCGACCCCCTCCGACGCCTATAAATACACATTAAACCTAAAAACGTCGAGGCGGCCATTATTTTCCACAGAAGACATCCCGACGCGCTGTCATCTTAAACCCTAGTTCGGGGGTGATTCTGAAGCAGTTCCCGGCACTCTGCCGGAGGCGAGATCGATCCCGGAGGGCTCTTCATCGCCATGCCTTCCTCCGTGATGATTTGTGAGTAGTCCCACCTTGGACCTTGGGTCCATGGCAGTAGCTAGATGGTAGTCTCTCTCTCTTGTGCTTCATGTTTATGATCTTGTGAGCTGCCTAACATGATCAAGATCGACTATTATAATACTATGTGGTGTGTTTGTTGGGATCCGATTGATTATAAAGTTATGATCAGATTGTGCATGATTCTTATATGATTGATTTATGTTCTTGCATGCTCTCCGATGTGCGTAGTTATTTTGTCCAAGTGATTGTGTGTATCTCCAAGAGAGATTATTTATGCTAGATAGTGGGTTCATGCCCCCTCTTGTTCCTGGGCACGAGTGACAGAAACGTCTAAGGGCGAGGGTGTGCTGTTGCTACTAAGGGTAAAACAGCGGTGTTAAAGTCTCTTTTGATATTTAATATTGCTTACTTAATGCAAATGTATGTTGCTTGCAACTTAATACCGATGGGTGACAGGCTGGATAGCGATCCCAAGGTGGACTGTTTAGACAAAGATGCAGTTGGACTCAACGGTCTTTGTTCCTTGTCGTGATGTAACGCCCCGACCCCGGAAGTATACAGAGAGGCTATGTAGTTGACACAGCCATCAAGGTATAACACAGAGATCGAGACTTGTGGAACAAACTGGCACACTGCATGACTCTACGACACAAAACATATATCAACTCATATAACGAGAAGAATACAAATATTACACATCAAAAGGATCGCAGATCCAACAATACATCAAGCGGAAGCGGGTAGTGTTGTCTAACAACAAGAAGCAAATATATGGCCTAAGAGGCCTACAATAAACATCACCCAAGCCAGCTTATTCCACGGCCCCAAGCTGCCACATGGGAACCCCAGACTAGTAGTCGACGTCAACGAAGAACCCACCTAGTTGCTCGGCGTCATCCTCCTCTGAAATACAAATGTAGAGGCAGCAAAGAGAGACTGAGTACGATGTACTCGCAAGTTTAGTAGGGCGATATAGGCCCAATGACTGACGGAGACTCTAAAGCTGAATAATGTAGCTATTTTGCATAAAGCTAGATTTTCATTTCACAGGGTAAAAGACACGAGGCATCGTCTATTCAGATTGTTTTTCATAAAGGGGATAAGAGAGTAACACCTCATCTTCGGTTCTCATCGAACCTACTGGTAACCATCACCACTCATCTCCACCAAAGGCACTCCCTCGAATCACCCTCGAGGAAATGAACCTTTTACACACACGTTGAGTTGCAACCTTTAGCTGCCAAATTAATTAATTAAGGTTAAGATTCTCTATGATCCCGTAAATCCATTCCCAAGGCGTCCATAACCGCGGACACGGCTTTTCGAAAAGATTAACCCTGCAGGGGTGTACTAATTTACCCACCGGTACCGTCCGGCTCACCTGATTGGTCCTCTTCCGGGGAAGACCGGCGAGTGGGCGCGGTTAAACCTTTACCTCACGTGAGAATATCCAAGAGTCATTTGTGGCCACAGGACAGGTTCAGCGCTCCCAGCGCCCTGCCCCATCGCCACGTCCTAACACAAATCCTCATCAACATCATCTTATCCACTCACACGCAAATGGAAAACCGAACTAGAGGACCCTTGGATACGCCCGCACAAGTTATTCAGTTAAAGGGGATTCCATATGTCCCCACCAATGGCAGCACGCTCAGACCTTGGTTCCGAAGACAGGAACTCGCACTTAGGGGTATGAGTGAGGCAAAACACCATCCCCGATGGCAACTCACCCAAGCCTACTTAGCATTTTAAATTAAACACCCCACATATCCACCAAGTCTGCATCATTCCATCAACATCAATAATTATGGAAATAAACAACGGACATAACTCAATTATCTAAGCATGGCTAAGCATAGCTAAGCATATAAGTACAACAACTAGAGTATTGTCTCAGGCCAACACATCATCTCTAGGGTTCATAGGTAGGGATACTTGTGATTGGCTCAGGGAGAAACATGCAATCATATGATTTTCTATATTCTGATCAAAAGAGACATCTGAATCGCATGCAATATTATGGTGGATAAAATAAGTTTGCAAAACATTAGGATGCTAGAATTCCAAGAAGGTTAGGTTATCTCTTGCCTTGCTGCCCGGGCGTGTAGTACTGCTCGTCGGGGTAAGTCGCGTTAGCCTCGACTCCGGAATCTATCGATACCCCAAAAGAGATACAAAGAACAAATAAATCACCAGAACACAAGGTGCAATGCTCAATCACATGATGACATGTCAAGTTGATGCAAAGCTAGTATCATTTAATTCAACTAACAATTTAAATGGAGCTCCAATAATTGAAGCAATTATTTGGAAGCAACCCCATATTTATCTTAGTGACCACATCCTTCATACGCTATCAAATTATTAGAGAAGTGACTCAATTATGCATGAACATGACATGAATGGATAGGGTTCGTTCTTCCGATCGTTTCGGTAGTTTATTTGTAATTTTCGGATCACCGATGAATAAATAGCAAAGTAATTAATTAATTAAATTTAATTCATTTGATCAAATTATGAATAACCTCAAATGAGAATTTGTGATCATGATGTGATAAGTGCATCATTTGATAGCATTTGAATTGTGGATCACATTAATATTTAATTCATAATTTTTGGATCAATATCTAATAAGTTATGAATTTCTCAAATTCGGTATTATTTAGCCCAAAGTAGGGATCTTTAAATAAACAGCAAAGATGTGGTTTCAAAATAATGTCACAACGATCCCATATTGTAGGGTTTGTTTTCCCGATAAAAATGGTATTTGATTTGCTAAATTTGGGACAATATTTGTAAAGTTATGAATTATTCCAATTTAAACAAAAACTGTTTTTACTGTGCAGGCCGGCCCACAGGTCGGCCCAGGCCGGTTTGCAGGCCAGGACAGCGCCAGAGGAGGCCGGCCTCAGAGCCGGCCCAAACCGGGGCCAGGCCGGGCCCAAGCCAGAGGGAGCCGGCCTCGTGGCCGGCCCAGGCCAGGCGTTAGGCCGGGCCTCCCTCGGAACCAGCCGGCCTGCTGGCTGGCTCAAGCCGACGCCCCGGGGCGCGCTGGAGTATGCGGTGGCCACCGGCGGAGGTTCGGCCGGCGACGACCATTTTCTAGCGGCGCAAAACGGAGCCGCGCGGAGGCGCTGCGATGCGTGGAAACGGAGACGGAGGGGGGGCACGGGGCGACGCGGGCGTGCTCGAGCCGCTCGGCCGGCGGACGAACGGCGGCCGCTTGCACGGACACGACGATGCAGAAGGGGAGGAGGGGAAAGAGGTTGTCCGGGAGGGACGCGAGCTCACCAGGAATGCGTGACGGGGCTCGGAGGCGGAGGGGACAGCCGGTGGCGACGGCAATCGTGCCGGTCGGCCGCCGGACCGAGAGGAGGAAAACGACGACGACGGCTCGAATTAGGGCTCCCTAGCCCGATTCCTACGGCGGGGAGGCGTAGCTCGGCGAGGCGGAGTTGATGACGGCGACGCCTTGCCTCGGGGTGGCCGGTGCCGACGGCGAGGCACGAGGAAATGGCGGCGGAAGACGTCGGTCACGGGAGCTGTCTAGGGTTCGGTCTCGATCCAGAAAAACGGGCGCAGAGGATGGGGAGAGAGAGAGGGGGCAGTTGCGTGTCGATGAGGTCCACAAGACCTCCAGGACAGCGAGGGAAGCGACGGCCGCTTGCGCGGCATGGCGCCAGGGCCATGGCGCACAGTGAGGGGGAGGGAAGAGAAGGAGAGACTGACAGTGGGGACCACTGTCAGAAATTTAAACAAATCCCAAATTTCTGTTTTCCCTTTTTGTTCAGCAACTTCAGGGATTTACAAGAGGCACTAAAACATTTTTGTAAAATGTGCAAAAATTCATATAGGCTCTATTTAACCTTTAGAACCTCTACAAAATGTTTGGCTTTAAAATAAAATTTTAGCACCATATTTGTTCATAGGGTTTAGTTATAGCCATTTTGATAAATTCCAAAATAGATTTAGTTGGGGCATTTAAACATTTCAATAATTTATGAAAATATTTATGGAGTCTCATATTATAATAATGTAGCACCCCATATTTTTATTTTGAATTTTAGGGAAGTTTAACTTGGTTCCAAAAATATACTTTGAATTGAACCAAATTGAATTCCCAAATTTATTTAATTGATTTTTAAGGACTTAGCCTTTGGCAATTATTTACAAAAATATATCCTTGAGTTTCCTGAACAATTTGGAGGCTCAAGAACAAATGGTTTTACCAAAATGAGTATTGTATTTGGTTTGGAAAATTGAGGAAGGGTTTTGCTTCCCTAGTTTTTAATTTCCAAGTGTGGCTTTATTTGGAATTAGCAATTTTTAATAAGAATGCCATGATGCAATGCAAAACCAAAAAGTGAAAATTTGGCCCATATTTTAGGGTACTAATCTGGGGCTGTTACAATTCTACCCCCCTTACAGGAATCTCGTCCCGAGATTCTAGAGTAGAAGTAGAGAGGAGGAGAACATGACAACATACATCTTCCACCGTCTTCTCGATCTCACGATGATCTCCCTTGGAGTATAACTTAAGATAGCAAGCATGACATCTCGATGCGGCGGAAAGAACAGAAGATAGCTTACGGTGACGAGCAAAAGGAACCTTGCCCAAATCCATAAGCCATTAAGGAAACAGGAACAACCTGACCAAACAAAGGTCGAGCCAAGGATAGGACAACCGATCACTCTGTTCCGGATATTGGTCCAAGACCTAGTCAATACTTCAAACCACCCGCTGTGTAGACCGTAGGGCTTTGGCACCGTGAGGAGAGAAGACATCTTCTTTTGGACTCCACGCTTGTGACGTACTAGACGTTTCCATAAGGCTGAACGCTCGGGCCCTACGTGACTGACGAATTCACACACTGTCCGTGGGATGGAGAAAAGCTTGGGTACACCTAGGAAGGAGAGATATGGCATTGCCCCACATTTAGATGGAGGGGTAAAACCTCATAAACGAGACACTGTCACGAGGTGGATGGAGTAGGAGGATTGACAGATAGGTATTTGCAACTCCGTAGCGAGGTTCTCCTTGAGGTTCTAGATATCGCATTCCGGCTTCGGGAATAGCCTTCATTTGATCCTCAAGCGAAGGTCGTACTTGAAGATAGCAAAGACCTTGGGGAAAAACTTCTAGAACCATTGACACATGATTCTCATGGACAGCGGTCGATTTGAAAGAGTTAGGAGATTTAGTCGGAAGACCTTCCGGTAAGGTGCGTGAACCACAACACCGGACTTGTCAGGTTACTAGTAGGCTTAGGTCATGCTCTTGATAAACTCCAAGCATCATTTATGCTTGAGGTTCTGAGTTGGTTAGGCATGTGGGTAATTCAGACTTGACATGTCCGAGGGAGGAGTGTGCTAAAGTTAGCCGATAGGTAGGATAACTAGATTCCCAAGACAAGGGCTATAGAGTCAAGCTCCAGAGCAAGAGCTAGATTGGGAGTTCCATTGGGTCACGATTACGAAGAAGAAAACTGGACCAGCATGAACTACAAACAATGAAGCCCAACTGAGTTAGGATTGGGAAACACCGGTAAGCGGACGAGAATTGACAACTTATTCTTATTTAGGAACGACTCGGTCAGGGCTTGGTGTGCACACATGGCTTAATCAGCGAACGGGAGGTAACAACCTACCAGCTCAATAATGCACGTATGCATAACCAACTTGTGTTTTAACCCGAGGAGACAAAGCGAACTTCACTCGGATCCATAGCGACAAAAGTCACTCGTTGCGAGAGAAAGCTTGCCTTTCAAATAAAAGAAGGTGGTCTTGAGAGTTTCGACACGAACCTAACTCGTTGACCGAAGGTGCGCACCTGAACGGAGGGACTTGGCAACACAGACAGCTCAGCTCGATGATTGGATTACCAGTCATGCTAGGAGTGCCACCAAAGTCCTTGGATTCAAACAATAACAATTGCTAAGAATATTCGATTACCACAACGAGATCCATCCTCACATTCTCGAGCCGAAAAGCTCGGAGATAGATGGATAAGGAAGGGTAGGAGCATCACTTCATCAAGTACGTCATGAGACTAAGCACGACCTCTCGATATAAAAGAGTGTGACACTCCAAGGTGGAACGGAACAAAAGCTAGACAAGCTCTTACTCCGCGAATCACAAAACTTTGACCTGGCCGAGAAATGGACAAGGTACCGGAGTTTGTTTCTCCTGGCATCCCGAAGTGGAATGCCTTGACGAACCACAAGAATAACATGCATCAGAACACCCCAATGCACGATAAAACTTGACTGTCCATAGACAGATAGAGGGCGGACGACAGATTTAGATTAAGGAACGGGCTAACAACAATTGCAAGCTATTGCAGAAACCCTTGTAGCACTCTTCCGACAACTAGTGCCGAAAGGGTTTCAGGAACGGGTGTTACCGGAGGGATCACAATTATTGATGGAAAACTCGCTAAGAGCAATCCCGTCGTGATTCAGATGCTTCCAAAGCAGAGAGCCTAGATAAGCTAGTGACAGAGAGAAGCATTGTTGAGGAAAACAATTACGGCTGCAACCTCGAGCTTGAAGACTAACTTCAATTTCTGCCAACCTGATGTAGGGTTTAACCATTAGCACCAGGGTTCAACGGAAAAGATCTTGGGTTAAAGATCAGCTTCATGCACCGGGACTCGCAATAGCATAATGCTCACAAGGGTGACAACCCTCATGAATCATTACACCGAAGCCCTAGCACAATCCGGGACCTTCGGTTCAAGATCTTGGGCTAAGGCAAAGGAAATTCTTGATGATCCGCAACACTTCCTTTCTTCAGCTTCAGAATTGGCAGACGAGCAAGGTTAACCAGTAATTAAAGATAGAACCCAACCCCGTGATCCTAAAGATTTGAACTTTGCAGACGATCAGAAACACCGTTAAATCAAATAGAGGTAAGATGACACCGAGATCAGAGTGAATTGGATAAGGAGTAAAAAGAATCCTAGGAAGGTTTTCACAACTCATTTTTAGGTTAAAAATAATTTTCACGAACTAGACTCGACATCGACCAATAGAGAGGGTTTCCTACAGGCAGTCCTGCTCTGATACCAACTTGTAACGCCCCGACCCCGGAAGTATACAGAGAGGCTATGTAGTTGGCACAGCAATCAAGGTATACCACAGAGATCGAGACTTGTGGAACAAACTGGCACACTGCATGACTCTACGACACAAAACATATAGCAACTCATATAACGAGAAGAATACAAATATTACACATAAAAAGGATCGCAGATCCAACAATACATCAAGCGGAAGCGGGTAGTGTTGTCTAACAACAAGAAGCAAATATATGGCCTAAGAGGCCTACAATAAACATCACCCAAGCCAGCTTGTTCCACGGCCCCAAGCTGCCACCTGGGAACCCCAGACTAGTAGTCGACGTCAACGAAGAACCCACCTAGTTGCTCGGCGTCGTCCTCCTCTGAAATACAAATGTAGAGGCAGCAAAGAGAGACTGAGTACGATGTACTCGCAAGTTTAGTAGGGCGATATAGGCCCAATGACTGACGGAGGCTCTAAAGCTGAATAATGTAGCTATTTTGCATAAAGCTAGATTTTCATTTCAAAGGGTAAAAGACACGAGGCATCGTCTATTCAGATTGTTTTTTCATAAAAGGCATAAGAGAGTAACACCTCATCTTCGGTTCTCATCGAACCTACTGGTAACCATCACCACTCATCTCCACCAAAGGCACTCCCTCGAATCACCCTCGAGGAAATGAACCTTTTACACACACGTTGAGTTGCAACCTTTAGCTCCCAAATTAATTAAGGTTAAGATTCTCTATGATCCCGTAAATCCATTCCCAAGGCGTCCATAACCGCGGACACGGCTTTTCGAAAAGATTAACCCTGCAGGGGTGTACTAACTTACCCACCGGTACCGTCCGGCTCACCTGATTGGTCCTCTTCCGGGGAAGACCGGCGAGTGGGCGCGGTTAAACCTTTACCTCACGTGAGAATATCCAAGAGTCATCTATGGCCACAGGACAGGTTCAGCGCTCCCAGCGCCCTGCCCCATCGCCACGTCCTAACACAAATCCTCATCAACATCATCTTATCCACTCACACGCAAATGAAAACCGAACTAGAGGACCCTTGGATACGCCCGCACAAGTTATTCAGTTAAAGGGGATTCCATATGTCCCCACCAATGGCAGCACGCTCAGACCTTGGTTCCGAAGACAGGAACTCGCACTTAGGGGCATGAGTGAGGCAAAACACCATCCCTGATGGCAACTCACCCAAGCCTACTTAGCATTTTAAATTAAACACCCCACATATCCACCAAGTCCGCATCATTCCATCAACATCAACAATTATGGAAATAAACAACGGACATAACTCGATTATCTAAGCATAGCTAAGCATATAAGTACAACAACTAGAGTATTGTCTCAGGCCAACACATCATCTCTAGGGTTCATAGGTAGGGATACTTGTGATTGGCTCAGGGAGAAACATGCAATCATAGGATTTTCTATAATCTGATCAAAAGAGACATTTGAATCGCATGCAATATTATGGTGGATAAAATAAGTTTGCAAAACATTAGGATGCTAGAATGCCAAGAAGGTTAGGTTATCTCTTGCCTTGCTGCCCGGGCGTGTAGTACTGCTCGTCGGGGTAAGTCGCGTTAGCCTCGACTCCGGAATCTATCGATACCCCAAAAGAGATACAAAGAACAAATAAATCACCAGAACACAAGGTGCAATGCTCAATCACATGATGACATGTCAAGTTGATGCAAAGCTAGTATCATTTAATTCAACTAACAATTTAAATGTAGCTCCAATAATTGAAGCAATTATTTGGAAGCAACCCCATATTTATCTTAGTGACCACATCCTTCATATGCTATCAAATTATTAGAGAAGTGGCTCAATTATGCATGAACATGACATGAATGGATAGGGTTCGTTCTTCCGATCGTTTCGGTAGTTTATTTGTAATTTTCGGATCACCGATGAATAAATAGCAAAGTAATTAATTAATTAAATTTAATTCATTTGATCAAATTATGAATAACCTCAAATGAGAATTTGTGATCATGATGTGATAAGTGCATCATTTGATAGCATTTGAATTGTGGATCACATTAATACTTAATTCATAATTTTTGGATCAATATCTAATAAGTTATGAATTTCTCAAATTCGGTATTATTTAGCCCAAAGTAGGGATCTTTAAATAAACAGCAAATATTAGGTTTCAAAATAATGTCACAACGATCCCATATTGTAGGGTTTGTTTTCCTGATCAAAATGGTATTTGATTTGCTAAATTTGGGACAATATTTGTAAAGTTATGAATTATTCCAATTTAAACAAAAACTGTTTTTACTGTACAGGCCGGCCCACAGGTCGGCCCAGGCCGGTTTGCAGGCCGGGACAGTGCCAGAGGAGGCCGGCCTCAGAGCCGGCCCAAACCGGGGCCAGGCCGGGCCCAAGCCAGAGGGAGCCGGCCTCGTGGCCGGCCCAGGCCGGGCCTCCCTCGGAACCAGCCGGCCTGCTGGCCGGCTCAAGCCGACGCCCAGGCCGGGGCGCGCTGGAGTATGCGGTGGCCACCGGCGGAGGTTCGGCCGGCGACGACCATTTTCTAGCGGCGCAAAACGGAGCCGCGCGGAGGCGCTGCGATGCGTGGAAACGGAGACGGAGGGGGGGCACGGGGCGACGCGGGCGTGCTCGAGCCGCTCGGCCGGCGGACGAACGGCGGCCGCTTGCACGGACACGACGATGCAGAAGGGGAGGAGGGGAAAGAGGTTGTCCGGGAGGGACGCGAGCTCACCAGGAATGCGTGACGGGGCTCGGAGGCGGAGGGGACAGCCGGTGGCGACGACAATCGTGCCGGTCGGCCGCCGGACCGAGAGGAGGAAAACGACGACGACGGCTCGAATTAGGGCTCCCTAGCCCGATTCCTACGGCGGGGAGGCGTAGCTCGGCGAGGCGGAGCTGATGACGGCGACGCCTTGCCTCGGGGTGGCCGGTGCCGACGGCGAGGCGCGAGGAAACGGCGGCGGAAGACGTCGGTCACGGGAGCTGTCTAGGGTTCGGTCTCGATCCAGAAAAACGGGCGCAGGGGATGGGGAGAGAGAGAGGGGGCAGTTGCGCGTCGATGAGGTCCACAAGACCTCCAGGACAGCGAGGGAAGCGACGGCCGCTTGCGCAGCATGGCGCCAGGGCCATGGCGCATAGTGAGGGGGAGGGAAGAGAAGGAGAGACTGACAGTGGGGACCACTGTCAGAAATTTAAACATATCCCAAATTTCTGTTTTCCCTTTTTGTTCAGCAACTTCAGGGATTTACAAGAGGCACTAAAACATTTTTGTAAAATGTGCAAAAATTCATATAGGCTCTATTTAACCTTTAGAACCTCTACAAAATGTTTGGCTTTAAAATAAAAGTTTAGCACCATATTTGTTCATAGGGTTTAGTTATAGCCATTTTGATAAATTCCAAAATAGATTTATTTGGGGCATTTAAACATTTCAATAATTTATGAAAATATTTATGGAGTCTCATATTATAATAATGAAGCACCCCATATTTTTGTTTTGAATTTTAGGGAAGTTTAACTTGGTTCCAAAAATATACTTTGAATTGAACCAAATTGAATTCCCAAATTTATTTAATTGATTTTTAAGGACTTAGCCTTTGGCAATTATTTACAAAAATATATCCTTGAGTTTCCTGAACAATTTGGAGGCTCAAGAACAAATGGTTTTACCAAAATGAGTATTGTATTTGGTTTGGAAAATTGAGGAAGGGTTTTGCTTCCCTAGTTTTTAATTTCCAAGTGTGGCTTTATTTGGAAATAGCAATTTAAATAAGAATGCCATGATGCAATGCAAAACAAAAAGTGAAAATTTGGCCCATATTTTAGGGTACTAATCTGGGGCTGTTACACGTGATGCCTCCATAAATATTATCATGTTCTCTTTGTCATAGCTAAATTAAGTTTGTGTTATAATCTTGTCAATTGCCCAGCTGTAATTTGTTTACCCATCATATGATCGTTCTATTTACTTGAGAGACTCTACTAGTGAACCCATGGTCCCCGGTCCATCTTTTTACATTAATTGCAACATTTATTCATCATTTTTCATCATCATTACTCCACTGGTCCATTTTCATAATTCATCTATTTCACTATACAATTAACCGATTTGTTTTCTGCGAGACCGGAAAGATTGACCGTTGGGGGCAAAGTATTTTGGTTGAGTGTGTGCAGGTCCACGTCTGTTGAAGATTAAGCGCCAGAGATTTTCAACATTCACTTTGTTGTTAATTTCAAGGTACTACTGGTTCCATAAATCTCGGTTCGTTATCGAGTGAGAACTGCTGCTATCTGCAACTCCGCCTTCGCTTGGGGCACCACCCAACTCTTTCCATCACACCATCAGGAGCCTACTTGCCATCGCGCGCTCGTAGGTAAGCAATTTCGGCAAGTAGTTAATCTCCATCGAGACAAAAAAAAGACTTCTTCTGTGCACACCGTGGGCACATCGACATCCGCTAGCTTATAGAGCACACCACTTCGAGGTTGAGTCATGAAGACTGGATGCACGGAGCAGAGGCTGGAGGAGTCACGCATTGGAGGAGGGGTGCACGCGAAGGGTAAACTTCTTCATACCCTTCTCTAAGATGTTTTGTAAGTAAGTGAAAATACGATAACCAAAAAGTTTGAACTACGTACTAGTAATTTGCCGTCAAAATCCACCATTCCTATGCACATTATGGAAACACGACCGACGTAGACGCCCAAGACACATCACACAGAGACGTCATATCTATACAGGTGTACATATGCGTGCAACACCATGTTGTAGAGTAGGGAGAGAATTCGAGTATACGTAGTACTATAGGAGAGGGAGGATGGATAGTGATTTGCCTTGTGCCTCTCAAGGAAGAGAGAGAAAAATATAACGAAACTATACCAAATAGACTACTTTTTTCCAGAGATGTGCGTACTCTTAGTTCTAGCTAGCCTAGTGATACCAGATGGACTGCATGTCCAATGGTCCTCACTCACTCATCATCATCATCATCATCATCATCATCATCATCATCATCATCATCATCATCATCATCGTTGTCGTCGTCGGGACATGAGCATGCCTTGCCCCACTCAACGCCACATCCATAGCAGAACTCAAACTCGCACCTGCCAGTTATGCGATCATCAAGATTTTAGGCATCAGGTTTTCATGCATGCAACACCGCTATACACTTAATTGTTCCACTACGTCACTGATTAATTAATTAGTGCACAAAGAAAACTTGCCTGCAATCATATTAATACAAATTGTTCAGCAAAACAAAAAAAATCTGGTTTAGTAGAAGGAGATCCAAAAAGGAAGGGGCAATTACCTGCAGACAATGTGGAAGCAGCCATCTATTTTTGCCACGAAGAACTCGCACTTGGGGCACCTTCTCCACTTCTTCTTCGTGGCCATCTCCAGCAGCATCACGTCCTCCCTGCTCGTGTCCCCTCTCCCAGCAAGCTTCTTGTAAGCGGCGCAATCGGCGCCGGCATGCCACGGCACGCCGCACTGAGCGCAGAACAGCCGCCGGCAGACCTGGCACTCCGATTGCGTCACGAGCTCTCCTTCTCCGTCGCACCCGTCGTCGTCGTCGGCCACCATCATCTCTGAGCAGTCGGGGAAGGGGCAGTACGTCCGCCGCGCGCCTAGGAACATGGATTCGCACAGCGCGGCGCACCACCGCTCGAACACGTCGGCCGGGAGGGCGGCGCGGCACAGCTCCGGGTCGAGAGTGCCGGCGCAGGACGCGTCCAGGCATCGTACGGTGCCGGCGCCGCCGGACTCGACCTTGGCGCGGACGTGGCCCGTGAGGCACGCTCGGCAGAAGGCGTGGGCGCAGGCGCTGCCGCCACGGTGGACCTCCATTGGCTCTTCGCAGATGCTGCAGGTGTGCTGCGCCTCTCCCGCGGCAGCCGCCATTGGAATTGGAGGAGGTGAGATGTTTTCAATGGATTCGTGTACTGAATAACTAATTGGAAAATATTAATCCACCTCGATCTATCCGGCCGATAGTTCCTAGGTTTTGTTAGCATTTCGCCTAGGGTCATTCCCAGCTGGCTAAACGGGCCGTGTTACACGTAAATTTTAGCACGATCCGCTTAGGGCACGGCCCGTGCTAATCGGGCCGAGGCACGGCACGGGCCCGGTCGGGTTCATACCTGACTTTGTTTCACGGCCCATGGGCTGGCACGGCACGTCGGGATTTAAATGGTCCGCCACGCGGCACGGCCCGGCATGGGCACGGCGTGTCGGCGCGTGCTCGGCGGGCGTAGCGGGCACGGTCGGGCGGAGCGAGTACTGTCGGGTGGGAGCGGGCACGACGGGTGGAGCGAGCACGCCAGCCCAGGAGAGGGCAGCGGGAGCAGCCATATTAGCCTGTCAGGCCGTGCCAGACACGTCAGGCACGCCCCCGATAAGGGCACGCCAGCCCAGTAACGACACTATTGGCCTGTTTGGCCCGAAAATTTTGAATTTTGAAATTTGTAAAGCCTCTTTTTTGCTATAAATATGGCCCCTCCCCCCCTATATTTTGCACACTGAACCCACACTTCGCATCCCACATTCCCATACTTCTCGTCCCATGGAGCCCCCCTCCCCCTCATGAGCCTTTTAACTGATATCCCGAGGGATTTGTCCTCGAACCGATGATCCAGTTTCCCGTAGAAGAATTAGGACTTCGTCCCGAAGATCTCGCCTACCTAAACGAAGGACCTCACCCCCAATCCAAACCTAGCCAAGAATACCATTCATTCGATGTTCATTATAGTAGTGCCGCCACGTCCTCTACCTCTACCGGCACAAAGAGGCGTCGAACCTCGTGGGTGTGGGTGGAGGGTCATTTCGAGTACCGTTGTAGAGTACTTGAAGATGGCAAGAGGAAATATGAAGCGGTGTGCAAGTGGCCTGATTGCAACAAGATCCTTAGCGGCGTCTCCTCCCAGGAACCTGTCACTTGGAGCGGCATGCAAATTCACACAAGTTGAAGAGGAGCCAGGAGACGCAGAGAAGACATGCCCAGCTTGGTTTAGCCCCGATGGCCAGGTAAGTAACTTCAACTACGATCCTAATTTATCTCGACAATGACTATGTCGTATGGTTGCTGCACACGATTTACCGCTTGGTTTTTGGGCATATCCCGCTGTTCTTGATTGGGTTAGAACTTGTCATAATCCACAGTATCAACCAATTTCTAGGCAAACTACATCTGAGGATATGAAAAAACTAGCCAAAAGAATGCAAAAGGAACTAAAAGATGACTTTACAAAGTGTGTATTTTCAGTTTCATTAACATCTAATATCTGGAGCGGTAGAGCTAAGCAAGATTGTCTAAGTGTTTGTGGCTCATTATGTGAACAATGATACTTGGGAACTAAAAAATGTGTCGTTGGATTTGAATTAGTTGATGTTAGCCATACTGGGAGAGCCATTGCTGAAAAAGTTATGCAAGTCGTGCATAAATTTGGTCTCGAGAATAAGATGTTTGCAATAACTTTAGATAATGCTTCAAACAATGCCAGGGCAATGAATGATCTCACTCCCAAAATTTGTGGTCATGCTGCATCATACCTTTTCCATCAAAACGGTGTGCATGTCGTATTATTAATCTTATTGCTAAATGTTCTTTAAACACATCTGGCCCCACCCATTGAGAAAATAAGAAGTGGCATTTTTTAAAAAATGCTTTTAATCCAAGACTAGCCGACTATAAAAGGTGGTGTGATGCAGCTTTTGCGGCCTCTCATGTCTATAATGTAGACATGACAATTAGATCAAACTCTACATATAAAATTATTAGAGATTTGATCCGTGATAAAGATCAGTTTACCATGTTTGTTAATTCAAATTCCAACGGAGCAATCTTTATTACCCCTGATGACAGGGTTATTGCACAAATGGTAATGGATTTTCTAGAAATTCTTTACGATGCAAAGAATATTTTATCAGGGGTTTATTATCCCACATCTCCTCTACTAGTGCATCAGATTGTATTGATTGCTAATCACTTAAAAGAGCATGAAGATGATGAAAGGTTAAAAGAAGTTGTTAAAAAAATGAAAGAAAAGTTTATAAAATATTGGAAAGAAATTCCTGATTTGTATGCATTTGCATTTATTTTGGACCCACGGGCTAAACTTGGCGGGTTCGGCATGGCTCTATCTTGCTTAATGGCCTCCTTAAAAAAGACTAGTGAATTTCAATATATTATTAAGAGCAAACTCCCTGATCTGTACACCAAGTATGAGAATAAGTTTGCAAAGACAGTTCGTCCGCCCCGCCTCCACCAACTGCACACTCCAGAAAGAAGAAGACAATCTTCAAACTCATCAACAACTCCGGTGTCGGCTCAAGTTCAGTCAACTCCAGTGGTACTCGACATAGCGAGCTAGCAGTTTACCTCAATGACCTGCTGGTTGCCCACGGCGAGGAAGTTGAGTTCAACATATTAAAATGGTGGCATGATCATAAAAATACATACCTGGTGCTTTCCATAATAGCACGGGGTGTTTAACTGTCCCCGTACCAACAACATTGACAGAGGGAACTTTTAGTCTAAGTGGAAGAGTATTCAAGCCAAGAAGAGTAAGTCTCCATCCTGATATGTCGAAGAGTTTAGTGACGGTAAAAGATGGCGATCAGGCGATGCGTAGAACCCAACTACACATGCCGGAAGACCCCGAGTTGATGGTTGCAATGCAGTATCTTGATATCGACGATGAAGAATAATTTTCTTATCCTCTTTGTAATTTTATTTTCTATTTTTGTAGTTTGAACTCGTTCTATAATATGAACAGTTAAGTGGGAGAGCAACAAGTTTCAGACGCACCATTTTTCCTTACCAGGGTACCTGAGGGGACTGGAAGGTTGTAATGAGGCGGCTTGCTAGTTTAATATAAATTATTAAGATCATATCTAACTTTGTCTAAGAAGGAAATATAGCTTTATTGATAGCTGCCTCATTAAAAAACCTTCTTACTCTAAGAAGGAAAAATAGTACAACTTTACTCTAAAAGGCTAAATTAGAAGTCGTCGAAACCACTTCCTCCACCGTCTTCTGCATATCTCAGGGATCTCTTGACGTGAACGGCGTGGTGCCTCTGCAAATGGCCGGTTCCTCCTCCTCTTGCCATAGACAGATAGCTCGTGCATCCAGGCCATTTGCACATCGCTTTGACCATCTCGACATCATTTTGATCGACAACTACTTCATTGAAGTGCTCCCACACACTGGAAGTGTTCCGACGCCTTGGAGGACCTTGGTTGGGTGGTTGTTCAGCCATGGTTGTGTGAGAGAAATGAGAGGGGTGGACAGCCCTTTTATAGAAAAAAAATTCAAAATTCGGGCCGTAATAGTGCCTAACCCGGCCCGTCGGGCCGTATTAGTGCTAGCGGGCCGTGCCGAACTCAAGGTCGCGGCCCGTGGGCCGGCCCGGCAGGGCACGTTTCGTAATCATGCCAAACAGGACGTGCCATGCCGGGCCGTGAGTCGTGTCGTGCCGTGCCGGGCCGCCCGTTTGGCCCGCTATATTCCCACGTAGGACTGTAGGAGTACTGCCAATCCGTTTTGTGTTGGCATCGATCAACCAAGTTGCACACCATTTGTTGGAAAAATAATATGTTTAGTTGGGATATCTGACATATTAAGTGGTTGTTTGGATTTGAAGAATTTAGAGATACTTTTGGCCTTTTGGGAAGACGAGTTTTTTATTTAGATAAGAGGCACCAAGTGCCCGGTATTAAATTAATAAAACCACAACGACAGTTACAAGCCGAATGATCAACTACGAAGAACAAGAAAGAAAACACAACAGAAGCACAACTTGATATTCGTCGACAAGGACAACACCAAGGAGAAACATCGTGAAGCAAGGCACACCACCAGGATAATTTGCTAAAATCGTAATACCTAATGTTATTCCTAACTTTTTTTTTTTTGATAATGAATCATTGTAATATACATATTGAACGAGCGGACTCTAGTAGTGAGACTTCTGATGTTATTCTTGTTGAAGAGAATAATTAATGTCTCTTCAGAAAAAATGCTTCATTGTTTTCTTCGATACTTGTTCTTTTGCTTCATGTATTTAAGTAAACATGAGAGAAAAATAATATTTTTTCCTGATTCTGTATCAAGATTTTGTACAAACATAAGTTTTTTTTGTGTACCCGATGCAAGGCACATGGTTCAACTAGTTTTAACTAGAACCCGACGCACGCCATCGGCATGGAGGAGGTCGTAGAATGGTTCTAATAGATTTCACAATATTGAAACATATCTTGTGTGCTCACGCTTGTGACTTCTATAAAAAGAAAACCAGCAAGAGAACGCGTTAAAAACACCAAATTAAAACCTTCTCAGAGGATATGTCGCTGTCAATAAAAACCAGGCTTTGTAACTTTTCTTTCTCTAAAAGCAGAGAAACCACGTAAAAGCAAATGAAAATTTAACTTTCGTTTTAGGCTTTAATTACCCATCTCTTACACTTACTTATGTACTTATTATTTCTAACGGGCTTCAATCCCTTTGATTATCAGCAACAGAAGTATTCAGTTTGACATATTTACAACAAAAAGGACAAATGCAGAAATCAGTAGCAAGTTTTTTTTTTGGAACAAGGTAAAGGACCCCGAAGGGTCCAGACTGCATTAATCGGTGGGCTTACAGTTACAACAAGGACCTTGAAATAAAGAAATACAACCAAGTTCCTTAATTTTACAATAAGGACCTCAACTAAAGATTTAGGAACGCAATTAGGTCCTTCTCCACCGAAGAACAAGAGCAACACAACACTGCGGCCGTCACCGCCATCGCCGGGGACGGCACCACTTGGAGACGGTGCGACGTTGGGCGCCGCAGCAGAGCTGTTGAAGGGCCTCCATGATGGCTCGCTGGCCTGGAGGTTGATGGAGCTATGGCGCTCGAAGCACCACATCACGGAGTGGCCACGCCGGCCAAAAATAATGGTGGCGCAAGATCGCCGCCATTGATGAACTCCGGTCGTTGCAGCCTGAAGATCTCCCCGTGGAGCAGCAGATCCGAACCGGCCATCCTCCTTTCCGCAACCTCTGCAGTGAAGAAGAACAAGAACCGGGGCACCAGATCCGGGAGCTCCAGCACGATCCACACCGAACTTATTTAACGGAGACACCAGCTTCGCCTCCCCCAGCTTCTCGCAACACCATGCCGTCACTACCGAAGGTAGCTTCGCTGCTAGCCACCAAACGCTGCTCGGAGGCGCCGGCAGCATGCTCCATACCAGCATAAAGCCACACTCCATAGAGGCAAACCCTAACGCTAGGCCTAAAGCTACTATATACAGATGGGGCCAACCACCAGAACCATCTTCTCGCCGGCCGGCAGCGCCGTCAGAGAGAGAAGGAGCGGGGCGGCAACTGTGCGTGGAAGTCGCCTCTCAAACCAGGGCAGAGAAGAGAGGAGCTCAACAAAGCCCCTGGTGGTGGTGCCATCAAATCAGTAGCAAGTTGGGGCACACTACTAGAAAATCCTGTGTGACATTCGCCATTGAATGCCCCACTAAGGGACGAAAACCTACTACCACCACAACGAGAACATAACCTAGACATAGTATAGTGCTTATTACAGCCCAACATGATAGTAAAGAGGTCTCAAAACGAACTAACATCAGCACTGCTCCCAGGAGACAACATCTAAAATCTAAAAAACACATCCTTCGGTAGAGACCAAAGCTTCCCAGAGCTTAGAGAATTTCGACCGTCCTATAGAATCTAGATGCGTTCTCGTCCGTCCGATCGTGCTGTTATTTTTTTTTACTGTGTCTGGTCCCACCTGTCATCGACTTTACGGCTGGAATTTTCGGTGTCTCCATTCCCTAGCGCCGGGCGCGGTGGCAGTGCCGTTATTCCGACGGAGCCGCTCTGGGTAGAATCGTCTTTTCGTGCCTCCCTGCCCCAATCGTCTCTCGCGTCTCTCCTCGCCTATCCCTCGCACGCCTCTCTCCTCCAATCCCCATCTCCCATGGCTGCCGCCGTCTCTCTGAGGCGCTGGAGGATGGCGACGGGAAGAGGCGCTGGAGCATATCGGCGGGGAGGCGGAGGACGAGCGGCTCCTCGCCTCAACAGCGCGCAGAAGCCGGTCGTCGCCATACAGCGGCGGCGCATCTGGCGGTCGTCGAGCATCGGGTTCCACCGCCTCCTGCAAAGTTGCCTAGCGGCGGGGAGGCGGAGGACGAGCGTCTCCTCGCCTCAACAGCGCGCAGAAGCCGGTCGTCGCCCTACAACGGCGGCGCATGCCGCTCGCACCAGTGCTCCGCCCGTCTCCGCCGCTACAGAGATGGAGATGAGGACAGCCCCCATCGGCGCTCGATCTGCAGCGAAGAACGAGGAGCCCCAGGGCCGAGCCGTACACGACGCCGTCGCCGTCGTTCTCGCGTCCCTCTCTTCTCTCCTCCCTGCGAGTAAGTGACCATACACGACCAGCAATACGAACACTCGATTTGGGGATTTTAGGTTTCTATCTGTCTTCTTTTCAGGTTCATCGCTGCTGCCACCGAGTCGTCCTTCTCCTTCCCCCTTTTCTCTCTCACGGCGTCATCAGTCCAAGACCTAGGTAAGATTCTGCTTTTTCTGTGTGTTCATCATCAGGTCAATAATTAGTACCGTTCAGTTTATGCACCTGTTTGTTTAATAGGATTGGCGTGTGAGGATGATTTCAGAGCCAAAGGGAAGGGTCCTGGTGGCCTTTCCTTCGTTGTTCCCATCCCACAAGTTGATATTCAGAGCAGATAAATTCTTTTTTTGACTCATATATGATTCTAATCTTACCCACAGAGTCAAAAAAAGATTAGAATCATATATGATGCCTCGCTGTGACTCATAAATTCAGGCCTTGCTTTTCTATGATTAGTTGTTTATTCCGTTCCTCTGTGGGAAGAGATATGATGCCTCGCTGTCGCTGGTTGCCGCTGAATGCCTTTCTTGCTTTTATCTTTCTTAGATTTTCTCCTCGGCTAGGTTCAGGTTAACCTGACATGGTGTGGCCTCTAACGAAACATTATTGTTCTGTTGCTAGGGTTGTTTGGTGCCACTTGTGATGCTTACAAGATTTTATTGGTGAGATCATGGAGGACGCTTGCCAGTGGCATGGCTCCTCGCCACCTATGTATCTTCTCTGATAGTCACCGTAATTGTTAATGAGGTACGGACGTTGCTTCTCTTCGTCGGATCTCGCAAATTTAGTTACTCTTCTACTCCTAGAATAATCTGTAGGGAAGACAAATGAAAAGAATATTTGAAAATCATGTATGAATTTGCAGCGAGGAAAGGTAGCATGTTGATGCTTATTATATCGACCATTTACACCAGCTCACTTTGAGATTATGAGTTGGTTCATACATACTGAAGAAGCAAATTGTAAAACCTGCAAGGGCCTTCAGATTTTAATCTCCCATCGCACTTGCCTATAGATGCAGTACGTACAAGCTATATGTATGTAGGTTACATACATATATATTTTGTTTCTGGTTATTTGTATCGGAAGATCCTTCTTTTCTTCTAAAACAGTTTCGAGACTTGGATAATAATTAGAAACTTATATTGATTAGAAATTTATGCCTGTTGCAGTTTAGTTCCAAATTGAGTGTCCTGGTTATTTATTTTGGCCGTACGTTTCCCAAATGTGGTCAATTTCTTTGTCTGCATAGCTGATTTCCCCTGATGATTATGGTACTGATATTTAAGTAAGAAATTGAGAGATATGCAGTCGTTTGCTACCAGATATCTTAACACCACATATGTCCAACTCTTTCTGCTATAACAGTTTCTGCTCCGTGTAATCTTCTTTTGCACTACTCTTGGTGTACCCTGCTTCATTGTTTAGCAAACTTAGTCAGATTTGATCTGACCAAGTGATAGTGGTCCCTTCCCCTACTGGCCACAATACAACATTGCCTTCATTTAAGTTTTTTCTGCCATTGGAAATATATAAATTTACTTGATTAGTGGTTATACATTTATATCCAATTGTCTTTGCTTTGTAGCATCCAATTCTTTACAGCTCTTAGCAGCGTTGCATAATTGGACGAAAGCCTACATGTTTGGCCTAAATAGTAGTTAACTTGGTGCAGTATTGTCATTTTAATTTTTACATCATTTATTGTATGACATGTTGGCTTAGCACCCCTTTCCCCGTTGTGGAGAAGGTTGCGTAGATAACCTGTTTTTGCGTAGATAACCTAAATACATCGAGAAGATTATGTTGTTAATGTTGTTGAGACCAACTACCTCTGCCTTTTAGAATCGTTGTTGGTTACACAAAAGTCATCAGTTGTTTCAGATCGTGTTTCCAAACTGATCGAAATTTATGTATTTGGTACTACTTTGATGTGATCAAAATTTATTTATTGAATGCTGTGTGAATTTCTATATTACTTTCCCTGTGTTCTTCGTTTGATCTTCCTGTTTCTTAAGATTTTTATTGTGTGATGCTTTGATTATTGATTTCACACGATGTGAAAAATATGCTTTCGAATCTGTAGACCTGTGATCAAACACATATGGATTTAAACTGTATTTTTAATAATCTGTATAAATTGTGATAACCACAGGCAAAAAATTAAAAGAAGCTACAAGTGCCGCGCGACGAGCCGCGCCGTTCGAATCTAGTCAGGACATAAGCACACACTGAACATCAAGCACACGGGATATCATCACAAACTCTCACATTTATTCCTCTTGGGAGTATCACGAGTGTATCTTGGTAGTACACCCAGCACTATAAAAATTGAGGTTAATCGTCATAGCAAATCTTGCAGTTGCACATACCAATCAAGGTCCTATCACACGAGGCGTACCAGCTTTTGCTATGATCTTCTTCCGCATGCCGCCTGCAAGGTAGAGCGCATATTTGCTTTGTGCATAAGAATAACCATTCCCTATTCGTCTCGCAGCGCTCTGTGCCCATAAACCATGTGTATATGTGATCAGACGAAAAGGGTGACTAAGCATGTGAATGGACTGCTAAAGAATCCAACTATTATCGAAAGATAGCATGTGATGTGCATCATACTCCAAATTTTTCCTCTTGAGTAAGGTAGTGTTCGGTTCTGGAACCGCGAGGGACGGAACGGAACCATTCCATTCCGAGGACATGGAACGGTTCCGACCCCGTGTTCGGTTCGGAAAAATTCGAGGAACGGAACGGTTCCGACCCCGTGTTCGGTTCGAAAAAATTCGAGGAATGGAACGGTTCCGACCAGCTAATTAATCAAGATTAGGAATGATTAATCAAGATTAGGAATGATTAATCAAGATTAAGAAATAATTAATCGAGATTAGCGATAATTAATTAAGATTAGCGATAATTAATTAAGATTAACGATAATTAATTAGCGATTAGCGAGCCGTTCCGCGGCGTTCCGCGCGATCCGGCCGATTTGGCCGGATGCCTCAGGACGGCATCTGGGGCGAATATTCCTTTTTGAGGGACTAGTTGGTTCCGTTCCTTCCCTCCAACCGAACACAGGAACGAGTCCTAGGGACGGAACCGACCCGTTCCGTTCCTCCTAATTCCGGAAACGAACGCATCCTAAGTGTCGAAGAGCTTTAACTTTTTCCAAAAAAGAGAAATTTACAAAGAAGGCGAAGGCATTCTCCATGCAAAAAACTTTACGAATGTCTTATACCCCCTCCGTCCCAATATATAAGGCGCATATGCTGGTCTTTCATGCTCGACTTTGACCACTAATATTAAATTATATGGATTGAGAATGTATAGTTGTATACATTGTCCTGCTGGATTCGTCTTACAAAATTCTTTCATTTTATATATTTTTATGCTAATCTTGTGAATATGTTTTAAGTATAAATCATGGTTAAAGTTGTACGTCTTATATTTTGGGACTGAGGGCGTACTTGTTTGTAAAGGGATTAGTCCTAGAAAATTGACTTGAGACTTATAGAGCAATGATGTACAGGTGTGCGGCGTTTTGGAGCATGGACGACTAGGAACCCCTTTTTTTTGACAATTCAACTCTCGGTTTCGAAGTTTAAAAAGTTCCCAAAAATCATGTATATAGTCAACAATGTGTAACAGTGTGCAAAAATGAATTCGAAATATATCTTGTATTCTATATATGCTTAGCAAAAATGATAAAAGTGCAAACCTGGGTGTGGTCAACAATGCAAAATTTTGAAACTTCTTAAATTTGTCAGATTTGTCATTTTTTCTGATCCCGGAATACATGGTATTTCGCATTGAAAATTTGCATGCCTGTAGTGTACATAGTTGGTTATACTCAGGATTTTTTTCAGGATTATTCTGAAACTTTGAAATCAATTTTTTGAATTTTTAAAACTTTGAGTTCATTGTCGCCTGAGCTAACAATTGATGTTTTTTTTTTTTGTTGCGTACAAAGAGAAAAGGAGCATACCTGCACAAATAGGACTTCCCAGGAACAGTAGGGCCAAGAGGAAACAGACACCAGCAGACCTTCCGTCCATTTTTGAATGTATCGTTCCAAACTCCCAATGGTACTATCTGTTTTCTTCTTATTATTGTTTACTATTTTTGAAGGTCACGTTCCAAATTTCCAATATGTCTGTTAAGGTGGATACATGATACAGTCACATTTATAGACCCCAAAATAGGCGAAAATGCAAGATTGAAATATCTCACATGTACTATTAAAGAAGATACAGATTTGGTTTGTATAGCCAATAATAAAGCTACAATTTGCGACATGTATTTGGTGGACATAGAGACAAGGGAAGACTATATCAAGGTGGCGGGAGGGGGTTGCACTTTGAGATCTACAATTAATATGGTCATTCGTAAATAGTATGTGATAAAGATCATGATGATAAATGTGAAATACACGAGTAAATATATACTGCCGTGGGCCATTGTTCTTTTAGCTAACAAATTCAGCAAAGCACCTTGTTGATATCTGGCATTGATCTTATACTTAAATACTGTCCAGGTATAAATATTGCAGTTAATTAAATACATGTAGCAAATGCTGTTCATATCTCTGCATACGGATACACTAGAAAACGTCTATATACATCCATATCTAGACAAATCAACGTCAATTAATTCGGGACGGAGGGTGTACATCACAATTTATTTTTATGGTCCTAAAATCAAATGGCTCTCTGAAATAAATGGTCCTAATATCAGAGCCAGTGGGCGGTCCAGATAACAGGATCATCTAGACCCATCTTGCAGGTCTTATATTTCCACATGCAACGTGGTTGTACTTCAAATCATGTACTTTCGGATATAGCATGCTTGTTTGTACTTCCAGTTGTGGTGCATCACAACGTACTTATACTTCTAGGTGCAGCGTTTTTGTATTACAAGATACGCTACTTTGAGGTCTATTTAGCGCACTTGTATTTCCAGGTGCAGCGATGCTGTAATTACAATACACTTTCTTGTACTTTCAGGTGTAGTATATGTACACTAACAACAAGAAGTACAAGTGTACTAAAATCCGAATGAAGGGAAAAACAGCTTCCTCGCTCCCTGGTCGCTCCAGCGGGCGGCTGGGAGCGAACCCTAGCCGCTGCCACCAGCGAGACTTCCTCACTCCGCCACCCCTCGCCGCCGCCGGAAAGGCGTCGCCGGGCAAAGCCCTCGCGGCGCGGCGACGGCGCGGCCTTTTCCTCCTTCCGCTCGGCGAGGTGCGACGTGGGCCGGCCACTTCGGCGGGAGCTCGAGCGGCGGTTACTCGAGGCGGGGCGGCACCGGCACATCAGGGCTGGACGGCGAGGATCTGCGCGCGGCGCGTGAGTGAAGAGCGGTGCGACGCGGTTGCTGCGCGGGAGGAGCGTTCAGGGCCGGCACCGCAGACGTGCTGCGTTTCGCTGGCCTGCAAGGGGCTGCGGAGGCAATGGTGGTCGCGAGGTGCTGTAGCGGCTCCTGTGGCCGTCGGCGCGCAGGTCGGGCCCCCAGACAGCTGGGGGCTGAGTGCTTCCCGGCGGCGGAGATGTAGCAGGGGCTGCGGCAGCGCACTGTCGTGGTCTCGATCTCGGCTGCGTGGGCCGGCCCTGGGCGCGTCTGCCGCAGTGTGGAGAAGATGGCGGGCGGTTCCAGCACGGCAGCAGGAGTGGCATCCCTCGTTGCCGTTCTTCGGCACCTGGGTAGCGAGGAAGCCGGGGCGGCGGCCCCGGACCTGTGTCCGCTTCGGCGGCGCGGCTTGGTCGTCTCGGCGTGAGGTGCCGTGACCACCTCGGTTCGCGGTGTAGTTCGGTGGTCGACCACAGATGCGGCCTCCCATCTTGCGGCTTCCTAAGCTTCGTGGGCGGATCGAACTCCAGGCGAAAGCCTCGCACCAACTATGGTCGGTGCCGACGATGGCAGCGTCCTTTGGGCGTCGTTCTCCTACTTGTTTGCATCGTTGTGGAGTCTCGACAACCAGCCCGACAAGAGCGGACCGATGGTCTCCGGGTGAAAGCCATAGCTCCGTTGGGAGCGGGCGACAGTGACGGACGCGTCACTTAGGCGTCGTCTTGGGGTCATTGGCTCTCCCAGTGCAACGATTTCACGGCGGATGGGTAGGATGGCTATGTGGTTAGGGGAGGTGGATCTCGGGGTGGCGGCCCCGGACGGTGGTGGATGTCGAGGTGGCGGCCTCGATCTCCCATGCTGCGACGGTTCTATGAGGCAGGGTCATGGGTTTGCGTGGGTTTAGGGGATGACCTGGATGAAGACTGCGTGGGCAGAAAGTTCGTCGACCCGACTGGATCGCCTTCGGGCAATGCGAAGGTCAATCTGGTTGCTACGCCGGGGCGGCGGCCCTAGAGCAGGTGGGATGGTGCCAACCTGGATGAAGACTGCGCGGGCAGGGGGTTCGCCGACCATGACTGGATCGTCTTCGGGCAATACAAAGGTCGATCTGGTTGCTATGCCGAAGCGGCGGCCCCGGAGCACGTGGTGTATGTTTGTGGCGTTTTGGTCGACTTGCGTCGTGTGGACGGCGGGTCGCCTTGTCTGTGCAGTTTTTTGGCCCTGTTTTCCTTATAAACAGGGCATTGTATAGTTTGTATGGTTTTTGGGCCCGGTTTTACTTATAAACTGGGCCAACTCTATTCTATGTATGCGGAATGTAGGAACGCCCTGCCCTCTTCGAGAGGTTTCTCGAAAAAATTCCGAATTACTCCAAGAAATACAAATATAGTATTTTTGCAAGTATAAAAAAACTTTATCAAACAGGGATCTAGTTTTGAAAATCTCGACGTGAGGAGCACAATGGTGAAAACCATTCGTAATTCAAACGGTCTAAAGATATATTATTTTAAATTTTGAATCCTTGAAAACTAACCGACCTTCAAGGCCTTTTTCTAGTGATTACCATAGCATCAAAGAAGTCCATGTACAATGTACATCAGCAAGGACATCTATAGCAGATACCATAAAACTTGGCAAACCAATAAAAACGTCCGGACCTGATTATGTAAAACTTACAAAACCATAATTATTTTTTACCGTAAACTGAAAATGGAGAGCCTCAAACCGCATATTCGCAACACGAGGGGTGAATTTTACGATAAACTGGGTCACATCTTATGTTTGAACTTGGAAAATGTTAAAATCGACATGCGTTTATGGTAGGCGGACATTGTCAGTTGGATTCTGTTGGATTTATAGACTATGAGCTTGAAACGGTTAATTGGGACTTTGAGTAAAAAGGTGCATGCCCCACTCCTGGGGGACTGCCACTCTGCCAGTGAGGTCGGGACCCTCCTGGAGGCTTTTTCGAAAGCTACCCCTACATATACAAGTTGGTTATCGGAGCAAAGGAAAGATCAAGCCGAAGAGCATACCTGCCGGCCATCTAAGATGGCAGTACTAAATAGCTTACATGACTAAGTACTCCAGGAAATGTGCCAAAATGCAGTAAAAAAAAAAGGTGTCACAAGGGACTATTTAACTGTGATTTCAAAATCAATTGCCCAACTTTTCGAATTTGCAACAATATGTGAAGTCATAAACAAGCATACAATTCTATGAATGTGAAGAGCTGAAAGTATATGCTGAAATTAGATAAGCCAAAGAAGCAAAATAAATACAAAAGGATTTTTACCTGAAGTCTCCGAGACTTGGCGGTCTCCCGTACTGTTTGGTGATCTAGCAGGATCAGGAAACAACAAACAAGTGTTGAGTAGGTAGAATAGGCATGAACTGAATATGGAATCATAAATTCAGTTTAGCCCTTGCAATTAACAAACAACTCTGGTATTAGGATAAAAGATTAGAAGGCACAGGCAACCGTTTTTCAATTGCAAAAGCAAAGAAATAAGGTATGGAGCTATCAAATATTTGGTAATGCCAAACGCACAGAAACAAGGTAGCAGGAAGTAAATTCATAGCAGCAGTAACAGGGGAGGAGAAAGTAGGGAAAATCTGCAGTGCGCACCTTCCATGAAAGTGCACCTCCAACAGTATGAAGGGGACAATTAAGTCTAAACCAAAACATAGTGATCCTCAGTATCATGATTATCCTGTGTAATCGCTCCTTCACATGATCTGCAATGTGTATTTCAGTCCACTACCTAGAACTAACTCTATTTTGTCAACCCGCAAAAAAAACTAATTCCATTTTGTGAAAGATCTACCCATTGGAAAATTTGGCATCATTCCTTATTCTAAGCAAACTGATCTTGACAGCTCATTATTCATTTCACTGTTGTCACATACAACAACAACAACAACAACAAAAAGCCTTTCAGTCCCAAACAAATTGGGGTAGGCTAGAGTTGAAACCCATAAGCAGTGGCGGACCTTCAGCAGGGCCAAGGTGGGCCATGGCCCCCACAGCCCATGCAGTTTTGACTACTTATCACTTGTAAATTAGTCAAATATCCAGAAAAAATAGCCCATTACATGGTTAATTCGCCCCCCCCCAGCCCATTAGCCCCCCCCCCCCCCCCCCCCCCCACACACACACACACACATAAATCCGGCCCAAGGTCCGCCACTGCCCATAAGATCTCGAAACCAAGTCATGGTTCTGGCACGTGGATAGCTAACTTCCATGCACACCTAGTTCTTTAGCGATGTTCCAATCCTTCAGGTCTCTCTTAACGGATTTCATCTCCATGAGAGTAGCTGAGTTTTTACGTTGGCTCGCCAAGCCTATCACAACCCTCCTCTTTTATCCGGGCTTGGAACCGGTTCACTGTTGTCACATAGCATCTAGAAATATTGCTTGCTCCAGGAAGTGCTCCTCTGTGCCTAACTCTGGTTTTTCACGCTACTGGTAACTCCCATGCAGTCAAGCCAGGCCTGTTACCAACTTACCGGTTGTGCGAACTGGCATTGTGAGCCTATTATTCTTTTAGAAAAGGGGATGTACTCATTATATACCGGACATGGTGTTTTCACTCGTAGGTCTAGATGGACCTATTATTCTTTTTTTTTGACATTTTAACATTCGATTTTCGGGTAGTGGGAGCATATGGTCCTATGACCCAAAACTGATTTCCATTATATACCCATAGAACATTCAAATCCACTTTATATAATAAGCTAAATAGGAAATTATGTTGGCAGCTCCTGCCATTTTCAGACAAAGGAAATAAGCAATCTGTGGAAAACTATTCATATAAAATAATAGTAGAATGGCAAGAGCCCAATGGACGCAAAGGTGCCAGGTATTCAATCATCATATGAACAGTGAGGAGCAGCAGTACAGCCAACGTCAAATGGATCTTCTGACCCACAACAATGCCAGTACTGGAGCACTTTGCCTGAACCCGGAGTATCCATGGTCCCACCAATATGGACACTTTCAAATTTTCTCTTTGTTTCTCCTGGAGTTTGCAGAAATCAGCAAGTTAGTTTTATGAACGAGATTAGTACGCCGTTCTAATCAAAATGGTAAAAGCTAGTGGCAAGTTAAGTGTACCAGGTCAACAAAATAATAACAACTCACAAATCACGAGTCAAAGATTGGTCTGAAGATGACATGACAGTGAGCAGAGAGGGCATGTTTCATAGACGCATACTCACCAGTCACCACTGACTATTGTGTCTGAAGATGAACGCAAGAGAGAGGATTTCTCACCTCCAAAGTGGGCCGTGTGGTGGCGGCAGGATGATTGGTGATTTGCCGCCGGGTCGTACTGTTTCTTGCAATTCTTGCAAGTGCGGAGCACGGGCCCGCTCACGCCTCCTAGGACGGCCGCGGCGGCGAAGGACACCGACGGCCGGAAGTGACGGCGCGGGGGGGTCCGGGAGACGGGGCAAGGCAGGTTGGGTGCCCGGAGCAGCGGCACACGCGCGAGCGGCGCGGCCATGCGTGGCGCCGGCGCAACCGCGTAGCTGTCTGGCCGGGTGGGATCTAGGGACGGGATTGGGGATTAGAGAGACGGAGAGAGGGACGATGGCCTGGACATCAAAATCCACAACTCAGAAGGCCAAGCCCATCGCTGCAAAAAGTGTGCACGTAGCCACACACCAGCAACTACGTACTGTTTTTTCTCTTTCGTATTTTAATTTTCTAAAATGCTCTGACAAATAGATTTGGAACATTTTCCTATAAATTTAAAATTGGTTTGAATATTACTAGGTTACATGAAAAAGGTTTATAGCCTGACCAAAATGTTTATCATCTATTTTTTTAAATGTGCTCACGTATCCAAGAAAAATCATCATGTTTTCAAGAAAGTTCATCATATATTCAAAATGTTCAGCGTGTATTTAAAAAATGTTCACGGATCTATGTTCACGGATTTAAAAAGGAAAGTGTGTAAAAAATTGTTCACAATGTTCAAAAAAAATATTCACGGATCAAATTTGAAACATTTTTCGAACTCTGAACCATTTTCTGAAGTGAATATCTTTTAAAAATGAACCATTTTCAAAAACTAAAATTCGGCTGAACCAAAATTACCTTGAACCAAAACTATAGGTGAATTAAAAAAAACGGAAGAACCGAAAGTAATAGTGAACCAAAAATATCGGTGAACAAAAAATAAAATTCGGCTAAACCTTAAATAACAGTAAATCAAAAATTTCCGTGAGCAAAAAATAATACTCCCTCCGATCCAAAATAAGTGTCGGTGAATTAGTATAAACTTTGTACTAGACTAGTACTAAATCTCCGACACTTATTATGAATCGGAGGGAGTAGTTAACCAAAAATAATGGCGAACAAAGAATAATAGTGAATCAAAAATGTTGGTGATCTGGAAATAATAGTGAACCGAAAAGAAATAAAAATTCACATGAACCGAAAATAGTAATGAACCAAAAACACCTATGAACAAAATATATTAGTGAACCAAACATGTCGCTGAACCAAAAATAATAGTGAACCGAAAATAATACCGAACTAAAAGTATTAGTAAATAAGAAGTAATAGTGAATCGGAAATAATAGTGAACTGAAAGGAACTAAATTCGGGTGAACTGAAAATAATAGTGAACTCAAATTACTGGTGAACAAAATTTCAAATTGGGGTTATTTTTTATTTATATCCCAAAGGTTGTTTGGACAATAAAAATAGAAAAGTTAAAAGATTGTTCTCCCTGTATAATAAGAATCACATATTTTTGAAAAAGAGTACCCGAGTCTGAAAAAGGTTCACAGGTATAAAAATGTGTTCTCTTATTTAAAGAAAAACTTTCATGGGATTAAGTAAAGCAAAAATTTGGGCGAACTAATTCGGTGAACCTAATAATAGTGAAGCAAAAAATGAAATTAGCAAGGTAAAAGGAGCTAAATTCAGGTGAACCAGAAATAACGATGAACCAAAAATGCGGGTGAACCGAAACTTATAGTGAACCAAAAAATAATAGTGGACTAAACATGTACCAAAATTCAGGAGAACCAAAAATAATAGTGAACCAAAAATATCGGCGAAACGAAAGTGAACAGAAAATAATATCTACAAAAAATAGTTCACTGGTAAAAAAGTGTCCACGAGTTGGATGTGTTCATGGGTAAAAAGTGTTCACAAGTAAAAAAATGTGCACGGTAAAAAAGTAATCAGTGAAACAAAAATATCGGTGAACCGAAACTAATAGTGAACAAAATTTCCTGTAAACCGAAAATAGTAGTGAACCGAAAATATCGATAAAAGAAAAATAAAAATGAACTGAAAAGGTTGTTGGTAAAAAAATAATTCACTAGTAAAAAGTATTCACATGTAAAAAAATGTTCAGAGTTAAAAAGCAAGATATATTTAAAAAATATTCACAGATAAAAAGATGTTCAGGGAAAGAAATATGTTCACACGGAAAAAGATGAAAATATAAAAATGTTCATGTGCTACAAAATAACATATATTTTTCGTAAATAAAAATGAATGGGGAAATGAAAAGAAAAAGGAACGCATGAACGAAAAGAAAGAAAAACGTAAAAATACACCTCATACGCCTCGATGCCCTCCTTCAACGCCTTCATGTTCTTGCGGCGACAACGATGAGCATCCTTCTCCGTGGAGGTCAACGACCGATGTAGGAAGTTGCGCAAGACCTGGGCGTCCCCTAACTTAGATCCAGTATCGTGGGCCTTCTTGTTGGCGCCCCGAGCCGTCGGCATCTCGGGCCAGAGGGCACGACACCAGTATCCAACGACGCTCAAGAGTACGTGTCGGCGGGGACGGCATGTACCACCGGCTGCATAGCCCTTTAGCCGTCGGCGCGGAGCTCAAAGAGTTGCCCTTGTCCTCCGTCGAGCGGTGGAGGCGAGCTCCTCGACGTATGCGGAGAGCTCGAATCCTCCTTCGCGAGCTAATTCCTAATTCAGTCCACATCGGACTCAGATCCGTGGCCAGTGAAAATTATGGTGGAGCTTAGGGGAGGGGACGGAATGGAGCGAAACAGTTCGAGACTGAACTAGAATTTAAATGGGGTGGGAATGGCTTCACCCCTAGTTTCTATCGGGTAAATCGAGAAAACCCGAACCCTAATTGTCGGGTTTTGATTATTTTGGCAATGTATCGGGTGTGAGATTTGATAACCTGAATATAAAATACCCCGATCAAAAATTTCAGGTAAACCCAAACGTCACACTAAACCATCACAACGGTCTAAATCTAATCCACATGTGAGCTAGGTTTGAAGGGTACCGCGCATAGATCGATTATTTGGGTTTGGTTTGAGAAGTCCGGTTGGTTGCGCCTTTTCGCTCCGATACGGGCAGAAAAAAGATACACACACGCCAAGTGTCCCACAAGGAAAATATCACGTCCCTTAAAAAAAGGAAAATATGAGAACCAACCCTTGGTTGGATGGTTAGGTGGGTGGTTGTACCCCCATCCCATCAGAGTTCAAACCCCAGGTTTGACACTGGTATTTCTCATATTTGGCGGAATATTCTTCAGTGGGAGGCAACGTTCCCGTCGATAGCGAGGCGCCCGTGGTGACTTCGTCAATATCAAGACCTGACCCGCCGGCTCAGTATTTCGGAGGTGCTCATAGGGGTAGGGTGTGCGTGTGTGCCTTTATAGGGGTGAGTATATGCGCGTGTATGTGAGCGCCTGTGTTGTAATGTGTTTCGCAAAAAAAAAAAAAAAAAGGAAAATATCACGTCCTAACCACCAAGGATGGAAAATGCGAAACAAGCTCAAAATTGGTATGGCTGATTCTAGAATTCGAGAAGCTTGGAGTGATAAATCTAAAATGTTGTCTGACAAATTACTGCCGGCAGAGTGGCCGACAGCCTACTAATAATGAATCAAACCGTCAAATCCTCTCCACAAATCTGCAGTACTCATGTCTCCACCTACACATCCGGCTGCAGAACCTCCTCTGCTCGTCGTCGGCCCCGTCCCAGCCTTCCGACGTCTCCTCCATCTCACCGCACCTCGGGTCCGTGCAGGGAGCCGGGGGCTCCGCCATCTTCCAGCGGCGCATCGTCAGCCTCCTCATGACCGACGCGGCCTCTCTCCGCACGGAAGCGATCTTGCCCCCTGTTGTTCTTGGAGCAGCGGGCACAGAGCCTCCCTCCAGTTCCAGATATCCCATGGCCTGCTCGATCCCTTCGAGGTCGAGCGAGTCGCGCAGCATGACCATGCCGATCGTGTACGCCGCGACAGCGTGGCCGTGCTCCATGGCGCGCCGGAGGTGCCGGAGCCCGCTTGCCTTCCTCCTCCGGTTGCAAATTTCCTCCTAGCAAATGAGCTGGGTTGGTTAGCACGCGAACGATGGAGCAATTATGCGTGATGATGAATTGCGTGGTTCAGACGTTACCAGTCCGAGGATGTAGGAGGCGTCGGGGTTGCCGCTGGCCGCGCACCGCCGGAGCACCGAGAGGAACCTGGCTTTGTCCCACCAGTGCAGCCGCCACTCCCTCTGCACCGCCATGCACCGCCCCACCTCCCTCGCGGCAGTCGCGTCGCGGAACACCTTGCACCTGCAGACAGAGGACGCTCGCATGATGTAGTAGCTGGTGTATTTTTGCATCATACCACCGAACACCAGAAATGAATCGGACAAATTGGTCACTTACGATCGCCTGAGGCTGACGATGTCGTCGAGGGGCGTGGTGGACTCCCCGGCGATCCTGGCGGTCACCTCCACGAGGATGTCGGAAGGGAGGCCGGCGATGTCCATATGGCTGAGAGACGAGGTCCTACTCCTCGTCGTTCCCCTTTTGGCTTGTTGAGGTAGACGATGGCCTGAACACAAGCACGTGTAAGTACAGACCAATTATAGCAAGTTGCAATGGCGGTTGGCAGAAAGGGAAGTTGTTTGTGGTCGGCGAGAAGCGGTGGGGAGCATAACCAAATGTATCACGCAAGCAGAACGCGAGTACCAAGAAGAAATACCACTAGTTTATATAGTTCGATGGACGTCTAGCTAGTGGGCCTCAGATGTCAAAGTAAACCAGCTCTCTTTCCATTGGTTGGTTCACCGGTTGCAAATTAGCTGGCGTAGTACTACGACTAGAGAACAGTAATTGATTCCTGTTAAATTTCTACCAAAGATTATGCTCTAAATATATGTAACCCTTAAATACCAATAACAGTAATTCATTCCTGTTAAATTTCTACCAAAGATTGTGCTCTAAATATATGTAACCCTTTACCCTTAAATACCACTACTATAGTCTAAAAATATCTCTATTACTAATTTAATGCTTGCTAAAATGAAAGAAAAGGATTCCTCAAGAAAATGAAAGAAGAGGATCTGATCTACACTAAAAATATCTTTGTGATGAAAAAAGAAGAGTGCAGACATAAGCTCTCAAGCTCGCCAAATCAAAAATCATATTTAAGAGTTAAAATCAGAATTTAGTTTTGTACAGGTGCATAAAAATGATTCATGTGAACGGGTAAAATTTGGGCTACACAAAAATATGACTAAGTAGGCATTGAAAAAGAAAGGTGCATTTTGGCACACGGGAGCATATGTTCCCAGTTTTTAAAATATATTTTAAACTGCAATTTAAAATGTCAAAATGGACCCAAAAATCGCGTGTACATCTTGACATCTATGTTCTCCCAAATTGTTTTACGAAAAACCGACATTTTTTGTGTCATGTGTAAAAAAAGATAATTTCGGTGTTAAAAAAGGCTTTTCACAACTAATTTTTTTTGTCTTTTTTGCACATGGAGCAGAAGATATTGGTTTTTTTCCACGAAGCATGGTGTGCACACATAGAATGTCGAGGCATAAGCGCCAAAGTTTTTTTGAAATATTTTGACATTTTAAAATATATTTTCCAGACAAAGGAGCTTATGCTTCCATGTGCCAAAATGGACTTTTGTTCAAAAAGTCAATTGTGGTCTTCACATTTGTCTTTTTTAGATCATATCTGAAAAGATATTTACTGAAACTCTACACGAACATACTGGACATGTTTGTGTACTTGTATATTTTTTCTGAAATTTTTGTATGTGTAAAATTGCATTTTTATTATTATTTTAAAACAGGCTCGGGCTCCATACGGGGTTTCTACCTTAAATGTCTCCAACTGTTTCCGCAGGCAGAAGTTATGAACTCAACTTTTGTCACGATGTAATTGTGAATTTATATATCTAACATCTCATGTACAGATGTACTACTAAATATTAAAGAAGAAGGGAAAATGCTTACGGAAAAACAAAAACAAAAATGGTAGCTCAAATCAGGTCAGTAGTACTCAAGAAGTTTGCAATCTGGAGCAACACCAGGGGGGTTAGCAAGTAGTCACGCAAATATTCCTACTTTATATATAGTTGGATAGAGATCTAGCGCTTCCGCGTGGGCTCCAGATGTCAAAGGAAACCGATCCTAGACTCATAGTTCCCATTGGATGGTTCGTTGGATGGTTCACTGTTGCAAAATAGCTGACGTGCTACAAAACAGTCCTAGTTGCAGCAGGATGAGAAAAAGAATAACGCAACCTTTATTATTCTCTACGAAATAATGTGCGCTTACACAAAATTAAGCCTCAAATGTCTATTATTTTTCTAAAAAAGAGCATTTAATTAATGCGAAAAGGAGCTGAATGACACTAATATGTCTTCGCTAAAAAGCTAAAAACAAATCGAGAAAACGCAAAGCTTGTGTCTCATTGATATATAGGAAAAGGGTTACAACGTTCCAAGCCTAAGAATAGGCCGAAACACCCGACCACTCAAGACAACCACAACCAAGGGCCCTAAACACAAATTACATCCGACGTCACCAAACAAAATACGGACTAGATGCCATCAACACAAATGTACAAGACGCTAAAAAATGTACCATAAGGCCTCTTCTCTGAATTCCAAAAACGCGGGAACAAATACTCAATTGCACGGTCATGTCCATTTCAATCCTACATGATTCTTGTCGGAAAAAAAATCCTACGTGATTTCGCATGCACCAAAGTTTGTTTGATTCTGTTGCAGGAAATAAAAAAGTTTCTTACCAAGAAGAGGTATGAGTGGATGTTAAATTTCCTATTAAGATTCCTTAGGAAAATTTCTTATGAGATACAATCCTACGTATCAAACAACCGTCATGCAAATAAATCCCGATAAATCCTCCAAATTTCCTATAAATTCGCTGAATCAAATATACATCTTTCATTGGCAGGATTTCTAAAACATAGGAATAGGAAAAACACAGGAATAGTGTCATGTCATGTTCAATACACACAACTGCATGGGCTGAATTTTTTCCATGATGTAATTGTGAATTATATATCTAACATCCCATGTGCTAGATGTTAACTCTAAGAAGGAAAATACATACAGAACAAACAAAATTGGTAGCTCAAATAAGGTTAGTAATGCTCACCAAGTTTGCGATCTGGGACAATATTGGTGTATGCTGATGTGTACAACATTCAGCATCAGATCACCAATGAATCTCTACAAAACAATGGGCAAGAAAAGGATTCTTCAGAACACATTACCTTAGACTGTACAAATCAAACTGTTCTTCATATAGTATTGCGAGCATAACAATTCACATTCAGAACAGTATGGAGCATTGGTTTCTGATCAGGACCTAAAGCGGTAAAACTAACCTATATATAGTCTAACATCCGTATCCATTCATTGGGAGTCTAAAATTGGGAATATTATGCAAACCCCAGCGACACAGGAATACAAAGACAACAGAGATAGATCTAAGTCAGAAGTTAGACATCACAGTAGTAGTGTAGTACAACAATTATCTTATACCAAACTCATAGACTGATTAAATATTTTCAAGAATGCATGAAACCAACAGATGAAAACTTGACTAATTTAATCCCTTGTGAAATGAGGCCGGGTCCATAACAATAACTACTGAATTGTTAGCCTGAAGTACTAAGTCCACAGGTAATCCAACTTACCAGGTACAGTTTGATCTTCCAAACAGTGAGAAAGAGTGCATAATCAAGTGCGTGATTGATTGCAAAACATACCAGATACAGGGTGAGGTCTCCTCAAAGGCCCTTCTTCAGAAATAGCTTTAACCATCAGCTTTGTCCAAAAGGGTAGCAAAAGAACGAGACAATTTTGCCGTTCTTACTATTTTCATAACTAATAAATCACAACCCACCTGCACGGCAAAACAAGAATTCAAAATGATTATCCTTTTATCTGCAACTATTTTGTAAACAGCAAATTAAGGACTTCAATAATGTACAAACCAACAACTGTCTAGCAGAAATAACCTGGGTAATGCAGACACAACAAAACTAGAATCACGTTGACGTGTTTAGCAACCAGCGTATTGAAGCTTTCAACACATATGCTTTCAGTCACAACAAACTTCTCACACTTTCCATGATGTCATTGTTTACGGCTCTAGAATGACGAGAAACTTACTCAGCCAGTGTTCTCCAGTACATAAATGTCGTCATCCTGCTTCTGTTTTTGCCCGTATACATTGCCTCTTTGGCCCCATCCAGTTCGCACTCTATTGGTAATTTTCATAATCGTGCGAGCACTGTCATCTCTGTGCATCAACAATAAAGTCAATTCATCGCAGGTCAGGTCGAATAACGGAACAGTGAAAGTGAAGATTTTACTATCTTGTTAGAACAGCTTGCATTACTGATTTCTAAGTGCATATGCCTTGATACTCGAAGTGTCATGGCAAACTTGCAACCAAGCAAAGAAAAGAAATTCTAGCAAACAGAGAACAAAAAAAAAGCGATCATGATAATACCTGTGCAGAAGAGCATGCCAATCACTTTCAGGATACTTGCTGTGCTCATGCTTCCTGCTTTTAGGGGTAACCACACCAGAAACAGCAACATTACCATCATTACGATCTGCCATTTCCATCATCTTTTCTGACAGCATATCAGCATCCTGCTTCTTTCCCATTTCACTTAATGCATCTATGACAGGCATGCATGTTGCTGGATCAAATGAGTGCCCTTTAGCTATAAACAACTTGAGTAGACTATGCGCATGGTCTGCCTCACTGATGTCACAGAGCCCCACGATTATCTGCTTGTATGGGAAACTTTGGATAGAAATTCGCATTTCAAGTGCCGTTTCTAGAATGTTCTTGGCTTCTATCCATCGAGCACAAGTAGAGAGTTCAGTGCAAATTAAGCAATAGAGCACTTCCTTCTGACCACACGTACTCAAAGCAACATCAAATACCCTGTGGGCTGCAGAGAAATCTGTAATCTTGCAAAAGGCCTTAATCAACAAGCCAAAAGAAGTTACGTTAGGAACTATTTCATTCTGTAACATTTCATCTAATAAAGGCATTGCCTTGTTCACCATTCCTCTTTCACAAAAGGATTTTATCAAGCTGTTGTAGGTCATGACGTTAGAAGAAATCCCCCTCTCCTTCATTTCATTCATCAATTCAAGGATTTCATCTGACTTGTGTTTTTCTTGAAATCCCCAGATCAACAGGTTGTATGACCTTGTGCTTGGGTTGCAGCCTTTCTTTTCCATGTCTCTCAGAACCTTAATGGCCAAAGAGGTCTTGCCATGCTTGCAGTACCCAAGAATAAAGGCATCATATATAACTGAATCAGGAGGAATATCTTTTGCTATCATCTCAATTAATTTCTTCTTTGCTTCATCAAACCTTCCTTCTTTGCACAATGCATTCATCAAAGTTGAGTAAGTGATTCGGTCAGGAAGGCATCTTTTGCTGAGCGAAGAATCACCAACTAAACTTGCAAACGAACTACCTAATCTGCCAAGAGCCAGGCTTCCTTCGTTCCACATTCCATCGACAATGTCCATAGCCAGATCTAATTTACTGCTTCTGCATAGGCCATCAATAATTATATTGCAGCTCGATGTATCCAAGCTATATCCTTTCTCACTCATCCTCTCTAACAAGATTTCTATCTCTGTAGTCCTACCTGCTTTCCACAAACTCTGCAGCAAAACGTTGTAAGTGAACAAATTCGGGGCACACCCCTTCTGTGCCATCTCATCAAGGATCCTATTGGCGGCGGCAGTATTGCCCTTCGAGCAATAAGCACGGAGCAAACTAGTATAAGTCACAACATCCGGTGTCATCACACCACTCCGCACGAAATCTTCCACTCTCCTGACATCAAAAGCCTTGCCCTCCTTGCACAACCCATCAACAATGATGTTGTACGTATAGCTATTAGGCTGGACGCCCTCATGAGCCATCTCACTCAGCAACTCCTGCGCCTCCCCGACCCTCCCGTTCCTCACCAAGCCTGACAACCAGCGGTTGTAACTCTCGACCTTCCTCAGGAACCCGCCACATCTCATAATATCTACCAGCACCCTCGCCTCATCCACCATCCCGGCATCACAGAACCCGCTCAGCATTACGTCAAATGTCACCTGGTCGGGCCTCGGCAGACCCTGCTCCCATGCCTCCTGCATGTCGTTGAATATCCTGTACGCATCCAGCACACGGCCAGCCTTGCAGAGCGCGGAGATCCTGCCGTTGAAGGTGACCACATTGGGTGCGAGCCCCTGCGCCCGCATCCGCTCCACCAGCCTCTCGGCCTCGTCCACCCTGCCTTCCCGGCAGAACCCCGCCACCACCGTGTTGCAGACCACCAGGTTCATCCTGGGCATCGCGTCGAGCACCTCCAAAGCGTCGGCGGTCCTCCCCGCGCGGCAGTACCCGCGCGCCAGGATCCCGGAGCTGAAGTCGTTCCGGGCGGGCATCGCGTCGAACACCCTGCGCGCGAGGTCCATGCGGCCCGCGGAGCAGAGCGCCTGGAGCAGGATGTTGCGGGTGAAGACGTCCGGGGCGGCGCCGGAGAGGAGGAGATCCTTGTAGAGCGACTCGACGAGGTCGAGGCGGGACTCGTTGAGCGCGGCGAGGAGGAGGCGGTTGTAGACGGGGGTGGGCGGCGGCGGGAGCGCGGAGAGAGCGCGGAGGGAGCGGAAGGCGGAGAGGGAGAATGCGAGGGGGACCCGCGGGGAGGCGGTGGTTGCGGCGGAGAGGAGCGCGAGGAGGTGCGGGGAGGGGTCCGGGAGGGAGAGGAGGTGGCGGAGGAGGCGCGGGAGGAGCGGGTGGCTGGAAGGGTCGGCGGCGAGGAGGCGGGAGAGGAACGAGGTGGAGTGCGGCGGCGGAGGGGAGACTGGGGAGGTGAGGTGGAGGAAGAGGCGGAGCGCGACGGCGGGTGTGGCGGCGTTGCGGCGGAGGAGCGCGAGGAGGCTGGTGGCGGGGGTGGGGGAGGCGGACATGGGATGGTGGCGGCCGCGGCGGCGGCGCCGCCGATGGGGGTTTAAACGTGCCCTGGCTGGCTGCCCGGTGGGGTACACTGTTAGGTCAACGGTCCAGTCCGCTCTCACTGCTCTGTGGGGCCGGTCGTCCAAGGACTGTGATTCCACTTGGTCTATAGCTTGCTTAGCTCGTGAGCTCGCTTAAACCACTACTAGTAGACCTAGTATTCGTTATCAAATGCTCACATTCTTCCTGTTTGATTTCGGACATGCATTTGTCAAGTTACAAAGAAAATGATTGATTGATTTTTGTCCAATTACAATGACATGATTGATTTAATTCCTGTTTGAAGTTAGCAAAACGTTGCGTCCAAAATAATTGAAGAATACATCAAGGGTTGAGAAATGACAGCCATTGGACCTAAGAATCGATGGCGTATTTCATTTTATTTTATTTGAAAGGAGAAATTGACCATTATATTCCAAATCATAATAGTCTGGTCGAGCTATTTGAGTTCGGATGAAAATGCACAACTCCATCCCATGACTACACAACAACAACAACAACAACAACAACAACAACAACAACAACAACAACAACAGATACTTCAACTTCAGTTGAACAAATTTTAAGCCTCTCGATTCTCGAAAAGAAAATTCAGCTTTTTTATTTACTTGAAAATTTTCAGTTAAGCAAGAACCCACTAGAGTGAAACACCAGAAGAATAAAATAAGAGACGAAAGAAATTGCACGAACAAACTTGTTATGTTATTTCACGCGCTTGTGAAAAAATGTAAGTTGGGAACACCAGACAGACACACACACTCAGACAGCACAGGAGTATTATCATCACGTTACATCAAAGGAGCAGCAGAAACCACAACTTCACTCAATACTCAACAAGGAGATGATTGGGGAAAAAAATAAGGAAATGATTTCCTAGGCTATTATGGGTAAGAAACAGAACCTAAACCTCAATGCCGAGGTGAAGATCAGTAAACGAAAAGAGGGGATGGGGGATGCAACAGACAGATCCTAATGGGTGAAGATCAGAAGCATGAAACGTTCTCCGTTTTCATGACCAGGTTGCACGTCGAGTAGATCGACGCCGCAGCAGCTTGCACTGCCCACTCGCTCTCGGAAATCTCCGGGCTCTTCAGCTTCCTGTGGATACACATAGGCAGTTGTTCAGCAAAACATTCATTCGCAAACACAAAATTCACATGCAGCGGTCAAGTGAAATTTACTGGGTTTGTCAAAAATTGATGGTTAATTTGCTGTTTTACTAGTTTGGTTAGCTTATTTCCGTAACTCATGAGTTCTCAAGTGGTAAAATCATTTATGGTCAAATGTGCTGATGAACTAACCATAGTTCGGCCATTGGGCCTAGTAATGGAGCTTCACAGGTCACTTGTTTTAACCCGTTGTCACAATTCAACAACATTGCCTGCACTTCCTTCATCCGATTTTCCTGCAAGAAGTAACAAGTAATTGGCATGGTCAGGAATGGAGCAACTTGTTTAAAAAATAATACTGATGCATAACATGCTAATTGTTATCACACTGGTATTACAAAAATGAAATGAAGCATAAATCTCGAGATCATAATTTGATATCTATGCTGATCTAAATTAATGAGAAGGAATTTAGACTCTTTATCTGTTAGATTAGATATCAAGAACACCAAAGGAGAATAAATAGTTATTCAACACCACAATGTTTGTTATGTCACAAAATACTCTTATGCACGAACTCACCAATTGCCTCCCCTCCTCCTGCAGTGTTCTATCCATCTGAACGAAAAGAGACCTCCACCGAGCAACATGTGCTTCTGAAACTGTTTTTCCAGTGGATCCACCTTCATCAATAAATGCTTCGTTCTCTTGGTTGGATGAAAATTCTGCTGATATCAGGTACGGCAGTTCAGTTTGAAGAGCATTCCTGACTCTCTTCCTACTGCGCTTCAAAGCTGCAAGGATGAAGGAATCATAATTAAGTGGAATGCATAGGTTACAATGCCAGGTTATAATTTAAGTTTTTCATTGACTGTTAAAGTATTACCAGCAAGCCGCCCTCGTATGTCTTGCTGTAGTAGCTCCAACCACTGGGAGGCGACACTGGCCGCTGATCATTGAAAGGGAAAAAATTGTCAGATGTGGATATTTCTGTAAATAGTTAGTGTAACACTTCCAGAATGTATGATTAGTGAGCTAAGCAATCGAGCATACCCTTTATTGATAGCATAGGCATGTAGTCATGTTTAGATTCAAGATCATCAGCTAACATACTGCATGTCCCATCCGAGGCCATAGTGACTGTTGATGAGAGTTGCAATTTAAGATTGTCACCATCCTCTGGGAGGAATTTTGATGTGGTAGGATGCCCCTGGTGAAACATTGTGTTATTACCTTCCGCCATGAAATGATACTTCATCAAACTATCCGCATACTTCTGCTCCTGAATTCTGTCGCAAACTTCTTTCCCTCTTTCACCTGTTTGGCTAGCAAAACCCGGCTGGATCGCATTTTCGAGCTCCTCAGAGCGTACCATTGCCTTTATTATGGAGTACACTTGCTTGCTATTTCTTACATGGTTTATGATCCCAGGATTTAGCCCAGATAATAGGCCACTAGGAGCAGCAACCTTCGTGAACTTAGTTTGTTCATTCTGGGTCAAAGTGCTCCTCTTGAGTTCATCATCCCTTTTCCGCTTGGGGGGTCGACCACGTGGCTTAGGTGCCACTGTAGTTCCATGGGATGAAGAAAGGAACCCATTCTGCTTCATTTCTCTCCACTTTTTATGGGACTCACTTTCTCCTGTAGCACCAGTCGTACTACCACATTCTGATGCACCACTAACTTTCGACTGCCCCAGCTTCTTGTAAGGAAAGAAGGGATTAAGCTCTGCTGGATCTGAAGGATCCAGTGTATTAAGATCTAATCCAAGGGGTGTGTCACTCATCCTATTCTCATCGTGTTTTGCATCAGGCTTTGGTTGCAAGCCTGTCCTGATGTTTTCTTTGCCACATGCCAAAGGATTGGTGTCATGCAAATTTTTCGCCAACACTGCATCTGTAGAACGACCCAAGGTCAGGCAAGCAGGTTCTAACTGAAGAAGTGCACCAGTTCGAGGCAATGAAGGGGCCCCATATTCACAATTTGTGGCGCCTTCAGCAGTAAATTGAGGTGTACCCTTCTTATTTCCTGGATGTACCCTCAGATCTACAAGAGAGAAACAATGATAAGCAGGTGTGAGATTAAGCTGCAAAATAAAATTAAGTAACCAAACAGAAGAAAGAAACGAGTATGTTGTTTCCATAAGCAAATACAGTAAAGATAAATTATGGCATGGGCACAACAACAATATGACGATATGAGGGAAGACAAAACTTTAAATCCATTGAAGCTAGAATAGAACTGTAGTAATGAATAGTATCGCATGCTTCCGTTTTATCCAGCGACTAGCCAAGATTGACAACAAGAGCAGTACTTCAAAGAGGCCAGCCATCGGAATCGGAATCGGAATCATGAATTCTCAACATTTCACAGTAAACAAGAATTCAAATCCCAAGATCATGCATGATTTGTCAACTTTTCATACCACAGCAAATCAATTGTCAACTCAATTGCTATCTGAACTACATCGCTAGCATTTTTTACACATCTGGTAGATGCATCTGTTGAGACATTCTAAGTTTATTCTGCCCTATTATTCCTTAACAGAAGCGACATAAAGAAAATGATGAGCTATAACTGCACGAAAGGCTAGTTAAAATAACATGTACTCGCAGACTTAGATCTGCCCTGAAACTTTAGAATGTACTGTGTCATCTAAGGTTCATGTTCAGTCAGTGACCCAGTGCAGGACTTCCTGTTGAGTATCCATTCAAGAACAATGACAGCCCGACAATTCACATCTTATCCTAGCACATTAAATTCAATTGCCAGCAAAGGATACTCTCCTAGTTAACACGGTTCACACATCTAAGATAAGAAACGTGCTGCTAATAATTAACAGGCGCAGAAAATAGCCCATGGATGCGTTCCTGGACAGAACAGAAGTAGGCTATGTGTAGTCATAGGAGCTTAGATCTGAACCAGGACACTCAACCATAATGTGCTATCTCGAATTTAAGTTCTATTCGGTGGATTCGGGACTGCTGACTAACGATTCGAGGACGACGGGAAAGATAAGACAGAAACGAGGCTATTCCAGGTTTGGCCCACGCTAAACTAGAGAGGCTACTTAGATTTACATGTACTCGGAGACTTGGATCTGCCCAGAAACATTATAATGTATACTGTGCCATCTAAGTTTTTAGTTCAGTCAGTGAACGAATGCAGGATTTCCTGCTAAGTATTCAAGAAGAATGACAGCCCGACAATTCACACCTTCTCCTAGCACGTTAAATTCAATTGTCAGCAAGGATGCTCTCCTGGTTAACACGGTTCACACACCTAAGATAAGAACGTGGCGTTTGTGTAGCCCTAGGAGCTTAGATCTGTTACGAGACACCTAACCCGTAATGTTGCCATCTCGAATTTTCAGTTCTAGCAGCGAATTCGGGACTCGTAATTAAGGCATTCGAGGACAAGGACAGCACAATAACGAATTCAAGCTACGTTTCCAGTTCCGCCCGCGCTAGACTAGAAGCACGGGACCACCAAGGACCCACCTCCCAATTCGACCGCCGGAGCCGAACCGCACGCCTCCGCGCCGCCGCTCCCGGCCGCCCTCACGCCCAATTCCTGCAGAGAACGCGCACCAAGACGTCAGCACCACAGTCCCCCCGCGACCAGAACCGAGAACCATACACGGGAGACGGCGCGGCCCAACCCACCTCGGTGGCCGTCGGCGGCGGCGGCGCGCCCGATCCGGCGGGATCCGGCGGGCCCGAGCGCAGGCCCGCGGGTTCCATCGGAAAACCGGGGGGCGCGGAGAGCGGCGACGCGGGAGCCGAGGGATCTGGGCCGGCGGGAGGCCGCTGCCTAGGGTTTTGGTGGGGCGGAGCAGATGGGATTGGAGCGGGGGGAGGGAGACGCAAAGCTTTGCGTGATTTTGAAATGGAGATGTGTGAGGGGAGGGGGGCTGCGTGGGGGTGGGGAGTGGGTACGGGGTGGGGTTTATGGGTGCGGGTTTTTTTGAATTCGAGCGGAGGGTGGGCGCGGTTTCGATGGGGGCATGTGGCGTATGAAAAGGGTCCCCTTTTTATCGCACCCAGGACAGGAGCCCCCTATCCGATCCTAGCCCGATTTGAATTTTTGGGGTGTAGAGAACTTTTGTTGGGATTTGAATTTGGGGTACGGTGTAGGGTTAGGATTTCAGTGCTCCTTTGATTCAAGGATCTATAGAAATTTGGAAGATTTGATCCTTAGGATTTCTCTTATATGCGTTGTTTGATTAGTAGGATAGAATATACTTAGAATTTATTTATTTTCCCATAAGATTGTGTAGCACTATGTTTTGAAGGAAAATTTCGATACACTCAAACTTCATGTTACAATTCCTTTTTTATTTTCTATTATTCAAACATTGTTTGATGAAATTCTTCTAGATTCTGGATCTTGTATGATTTAACTGGACATGATACTTTAATCTTGTGTTTTTCCTTCATGTGTTTAAAAATCATGTGAATCGAATAGGCGGGCCACACCACTGTTGGTGGATGGATTGGCGGCTCATAGTGATGAATTGAAGTGTGATCGGTTGTAAACTCAAGTGCGATGTACGATGGAGAAAAGGGCCCAAAGGGTTGGTTAGTGCTCTTGGATGAGACTAAGGTTCAAAGAGTACATGCGGCGTAATATGTGCTTAGAGTACATAGTGATTGCTTATTATCGCTTCCACGGAAATGTCCAGCGAGGAATATGCTTACTCTCTTGATTGTACATGGATTATCTTTTGGAATATTTGGGTTGGTGGATGATATGTGCTCTCTTGTCGATTCGGGCCATGATTTTGGGATTTATGTATGTACAGGTTACATATGTGATGGGTGTAATTGTAAAGTTATTTTGAATTTATGCCAAGCCATGTTTTCCAAAAGATTTAACTATCTATGTCTCATGTGTGTATGTTACAGATGCTCAAATTATACCGGAACGCAACTTAATTTCTCGCTAGATTTGGGATAGTTCCACTTTTTTGGGTGTCCTCATGCTTGACCTACTAGCATCTAAAATTTGGAGACAATTGATGTAGGTGATGGGACCCGATCAATACTTGCATTATGTTGGATCCTCTCGATCAAGCAAGTTTGGTCCAACACTGTACTCGATCACAAACTCCATGTCCCAGTCAGGTGGCAACTCTTTCATGACACATCTAAGAAGTCACAATCTACCGGTGCATCCTGGAGTTTGGGAAGAGTAAGTTCTTGATAGAAAAGAGTTTGTGGTCTTGAAAGTTTAGGCATACACAGAACATACTGACTATTAGGGTGAGACAAACTTGGTTGCTTGGTCGATCACACTCGATTTGAAGGGGAACATAGTACAAAGATGCTCACCCACCCCCGCTCCTCTCCCCCCCCAGTGTGGCGGCGCCGCGCCACAACGAGTGCTCCCTGTCGGCCGGCCCGACCGCCCCTCGCGCATCTCCCCTCCGCCGCCGTCGCTAGGTGCTTCGCATCCCCTGTGGCTTGCTCGCGGCGGCGGGCGGCGGCCTTCCTCGGCCACGATCTGGATCGGTGGGGCGGCGCCCTGCTCCAGCCCGATCTTCGGCAGTGGTGCGGGCTGGCAGCGGCAGGGTGGTGTGCGGGCGGGCAGCGGCGGACGGAGGACGACGGCGGTCGATCTGGGCCCAGATGGGTCCTGGCGGGCCGAACTGCCCACCTCCGTGCGTCAATGGCGTACACATCTGGGCTAGTCCCGCAACACGATGACGTCGGGGCTCCGGCCCTGGGCGTGGTGGTGGTGGCCTCCTTCTTCGTCGGAGGTGGTTAGCCGGCTGACTATGGTGATCCCTCGATCCCACGGTTAGCCCGGCGGCGAGTTAGGGAGGCGTGGCTGCCGGTGAAAACTGAGCTCTGACTACGGTCAGGACTGGCGATGGCGGTTGCTTACACGCCGTTACCTTGTTGAAGGCATCGCTGTTGCAGCTATCGTCTACCCACTCGCGCTGCTCCGGGGGAAACCCTAGATCCCGGGTTTCCCGGGTCGGACGATGGCGGCGCTGTCAGTGTCGCTTTCCCTCTTGGGGGCATTGTCTTTGGAGCAGTTGCCGGACGGAGGATGCAAGAAGTGGAGCGGTGTACATCTACCACGTTGACGGCGGCGAGTCTCGGCGGCATGGCGTCGCGGGGGTCTCGGCGACAAGCGTATGACGATGGACTCGCGCAGGATGGTGGTGCTGTCTGGCGTCGTGGTGATGTCGATGGCAGGCCTTGCAAGGTCTTCACGTTGATCGCTCCTGAAGATGGGATGGTGGAAGATGGTGGCAACGACTTCTGTTGTGCGTATGTGGCATGCACTGAGGATCGACTGGATCGGTTTGTGCTTCCGGCGCGCTGATGGCGGCCTGGTTGAAGCCTCCGGTTTAGATGATGTGCGTAGGTGCGTGAGGTCAGCGCATTGGCTCTGATTGGGTCCACCCCTCATCAAGCTTGTAGGTGTAGCGAGTTTTCGCCTGGACGGTGGATCTCTGGTTGATCGATTAATTCTTTGTAAAGCCTAGTGCTTACTGTTTTTCCATATTAATAAAACTCAGTTGTGTGCATCCTTTGGATGCAGAGGCTGGGGCACCCCTCCATTTCTAAAAAAAGTACAAAATAAACATTTCGTTCTATGAACATAACTCAATATCACTATGAAGATGCGATGAGGTTAGATCCGATTTTTATCAACAAACACATGGTGACAAAGATTGTTGGAGAATATTGTTGATGTTGTTCCCTCAACTAGGCTTATAACTCACAGCAACGAGAATCATCCCTTTTGTTCAAAGATCGAAAGAATGATCACTTTGCCGGTATCCACTCGTACGGGGTCATCGATCCAGTAGAGCCTTGCCATGCATAACGAAGACTATAGGAGATCGGAGGTGGGGTGGACCGGACTTTCACCATGGAAATATTTTCCGAGATAGAAAGGGAAGGGAGGGCGAGGGCGTAGCTCAGCGGTACACCAGATTTCTTTGGAGGGCTGCCCCTACTCTATTTATATAGGGGTAGGGCGAGGAGGACTTGGGGATGGGTTTCCCTCCCCCTATGGTTGACCGCATAAGGGAGGGGTAGGCGCCCCAACAAGCGCCCCTTTCCTTCCCCCCTTTCCCCTTTGGATCATGTGTTTTCCCCCTCTCTTGGACCTAAGCGAGGAGGCATCCTATGGCGCTTTTTTCCGTTGCCTTTTAGGGTTCCCCAAACCTTTTCCAAATTTATATCCAAAACACTTTTGACTTACTGAAATCATTCCCGAGTATTTATATCATAACCCACACACTTCTAGACTCAACTACTCGATGACCCTTATGCGTGTGACCCACAAGTTTTGTAATATGCAAACATGACCCGGAACTCCTTCCGGTCAATGATCAATAGCGGGATCTGGGCATCCATATTGATTCCTACACATACACGAATATTTACAGTAAAACTTTTGTTTCCATATGTAATTCCTTTGACTCCTCATATTCCGAGGTGAGACTTATATTGGTATCCTTGTGAAGCAACAACTTGATCACAATACCAAGTTATCCTTGTTAACTATTTTGTTATCTTTTCTCGTTTCCGTATTCCGGTACCCATGTGATCATGTCACATTGTGACCAAACAATCATGGATACCGTAAAACTGAGAGGTGTCAGAGAGTATCGCTCCATGTCGGAGGAGTAAATCCCAATCTTATACTATCAAGTCTCTAGACATACTTTTATGAAGTACCTAAAAGTTGTCATTATAATGACTCTGTTTCAGGTAACGTTTGACATCCCCAAAGTGAAACACATTTATGATTACGATGGTCTTGATATTATGATGGTCTAAGGATGTGAGTATAACACGTTTATGATTATACTTATAATAGTGTGATGATGTGATATCATAATATATCATCTGGTTGGGTTATCCCACACCATTGTTCTTGTACTAATGGGCTCTCATGGTTGTCGGCAATAATGGTGCATGATTAGGAAAACAAAATCATCATGCAACACCTGAGATAATCTTAGAGGCGATACAAGGAACTAGTTTGCGTTTATGTTTCCCCACATGCTAAGACTTTCCTCTGAATTTCATATTACAGAACCATAGCAATTCTAGCACAACAACATAAACATTAATCAAGAACATAGAAATAACAATAACATTTATTTTTACCTCTAGAGCATATTTGATACATTCTCCCACTTGCACTAGAGTCAACAATCTAGTTTACATAAGTTCTCCAATACCAATGACATTCGATGTTGCTCATTCTTTGCTTGTGTAGAGGCTTCGTCATCAGATCTGACACGTTCAGCTCCATGTGAATCTTGCATACTTTCACAAATCCTCTATCAACAAAATCTTGGATAAGTGGTATTTGCGTTCAATATTTTTGGATTTTATGTGAGATATTGGCTCCTTAATTTGCCTGAGCCATGGTGTTGCTATTGTCACATTAGAGATCTATCGGGTCCAGCGGAACCACACCAAGATTGGTGACGACATTCTTAAACTAATAGCCCTCCTTAGAAGCTTCTGATGGAGTGACATATTTCGCCTTCGTTGTACAATCAACTACAATACTTTGCTTGGAAGTTGGAACTATTCCATCTCACTTCACCACCACTGAGTGTGTAAACATAGCCCTAGTCACTACTAAAAATCCGGGGATCAGCGACGTTTCAATAATGTTGCGCAGAGCTACAAAACGTCGCCTGGCCTCATCCACAATGTTTTACGTGACGGAAAAAAAAGTCTCCGGTTGAGTGTGATAGACGAATCTGTGACGTTTTATGTGAACCTCGAAACGTCAGGCCACCCATGACATTCAGCCAAACGTCACAGTAGCTGGACCATTCGACCCAAGGCCCAATAAGCCGCAACGCATTTTCGTCACCATTGATTGCCACGTGGCAAACGGGGTCCTGACGGTCGTTAGCACCGTCTACTGACATCACTTTCCACGTCGCTCACGTCATTATGTTTGCAACATTTTTTCTGTCGTGCAAAGATACTATTATACGGCCATGGTTATGATATCAAAGTTCATGTTTGTGATGCCATCCTTTCGGTGATGTTTTCTTCGTCGTAGTATCACGCAATCAGATGGCGAATGGACGCAACAAGATGGTGGCATGTGGACCAATTGTAAAGTGCCACGTCGCTTCCTATCCGGGACAAATTTTATTCATTGAGGGCTAGGTGATGATGTCATTGCGTCGTGACGTTTTCCTTCTCGCTACACAACGTTGTGAGGCGTCGACACGTGGACCATCCACGCGACGCCACACGGCACCTACTCGTGACGTCTATGCTCGTCGCGGAA
>QRDG01000254.1:560325-578987 GCA_012064385.1 Puccinellia tenuiflora | reverse complement strand
AGACCGAAGAACACAAACCGAAAAGACCGAATTTATTACGGGTATCATTTCTGGATGACCGAAATTGTTAAAAACCGGAAAGACCGAACCGAACTAACCGAAAAGACCGAACGCCCACCCCTACTCACACCTTGTGCTTGACAACCACTTGGTGAGGTTGAGGGCACAAAGAAATCTACTTTGTTTGCAGGAAATCTAGAGAAGGACAAGGAGATAAAATCCCCACTACTGATTCCCCGAGAGTTTGATATTAAACCCTCGAGTCACCCTCGTGGGGAAAAAACTTCCACTTCTACATACTCTGCACTTGGAGGCTCAACCTATCCCATATATTATTTTCCTTTCAGGGTATCAAGAGTGCTTGTTGGCGTAGTTGAAGGAGAAACACTCTCATCAATTCCATCATCAGCAGTTGAGTTGTCAATTCAACCACACCTGAAAAGGATTTCTTTCGAAGCAATTTATCAGCAGTAACAGTGATTTGATGGCAGCAGTAGAATAGTAACAACGGTAATAAAATAAAGATAGCAATGATGAAGGTAAAAGTAATGATTGTAAACAGCGGGATTAAAACACCGTAGGCATAGGGACAGATAGACGGGCATTGCATGAATAAGATAGCTCATGAAACGAACATAACTAAGCATGAAGAAAATAAATATATAAATAGCATCCAAGTATCAAATAGTCATAGGCATGTATTCCTAATTTAGCCGTACGTGCTTACAATAAGAACTTGCACGGCATCTTTTGTCCTGCCATCCGGTTTCAGCCGGGCCTATTAAGAAACAAATGGCAATTAAGGTGTTCCTTTTAATAGAACACCGGATCAAAGCATTAACACACAATGAATACATGTAACCCTCGAGTTGCCAACCATTCCCATCGATGTCCCCGTTTCTGTCACTCGGGATCTCCGGTAATGGTTGACAACAAGTGCATACAACTAGTAGATAGGATCCAAACAACAATTATACTCATGCAAACATAAGTGTTCAGATCTGAAAGCATGGCACCCATGCCCAAAGTGACAAGCATTAAGCATAACTAGTTGCACCAATGATGATTAACATAAATAGAGGATACTAGGCATCGTGCCCTAACAATTTGGCATCGAATTACATGAGCAATCTTATTCAATCCCTTCCATCCCCTTGCCTACAGCAGGGAACTACTCACACATGGAGGGGGACGACATGGATGGTTGATGGAGAGGCGTTGGCAGTGATGATGGCGGCGATATCCACTCCGACAGGGTGCCGGAACAGTGATCCTGGACCCCGAATTTAGGGTTCGTGATGGCGGCGGAGCTCCGTAAGGTTTTTGGAAAAAGTGTTCGGGGGCTCGTCATTTTAGGTTGAGAGAGAGCTTATAAGCGAAGGGGGATCGCCAGAGGAGGTCCCAGGGGGAGGGGCGCCCCCCTGCCACGGCCTAGGGGCCACCCGCGGGTGGGGCCCGCCCCTGCTCATGGTGTGGCCCCCCTTCGGGGTCTTCCGCTTCCGAGGCATATTCTTCTTCAAAAATCCTTTTTATAATTTTTCTGGAATTTTCCGCGAACTTCTGAACCCTGCACAAAAGAAAGACACTAAATGCAATTCTGCTGAAAACAGCGTCAGTTCGGGTTAGTTCCAAACAAATTCATTAATAATCAGAGGCAAAACAATAGCAAAGTGTTTGGAAAAGTAGATACGTTTGCGACGTATCAGACGCCAGAAGGGCTCCGGCAGTCCATCGTCGACTAGCGCGAGGCGGAGGCGCGATCCTCCGGAAGGGCCCCGCCCATCGCCGACAAGCGTGGGGAGGAGGCGCTACGTGGAGAGGGCTCCGCCAGGCCACCATTGACGAGCGCGGGGAGGAAGCGCCACGGCTGGAGGACTCCGTCAGTTTGCCGCCATCGAGCGCGAGAAGGAGGCTTCTGTCCCTAGCGCGGAGATGCTGCCGCCGACGATGCAGTGGGGAGGGTGCCGCCGAGCATGTAGCGGAGAGGTCGCAGCCGATGAGCACACATCGGGGAGAGCACCGCCGCCACCAAGCGCGAGAAAGCTGTCACCGTAGATGCGGGAGGGCCACATCTCCGCTCAGACCGCACAACCTCTGCCGACGTCCGATGAGCTTGCGGGGGTGTGGGCCTGTCGTGTTCCCTGCGCTCTCGCAGTCTCACCGCTGGGGCTAACCGACACCATGCCTCGAGCCTCGTCAATGAGGCCGCCGTCTTCCTTTTGTACTCTAGGTTCAACGCCCCACCCCGTGCCTCTCATCTCTTTAACTCGTTCTCGTGTGTTAGCGGATGGATCAGCAAGATAAACCTAAGATCGACTCTCACTGTACCTAGGATTTCTTTGCTGCATTTTTGGTTGTTCCATTAGATACATGGACTGGTAGCGGTGTAAATATTTTGTTAGTTGGGTGGAAAATGACAATATGTCTCGATGAAACTTGGTAGTTATCTCGTTTGATTTATAACCTGACAGTTTTGCATAGCAAAAATCTGGCAATTGCGCCTAAATAATCCGGTAATTCTATAGTGAAAACCTGGTAGTTGTTTCTAAAATAATGTTGGTGCGTACTCGCGGCGACGAGAGAGCGTTAGTGCATGCTTCAGCAATGGTGTAGAGTTTTTTTCTGGTGGGCTGACGGGAGATCTTGGTGGTGATTTCGCTGTTACTCGTTGATTCGTCGCTGCCGCGCCGTGACCTTTGCCGGTTGGTGAGCTTCACGTGCTAGCTTCTCCCCTTACATAAATTGTGGATTGGGCCTCATCAGCTTAGGCACACACGAGGTGAAGGCTGATGACATGCTCTAATTTTTGCATCGTTGGTATCATGACGATGATTAGAGTAATTTCTCATGCACTGGAGTTAGAGGTGGGCTGGGTGGGCTATGTTTTTTCTGAGATGCTGGAGTTGGCAGTGGTGACTGCCACGCCGTGACCTTTGCCGGTTGGTGAGCTTCACGTGCTAGCTTCTCCCCTTACATAAATTGTGGATTGGGCCTCATCAGCTTAGGCACACACGAGGTGAAGGCTAATGACATGCTCTAATTTTTGCATCGTTGGTATCATGACGATGATTAGAGTAATTTCTCATGCACTGGAGTTAGAGGTGGGCTATGTTTTTTCTGAGATGCTGGAGTTGGCAGTGGTGACGCGGTGAATTTTTGTGCGTAGTTTTCACCGGTGGAAATATGTCAGCCGGAGTCGAAGGAGGTTATAGGGCTCTTTTTGATTTGTTTTGTACCAGGGGGACTTGATATTCTTTGTATGATTTTAGAAGGAGAGGTTCAACCGTTTCCAGCCATACGGTATTTAACTTCTCAACCAGAAACATATTACTTGGCAAGTAGGCACTATGAACTTGGCAAGCACTTGTGTTGGGGAATATGCTAGCTAGTTCTAAATAACTTGGTAGCTATTTCTTATAAACTTGGTAATTATCTAAAAGAACCTAGTAGCTAATTCTAAACAACTTGGTAGTTGTTTTCTAGTATAAACTAGTAATTGTGTTGGGGAACATGGTAGCTTGTTCTAAATAACTCGGTAGCCGTTTTCTAATATAACCTGTTTTGGAGAATCTGGTGGCTAGTTCTAAACAACCTGGCAGTTATTCATAATAAACCTGGTAATTGATTTTGGGGAATCTGGAAGGTAGTTTTGATGCTCTGCTCACAAAAACGTAGTAACTGCTTTTGTGGAAGCTTGTAGCTAGCATCATGTGCTTCTCTGCTCACATGTGTTGTAGTCCCTTCTCGTCGTCGTGAACTCGATAGTTCTGGTACACCCGGGAGTAAGGTGAAGGTTGATGGCATGCTTGTTTCTGCACCGTTGGTATCATGGCGATGGGTATAGTAGTTTCTCAAGTGTTGGAGTTAGAGGTGGGTGGGTGGGATGTACTTTTTCTTAGATGTTGGAGTTGGAGGTGGTGTCATGATGAATTTTTTGTTTGTGGTTTTCACCGGTGGATTTCATGTCAGCCGGAGTCGAAGGCGGTTATAGGGCTCTTTTTTGCTTTGTTTTGTACCATGGAGACTTTGATGTTCTTTGTGTGATTTTAGAAAGGTTTCCAGCTATATGATATTGAATTTGGCAACCAGAGAACACATTAGTTGGCAAGTAGACACTATGAATTCAGGAAGTAGGCACTATGAACTTCGCAATGTTAGGAACAAGCAAGTATAATTGTGTTGGTGAATCTAGAATCTAGGTCTAGGTAGTTATTTCCTATAAACCTTATAACATTTTTGGAGAATCTGGTAGCTAGTTCTAAACAATTTGGTAGTTGTTCCTAATATAATCTGGTAATTGTTTTGGATAATCTGGTAGTTGTTCCTAATAAATCTGGTAGTTGTTTCTTATAAATCTAGTAATTGTTTTGCTGAATCTTGTAGTTAATTGTAAACAACTTGGTAGTTATTTGTAATAAACTTGACAAATTCTTTATGGAATCTGGTAGCTAGTTCTAAATAACTTGGTAGCTATTTTTAGTAAACCTGGTAGTTATTTTAGGAAATCTGAAACTAGCTCTAAACAACCTGATAGTTATATTTTTTTAAACATGGAAGTTGGTTCTAAACAAGTTCATAATTTCTATTTGAATTAATCTGGTAAGTGTTAATTGATAACCTAATAGTTGCATTGAATTAAGCTGATAAGTATTTTATGGATAAGCTGGTAGTCGCATTAAATTAATTTGGTAACTATTGCTAGATAACCTGATAGCTACATTGATGTTGTCAATTAGTATTTTGGTGGATAACCTGATATGATATTAGCATTGAATTTATCTAGTAAGTGCTTAGACGATAACCTGGTAGTTGCATTGAATTTATTTGATAAATGTTTAGTGGATAATCTATTTGGAATCTATTCCTTTGAAGAATCAAGGTTCAGTTGGTACAATATCTGCTACTTCAAGGCATGTTTATGGTTTTCACATTCTCTGTAAAAAATTCAGTACTCTATGCGAACCTATTAGCAATTTGTGGGAACGTTTGTAAGTCCCAAACCTAACCTAGTTTGAGTGTTATGTGCTACTGTTTCGAAAAACACTCTAGGTGATATCAATGTGTTAGTTTTTTTTTCAATGACCTGCTATGTATTTTCGCTCTTGTTGCTTAGGAGAAGGAAGTCTTTTTTGTTGGACATACATTTGGCTCTCCATTTGTTTTTCATCCGATTTTTGTGTGTAGATCATTCTCCAGTTTTTCCTATCTAGTCGCCTAGTAAGTGGTAATGACGTAGGGGTTCTGTCTTAAGGTGGAAGGTCATATCGGTTCTTGGGTGAGTTTGTTCTGGCCCGTGTTATTTATTGGAGCGGACAACAAAACCACTAGCATTACGTCGTGGGCTTTTTTTGTCATTGGCCCAATAGTGAGTGACGACTCTCGGTCATACGTGGTCGGGAGCTCCTATACAACGCTTCGAGGCGACGGATCTTTGTCGCGTCGCCTCAAGCGAGTCTCTTCGTGGGCCGGCCGGAAGCTGCCCAATAAAAAAAGCAGCGTACTTTTTCCTTTTTTGTGTTTTAAAAATATGTTTTTAAATTCTAATAAATTTCAAATTTGGATGTTTTTCAAAATCTGAACGCCTTTCAAATTTAAACAAATTTCAAATCTGTTTATCTGAACATTTCGAAAATCTGATTTTTTATTAAAAAATCAATATTTTTTCAAATCTGAACTTTTTTAATTTGAACAATTTTCTTACAGTAATATTTTTAAAATTTGAACAAATTTCAAATCTGAACAATTTTCGAATCTGAACAATTTTTGAATTTGAACAATTTTCGAATATGAACAATTTTTTATTTTGAACAATTTTTCAAATCAGAACAATTTCCAAATTTGAACAATTTTCGAATATGAACAATTTTCGAATATGAACAATTTTTATTTTGAACAATTTTTCGAATCTGAACGATTTTCGGATTTGAACAATTTGCGAATATGAACAATTTTTGAAATTTTATTTTTTCTAAATGTATGAACAATTTTTGAACATTTTTTAAAATCTTTTTTTATCTGAAAATTTCAAATTGAACAAATTTGAAAATCTGAACATTTTTCGAAATCTGTAATTTTTTCAAAAATCTGAAAGTTTTTTGAAAATAAAAAAACGAAACAAACAGAAAAGAAAAGACAAAAACAAAAAAGAAAAGAAGAAACAGAGAAGAAGAAAAAACATAAAAAAATCGCGCAAAATGGGCCGGACCATCGGTGGGATTCTTCAGGCGACGCGTCAAGAACCATCCCTAATGAGCGATATATAGGGTTTGCCTGCGTGGTCGCTCGTACGGAATCGCGGGATTGATTCGAGGGCAGCCGCCGCAGGAAGCATAGCTGGGTGCGGCGCCGCCGGATAGCCTCGTCCATCCACCCAAACCCGACCCCGCATCGCCCTCCCAGGGCGACTCGGGGAAACCCTAGCCGCCGCCACCTCCGACCCCGCCGATCTCCTCCTCTGCTCGCCGCCGCCGGAGGGGGACTGGCGAAAATGGCGCCGCGCGCTCCCCCTGTGAAGGTGGCGGCCGGGCGTTTTCCTCCCCCCCGCGTTTTCCCCCAGCGCGGGGTGGTCAGGGCGGCGACGGGCGGCTCCCCCCCCCCCCCCCCGTGTTTCCCCCGGCGTGGGGCGGTCAAGGCGGCGTGGTCTCGCGGAGGCGCGGTGGCGTGGTGGCGCGGCTGGGCACGGGGGCGCGGCGGTGGGGCTGCGGGCGCTGGTGGCTGGCTCGCGGCGGCGAGGGCTCGGGTCCGGGAAGAAGGGTGGATGGTGGGGGTGTCGGCGTGTGGTGCGGAGGTGGCTGCTTGATGGTGGCCGGTGTTCGGTGGTGCTGGCACTCCTACCGGCATGGTGCTGGGAGGAGCCGTCCTCTCCGACCGGTGCCTCCGCGCGGTGCGGTGCTCCGGGCGCGGGATCGACGGTATCGTGCGGTGGTGGTGGTGGTTGGTCCGAGGTGGAGGAAGGTGGTGGCGGTGGTCTTCGGCTTCCGTCCGCGGCAGCGGCTACCCGGGTTCGCTCTGGTCGCCTTGGCGCCTATCTCGCGGGCAGCGGTGATGGTCTGGACGGCGACATCTTCGTCGCGGCGCCGGGGAGCCTAGGCATCGCGGCGGGCGGAAGGCTGGGCACTCGCCCATTTCCGACGGCTCCGTCAATGGGTGAGAGGAAGACGGGGCTGCGGCCCCGGTTCGATGGCTCCAGGCGAGGGCGAGGCCATGGGCGCATCGGTGCGGTCGGGTTTGTCCCGGCCGTGTGGCCGGCATGAGGTGGCCGTGCTGCAGCATCTCCGGCTGTGATTCAGCCGGACGAGAGGATGCCGGGGCGGCGGCCCCGGGCTTGGTCTGCGCGGCGCCGTCGTGGTGTGAGGTGCCACGGTGGGTGCGGCATGCGGTGATGGTGGACTGGCCGGTCCTCGATGGCGGATTGTGGGGTCTGTGACACATCGCCGGGCGAAAGCCCTGTCCTGGCTGTCGGCCAGGGCCGATGACGGCGACGCCCTCGGGCGCCGCGTCCTTCTTGGAGGCGTCGTCGAGGTGGTTCTGTTACTTCTCCACCCCGGGTTCTCCGGGGGAAACCCCAGATCCCACGCGGGATCGGGCGAGGGCGGCGCTCCTGCGTCGCTTGCCTCTTGGGGCCTCGCTTTGGATGTTCCACCGGCCAGGGGGACCAGTGGATTCAGATGATGGTTGGCGACGGCGAGCTTCGTTTTCGGCTAGGGGGTGCGCGGCAATCGGACCGGTGTGGATGTCGGAGCGGCGACTCCGGATTTCGTCTTGCGTTGAGATCGTCTCCGTCGTGTTGGGTGTCGGTTATGGTCGCTAGGGCGGCATGGCCGTTGACTCGTTTTGGGGCGTGGCCTTGGGGCCGGTGTGGATGTCGGAGCGGCGGCTCCGGGTTTGCGTTGAGGTTGCCTCCGCCGTGTTGGTGTCGTCTATGGTTTGCTAGGGCGACATAGGCGTCGACTAGTTTTTTTGGGGCGTGGCCTTGGGGCCGGCGTGGTGTGTTGTGTTGTACGGTTTTCGGCCGGTTTCCCTCATAAACTGTCCAACTCTTTTTCGACTTTTTTTTTGAAAACAAACATATATAAATGATAAGCAAGCAAGCCACCTCATTAAAAACCTTCCAGACCCCTTAGGTACCCTGGTAAGGAAAAGAGTGCGTAAAAAACCTGCTGCTTTAGAGTTCGAATAAGCTTACATCGTCTGAAAGAATTCCCCGAATAAAATGTGGAGGATCCTCGTGCCAAACAGTGGACAAGGAGCCCTCCGCATTAGCGGCTAGGGTATGAGCAGCTCTATTGCTTTCTCTAGAGGCCTACTCAAAAAAGATATTACTAAAACCCCTCGCCAGCATGGTACATTCCTCATAGATAGCAGCTGCTGGTCCGATGGAGTTTCCCGCATCGTTCATCGTATTGATCACCTCCATGCAGTCGCTGTTGACCATGATCTTGGAGCAGCCCACCTGTCCCGCAAGTAGGAGACCATTCCGCAAAGCCTTGGCCTCCGCTGTTGCTGCATCTGCCACATGAGGAATGCCATAGCAGCTGCCAGCAACAAAAAACCCATGATCATCACGAATAACCGCCCCTGTCGCACCAGACTCTCCAACCTCAGAGAAGGAGGCATCTACGTTCAGTTTCACAAATCCTTCCGGGGGTTTCTTCCATCCCTCTCTCTTAATGCCCGGTCTTGGCTTTGCAGCTCTGTAGTAGTTGAGAGCAATCGCCGCTATAGATTGGGCTGATCTGGCCGGCTTCGAGATATCCTCGCCATGGTTAACCTGTCTTCGCTCCCACCAAGCGTACCAGCACACAGTTACCATTAACTCCTTGATGCCAATTTCAAAACCCGGCGCCTTCTGGTCCTTCTGTTTCAGCAGGGCCTCGAAGACAGCAGTACCCTCGTGGTAAGCGTTACATACCATATTGATTGTCTCCGATAGCCCCAGATTTTCCCAAAGTTCTTGAACTCGGGTACATGTGAAGAAGACATGGCGCGTGTCCTCACAATGTACCTTACACATAGGACATAAGCTTGAGGGGATGATATGCCTGTTAGCTAGAGTACAATTGCACGGGATCGTGTCATGCATAAATCTCCATGCAAAGATTTTTATTTTCAGTGATACCTTCAATTGCCAGATTTTTTGCCAAACTGGGTTTGCTTCAGAAGTACTTTGCCCAGTTGTACGAGCAAGCTTACGTCCATGTTGGTGTTCCCACTCTCTATAATACGCTGACCGAACTGAAAAAACACCCGTTCTTGTGTAATTCCATGAGACGAAATCATCCATCATGCCCACAGCCAGCGGAATATTCAGAATTCGGGCAACATCAATGGGAATGAACAGGGTTCTAATGAGTTCCTCATCCCATTGCCCAGACTCAGTATTGATCAATTCGGAGACCCTTGTGAGGACAATATTCCTTCTTGGTGTCAAAACTTTCCTCGATGGACTGTTCGGGATCCAAGCATCAGTCCATATATCAATATTCGTGCCATCTCCAACCCTCCAAATATGACCTTTCTTGAACGTCTGAATGCCTGCGAATAAGTTTTGCCATGTGTAAGATGATCCCTTCTTTAATTGAGCACCTAAAAGATTACCTGAGGGGTAGTACTTAGCTCTTAAGACCCGGGCACATAGAGAATCCGGCTCACACATCAATCTCCAGACCTGCCTAGCAAGCATTGCTAGATTAAAGCACGGTAAATCTCGAAACCCCATTCCACCGCGTTTTTTGGGGACACACATCTTCCACCAGGCGAACCAATGCATATGTTTCTTACTGTCTTCATCTCCCCACCAGTAACGGGTCATAGCATCTGTGATCCCTTTTGTTACTTGCTTGGGAAGCCTAAAAACCGACATAGCATACGCCGGGATTGCCTGCGCGACTGCTTTTAGCAGCACTTCTTTTCCCCCATAGGACAACAACTTTTCTTTGAAACCTGCCAATCGGGCACAAACTCTATCGATTAGGTGTTGAAAACAATCGGATCGATCAACACCAACTAGGGGAGGGAGGCCTAGGTACTTATCTGTGATTGCTTCTGTTAAGATGTTAAGGGTAGTGCAAACCTCCTCCCTTGTTTCTGCGAGTGTACAGGGGCTGAAAAAAACGCTTGATTTCGCTTCACTAACCATCTGTCCCGATGCTTGACAGTAATCATGTAGAATCCGCCGAAGGGTGTTAGCATTTTGTAAATCAGCCCTCATGAGGATGAGGGAATCATCGGCAAATAAGAGATTAGACACTGCAGGGGCATTGCGGCAGACTTTCACCCCTAAAAGTTCACCATTATCTTCGGCATCTTGAATAAGACTCGACAGCCCCTCAGAGCAGAGGAGAAACAGGTATGGAGACAGCGGATCACCCTGCCGGAGCCCTCGAGTCGGTGAAAATTGATCAGTTTCACTTCCATTAAATCTGACTTGATAAGAAACACTTGATACGCAAGCCATGACCAGAGAAATCCAATCATCTCTGAAACCCAGGCGGCCTAGAATTTCCTCCAGAAACCTCCATTCTACTCTGTCATAAGCTTTATGCATGTCCAGCTTGATCGCACAGGTACCAAATTTCCCTGTCTTCTTGTTCTTGATTGCATGATAAGACTCATATGCCACCAGGACGTTGTCGGTGATTAAACGCCCCGGAACAAAAGCACTTTGGTTAGGAGTTATGATGTCAGGAAGCAAGCTTTTAAGTCTATTAGTAATCACTTTAGAAATAACCTTATAAGTAACATTGCATAAACTGATCGGGCGAAATTGCGTTACCTTATTCGGACTGTCAGTCTTCGGGATAAGGACCACTGTAGTATTATTCCAATTTTCCGGGATGGATTTGGATTGTAAAGCATGAAGTACCACATTGGTGAGATCCTCTCCGATTAGATTCCAGTACCTCTTAAAAAATATTGCATGTAAACCGTCCGGCCCTGGTGCTTTTAGGTCCCCAATATTAAAAAGAGCCTTTTTAACTTCCTCTCTCGTGTATGGGGCACATAGAGCCTCATTCATGGCTTGGGTGACCCTTGGCTTAACCTTATTTAACACATTTACATCCGGGTTAACCACCTCTCTTGTGAATAGAGTTTGGAAGTATCCGTTAATATGAGCTGAGAGAGCCTCATATCCTTCCAGTACATTGTCTTCTTCATCCACTAGCTTCTTTATGAGATTCATCTTTTTCCTTCCATTAGCAAAATTATGGAAAAAGGAGGTGTTCTGGTCCCCTTGTTTCATCCAATTAGCACGGCTACGTTGGATCCATTTGATCTCCTCCTTTTCTTGTAACACCTCTATTTCTAGTTGAATCTCTCTTTGTTTTTCCGTGGCTTCCTCCGATAGAGGCCCTTCCATGACCTTATTTAGATCCATTTTCAGATCGTTGATTGATCGACGTGATTTTCTCAGCACTTGCATGTCCCATGCATGCAGGGCTTTGTGAACCATGTCCAGTTTCTGGCCCAAGTTCGCTTCTGGAGTATGTTGGGCCTCCGCCCAAGCCTGCTCAACTATGGAATCAACCGAGTCTTCCATTAACCAGCATGCTTCAAAGCGCTTCTTGCCACTCGGTCGGACCACTGTCGTGCTGTTCAAGTACTCTAGGTCAATCACTATTGGTCTGTGATCAGACCGAGAGAAATCTTCATGAATAACCGACGCTAGAGGGAATAGGTCATTCCATCTTTGGTTGCATACTGCTCTGTCAAGACGTTCCCTGATCCTTCCCCTTCGCCAAGTAAATTTATCTCCCACATAGCCTAGATCAAATAGGTCACAGTCTGACAAAGCATCTCGGAAAGCCTGCATACACCTCTGGGGTCTCGAGGCACCCCCCTCCTTCTCATCACCATGTAAAATTTCATTGAAATCTCCAAGAATTACCCACGGTAAATCTGCCATCCCCTTGAGATCACGAATATAATCCCAAGTGTAATGTTTACGGCTAGAACTAGGCTCTCCATATAGACCAGTAAAACGCCATCCCGAGTCACTGTTTTCATCTATACGAATGTCTAAGTAGTTACTATGGGCTGTCGAGGAAGTTACCTTGATTTTATTCATCCAGAACAGCAACAGCCCTCCACTTTGGCCGTCACTCTCCCAAATCAGCATGTTGTCAAAACAAAGCTTGCGCTTCAAGTTCTCTGCCTTAGCTTTACTCAGATGTGTCTCAGACAGAAAAAGAACATCTGGCTTCAATCATCCCTGGACATTCAGGAACGATCGAATTGCCGCGGGTTTTTGCAAACCCCGGAAATTGTATCCTTCGAGAATCATTGCGTCCGGTCGAGCTCACTAGAGCTCGCCGATATCTGGTTGCTTGTTTTCGTCTCAGCTGACGTTTCAATCTTCTTCCGCTTGCTGTCTTGGGAGGATACATCTCCATCAGACTCATCATCCCCGGGCTGCTTGTTCTGATCAGTCCTTTCGCCCGACAAAGTAGTTGGGTTGTACTCTAATACAAGTCTTTTACGGACTTTTGGGGCGACCTCAATTTCCATACCATTGCCAGTTTTCACAGGACTAGACCCTGTGTCTTGCAGCTCCTCATCATCTGCTCCATTAGTATTCCAATTGTGCTTCACATTTGCTTCACCTTGCATACCTCTGGCTCCCGTTCTCCCACCACGACGTCCCCCCCTAGGGTTCCGTCCCCCACGGAGGGGAGCCCACTCTGGAAGTGGCGCCAAGAGCCAATCTCCCCACTGGAAGTCCTTTTCTTCATGCTTCCCGTTGCCGTGCTCAAAGTGAGTATGCCCTAGCAGCCCACAAACGTGACAAAACTTGGGAATCTTCTCATAGTAAACTTGGTAGTAGACTTTCTTTGCATCCCTTGTGACAGAGAGGAACCTGCACAGGGGTTTATTCACATCTAGATTAATCCGAATACGCACATGATTACCATCTCCACGAGGTGTTAGTATCACCGATTTAACCCTGCCAACACGCTTGCACAGGGATTCCAGGACCTCTTTTTTCCTGTATGCAATCGGCAACCCTTTTAGTTGGATCCACACTAGGATTTTGGACAGTTCCACTTCTTCAGGTTTGGTGAAACCATCATATTTTTCGATATGCACACCACTATCTCGGAAGATCCAAGGACCTTGCTTTGTAACCCTCTTCCAATCACCCAAACAGTTCACCGTCAGGACGAATAGACTCCCGCCCACCGGGTTGAAATTCACCCCCTGGGCCAAGCTCCACGCCATCCTCATATAGGAGTAGAAAGCCTCTCGTGAGAAGGGCTTGGTTGTGTGGACGCAGCAGATGGCCATGAATTCTGATTCTGGCTGTTCGTGAGGGAATTCTTCATTGAAATTCAGATCATCTTCCTCCTCTTCTTGCAGATCAAGCCTCTTGAGTAGATCATCAATAGGAATCGATTTCCCCCTTACTCCTCCCGAAGTCCTGCTCTGAGAGGAACTGCCCGAGTTCTCCCTAGCCATAGCGCTCGATCGCCACGGGATCAAGAACAGATTGAGAATTACGATTGTGAGACACCTGACCCAGATCAGGCCAGGATTAAAGAGACTCTCTCCGGATCACAGATCCGTCGGGAGAATTGTAAACCCTAGTCGCCGCCAGGGGAGTTGTAAACCCTAGTCGCCGCCAGGGGAGTTATGTGTTTTTCATGAGGTCCGCTCTTTGTAAACGGGCAAAACAAGAAACTCTTTTTCGACTTTATCAATCAAAGGCATTGCCGAGGTTTGAAAAAAAAAACAAATAATCTACCCAATCTTCCGACCAACCACCAGTCTATTACTCCTACCATCGGTTGCAAAGCCTTCCTCGTATATAGACGCGGCTACGCCCAATCGCTGGGCTACTTCAGTCCACACCTCACACTCACAGGATTTCGCCCGGGAGGAGAGCGAAATGGAGTCCAAGACGACGAGCAAAGAGACGGCCGCGGACGAGAGCACCCGGCCGGCGCCGCCGGCGCTGCCGTGGCCGGTGCGGCTCCAGCTCTTCTTGCTCTCCACCGCCACCGACCTCGCGCAGCGCCGCGACGGCACCGTCAACCGCTTCCTCTTCTCCCTCGGCGACCGGCAGACACCCGCGAAGCCGCGCCCAGACGCGCTCGGCGTCCGCTCCGCCGACGTCACCGTCGACGCCTCCCGCAACCTCTGGGCGCGCGTCTACTCCCCGGCTGCGGCGGTTGATCAAGCCGGGGCGCCTGCGCCGCTCCCCGTCGTCGTGTACTTCCACGGCGGCGGCTTCGTGTTCCTCTCCGCGGCCTCCCTGGCGCTGGACGGCCTGTGCCGCCGCCTCTGCCGCGAGCTGGGCGCCGTGGTCGTCTCCGTCAACTACCGCCTCGCGCCAGAGCACCGCTACCCGGCTGCCTACGACGACTGCGTGGACGTGCTCCGCTACCTCGCCGCCACCGGCCTCCCCGCCGACATCTCCCCCGTCCCGGTCGACCTCTCCCGCTGCTTCCTCGCCGGCGACAGCGCCGGCGGCAACATCGTCCACCACGTGGCCCAGCGCTGGACCTCCTCCTCCTCCAACAACCCGGTCCGCCTGGCCGGCATCGTCCTCCTGCAGCCGTACTTCGGCGGCGAGGAGCGCACCGAAGCGGAGCTGCGGCTGGAGGGCGTGGCGCCGATCGTGAACCTGCGCCGCTCCGACTGGTCGTGGAGGGCGTTCCTGCCGGAGGGCGCCGACCGGAACCACCCGGCGGCGCACGTGACTGGCGAGGCCGGCCCGGAGCCGGAGCTGTCGGAGGCGTTCCCGCCGGCGATGGTGGTCGTTGGCGGATTCGACTCGCTGCAGGACTGGCAGCGCCGGTACGCGGCCATGCTGACGCGGAAGGGGAAGGCGGCGCGCCTGGTGGAGTTTCCCGACGCCATCCACGCCTTCTACGTCTTCCCCGAGCTCCCCGACGCCGTCAAGCTCGTGGAGGAGATCAAAGCCTTCATGATGTCCGTTCACTGATTGCCCCGCCCGCTGCACTAGCTGCCTGAGACGAGCTCGAAGTCGTGTAGTGCTCACTCCTACGTCGTCATAAATGATCCGAGTTGTGCGAAGAAGATGATGATCTGAATGAACTTATACCACAATATGAACTTATTACTGATTTGCTTTCGATTTGATGAACTGCATTTTAATTTCGACCGGACGTGTTTTCATTCAAACGTGGAGACGACGAAGTGCCGTGTGAATTGCGTGCGAGCTAGCTGCGCGTAGACGCCACAGCAAACATTTCGAGCTTTGCATTATAAAGGAATGGGACATCTCGTCAGTGCTTGTCTGAACTTGTGGAGATTAGCAAGTATAGTAGCTGAGCTGCGTGTCGACCACCAGTGCGGCGGCATTGATCGCCGGCCAAGAGTGGCCATGCCTCCTGCACTCTGCTGTCTAGTCTGAACCAGATAAATTACGCAACGCTGCAACCATCGATCTCCATTTTTGGAACACGCGGAAGCCTTGCGTGTCGATGTCTGGATGGAGAGCTCGAAAACCGGACTAGGCGGTTCGAGCGATGACGTGAAGTCAAAGCAGGCTCCATACCTATCACCGAACTTTTTTTTCTTTTTTTTCGCGACTGGACCTGTCACCGAACTGAAAATTAGAATGATCGCGCGCCAGCCACCCACACCTCATCTTTTCTTTTAGTAGATGATAAGAGATCCCTCCCCGGCTCCATTACTAATGGAACCATAACATCGTGTCGAACAAAACCTAATACTCCCTCTGATCCGAAATAAACGTCGCAAGTCATACAAACGAATGTTGTCTTCTCACGACAGTTTTAATGGATCGGAGAGAGTAGCAAAAACGCTAGATCAAAAGAAAACCACAATCTCACGACGGAACGCGGCTGCAGACATTGGAAGGATCACACCCTACAGACAAAACCTAGTACACAAGAAAACACTAGACCACCACATGGATAAACTGATATTCTTCAGGATGCCCCTGTAGATACTCCGGTGTTGATGGGCCACCATGCGTTGCGCCTTCAGCAGTCGTTCTCCAAAAGCAAACACAAGCGAAATCAGTGCATCTCAGCTCGCTGGCACGCACAAATGAGCTCACAGTCTGGAGATCATCTCTTCCATGAACTAGGCAGATTGCCCGCTTTCCAATTCCTTAAATGGGTCTTCCAGTTTCTCAGATAAAGTGGAACCGGGCGTCACACTTGTTTCAAGTTCACCCAAGTAGTTTTGTTGAAAACTAGATTCTTACTATTATTTCATATACCCCAAAGGATAGCTGAGAAGATTACATTGAAATGCATGATTTTTTTTGTACAGAGCCATTTGGATGCGATCGATTCAAACTTAGTGGCAAAAATATCAAAAACCTTAACAAAAATAATTGCATGGCTGTCTAGAGAGAGTGCATTAAAAAAAGATATATGTTTGACATATTCTATTTCTATACAAAGTTCACATTCTAGAGGCTTTGCCATACCCCTTGCCCTCAAATTATCTCTATTCGCTACTTTGTTTCGAGAGAAAGGCAAGAAAATCTATTGGACACCTCTAAAATTTATAACGAGATACATAGGACTAGAGGAATATACCCCTTTTAACTCATACTGCCAAACTATTTAATCCTCATTGTCAGAAGAGGAAATATTTCTAGATATAGTCAGATCATCATGTCATCAGTGGAAGTCCTCGTAAGATATCACCTAAGCTGAGAACCATCCCATAAACAAAAGAAGGTTTTGGTTTGTGGCCGTCTCTTCAGCGCGTGGAGTTTACATACTTGTTATGGAGGTCTGTACACGGCAGGAGGGTTGGAGGGTGCGGCGAGTGATATTTTTATCCCACATGGGTGGTAGCATAGTCTTCGGATCAGCCCTCCATCACATTAGGCGATATGATGAGTTTTCCATACTTGTGTATCGAGCCCGGTTTTATATTGATGCTTGTTCCTTTTTTTCTTTCTTTTTTCTTTTTTGGTTCAGCAGTTGTGTGCATGTTGTCATGCAGAGACGGGGTGTGAGTTCCTATAAATTGTATCAGCGTGATGCTAACTTATGAATTTAATAGAATTCCCTTTATCAAACAAAAAATAACAATACATACCATGGAGATAGAGGAACGGAACATTCAGTTTTTTTTTAGAACGGGATACTTAGATTGGTTTTTTTTTTTTTGGAGAATCAGTCCCTCATTTATTAAACTTCAATGTTTACAGGGATACCCACACCATGACGTGGGTTTAAAAACCAAACTAAACGACCATACTCATTGTAGATCGCATACCTCGCCAGGTTATGTGCCTCCTAGTTCGCCGATCTACGCTAAAAAACGATATCAAACTCCTGGAACTCGTTACTCATTGCCGTCATTTCATGAATGATGTGAGCATAAGCCCCTTTAGTCCCTTCGTGATAATTCTTCACAACCGACAAGCAATCACTTGCCACCAGCACTCTCGGTGCTAGTATATCCCCTACTAAAGACATGGCCTCCCGGCACGCCTAAGCTTCTAGCGTCTCCGGGTCGCTACGTCCCAGAAATATTATCGCTGACGATCCCAAATAGAGCCATGTGCTACTCCTTGCAACAGCCGCCACCGCACCCTTATTCAGGTTTTTTGCCACAAACTGCATCCACGTTGATTTTAACAACTCCTACCGGTGGTGCAGCCCAACATGAGGAGCTCATCGACGGAGCCCTCTCACACCTAGTCTTCTTCCTAACTTCCTCACCACTTTCCAGGTCAGTTAAGAAACTCTGAATAAAGGAAAAAACGTAGATAGGGGACTTTGATAAATCTCCTCGTGGATTACCTTCCTCTTCGCGTACCATATCGCCCATAGCGAGACGAAGCAGGTTACTTGATCCTTGTCAGATAAAGTCTCAATCATGCTGAAGATGAACTCCCGAGCATGAGTAAAGGTGGAATTGCATATATGCTCAACAATGCTCTCATCCACCAAAGCCCATACACTACGTGCCATGTTGCACTCAATCAAAGAATGTTTCCATGGATCTTGAGCCACACACACGTGGCATCGATCATTGTCACTCATCTTTCTATGGAGGCGTACGTCAGCCGTTGGGAGTGATTGTTTTGCCAACCTCCATAAGAACAACCTAATCTTTGAAGGCACTTTTGCTGGCAATCACTATTTGCCGCCTTTAGCAGCGCGGGGGGCTGGCGCCGCGCACCGCCGCGCCACTATGGGCCGGCCCATGTTTGCGTTCTCCCTTTTTTTTTCTGTTTTCTTCTTCTTCTTTTCATTTTTATTTTACTTTATGATTTTCGTTTTTTTTTCTGTTTCTTTTTTCGTTCAATATTTTTTCGTTTAATTATTTATTTTCTTTTTATTTTTCGTTTCTTTTTTCATTTTTCATTTTTTGTCACATGTATATAATTTGGGAAAAAATTAATAAATGTTTAAGGTTGTTCATTTTTCTTTTTCTGTACAATTTTAAAATTGTTCTAAAATTGTTTTATGATCACTTTTTAAAAACTTTTCGATGATAGTTTTCGTTCAAATACCATATTTGACTACTTTGTAAAAAATCGTCGAAAAGTAATTTCTTCAGAGATTTTTTTAACTTTTTAAATAGTTCAAAAATAGATTTCGTTCACTGATCTTTTTTGTTTACTTTTTAAAATCGTTCAAAAATAGATTCCGTTCACTGCCATTTCTGTTCACTTTTTTTAAAATCTTTCAAAAATGATT
>QRDG01000254.1:364720-555825 GCA_012064385.1 Puccinellia tenuiflora | reverse complement strand
TCTTAATTGCAGGGTTGCTTGAGAGGGATATCTTTGACCTCTACCTCCCGTGGATTCGATAAACCTTGGGTTACTCACTTAAAGAAAATTTGCCGCTGTCCTACAAACCTCTGTGCTTGGAGGCCCAACAAGCTACGAAAATAGAAGTGTGTAGTAGACATCAACAACTCATCCCGGAGGCAGCGGTGAAGATGGCTCCGGGGGCCAATCCCCGTCTCGGCAGGGTGCCAGAACAGGCAATCTGACCCTCGAAACTTGTCGGCGATGGCGGCGGAGCTCTGTATCGTATTTGGGAAAATCCTTCGGGGGTTAGGGTTTTTGTGTCGGGGATGATTTTATAGGCGTCGGAGGCACCCGAGGGGGTGCCCGAGGGGCAGGGGCGGCCCCCGGCCGTGGCCCCCCTCTCACCCGTGGGTGGGACCCGCTCTAGGGCTGTGGGTCCCTCCCGGGGTCGCCCTTCTGGCTTCGGTCCTTATTTCTTCAATAAAAAATCGTCGTAAATTTTCGTCCAATTCCGAGAATATTTCCAGAAGTAATTTTCTGCAATAAAAACAGCACAAAAACAGGGAACTGGCACTAGGCATCTTATCAATAGGTTAGTCCAATAAAATGCCTTGAAATGATATAATAATGTAGCATAAACATGTAATAATGATAGGAATCAAGCATGGCATGATCAAGAATTATAGATACGTTTGACACGTATCACGCCTCCTCCCCAAGCTCTTCGGCGGCGACTGGCAGAGCCCTCCCGGAGGATCACGCCTCCTCCTCGCGCTAGACGGTGGCGGACTGGCGGAGCCCTCCCGGCGTCGCGCCTCCTCCTCACGCTCGTCGGCGGTGGCCTGCTGGAGCCCTCTCCGCATCGCGTGCTCGTCGCGATAGGACTGTGCTCTCCCGTGGCAATTCTGAGAGGGAATGAGTGGACAGGAAGAGGCCCGTGAGAATATAAGAGAGAGGGGATAAGAACGAGTGTCCACTCGAGCACGATGGTCTTTTCCGAATCGCGAGGCACCGCCGCACGCACGACCGAACGGTGCGGCGCTTCTTAATAGAATTCTTCTTTGTTGATCTAGACAACACCTGCACGTGCGTTTGTCGTACGCCACACGCTGATGAGCAAAGTTTTTGCGGGATGCGATGGTCGATCGGCTGCCGAAGATAATATTCCAGACTACTACTCCCTCCGTTCCATTATTATAAGATGTTTTAGACTTTTTCCACATTCACATTTGGACCACATATATCTAGACATGTTTTAGTGTATATGTCCACTCTCTTTCTGTTCCTTTTAGTTTGAATCTAGACAACATGTGAAACAACTAAAACATCTTATATTGTGCAGCGGAGGGAGTGTAATTTAGAGTGATTACCTACTTTGACCCCACTTTTTGGTTTTAGACACCAACTTTCTGATCTTAGGGTACAAAAAATTGTTTGTTTCGGAAAATGATGTATTGAAGGCACGAGAAAATTCGTGAACTTCAAGAGATGATATAAAATAGGACACGGAAACTGAAACAATTCATATATTTTCGTGCTATGTCCAAGAAGGCCGCAATTCTCTTGCTTCATAGAGTTGACAGTGTGATGTAACATAACAATGATATCCTAAACCAACGTCGACAGTATCGCTCCGAAAACACTGGGGCTGGCCCAAAATAGTTGCGCATAACCTTGTTCTCAGCATCTTCCCTCAACCTACGATAACAGAACCACCGTGTTTGGACCGTTTGTTCTTGTCCAAAATCAACACCAAAGCAATATCCTCGTCTTCTTCCAAATCCCACTCCTCATCACAACATGAATCATCGTACAAACTCATCTACAAACAACCAAATTTGTATTACGAACTAGTTCTAAAATGCAGAAACACAAATCGAGAATTGTTTTTTTACCTACTAGGGTTTTGAACGATCACCTTGTGTGCATGGTTGAGGAAGATTGTGACCGGCAGCGTCGGAACCGAACCGGGCAGCGGCAGTGGTACCAAAGGCACATGGGAGGTAGGAGAGGCATAAGGGAGGCCGAGTGGCGGTCGGAGATCACGCTGAGGGGAGGCCTTGCTGCTGGATTTGATCTGGTTGGGTGCGAGGCGCCGACGGCTGATTCGCGGCAAGGTGGCGGTCTCCGGCGGCCAGGGGCGGGGCGGCAAGCTCGGGGAAGACACCAAAGATGCGGCCGGAGGCGGTTGGCTGCGGTCGATCCAGTTGTGGGGGGTGGGGTGCTGCGGCGGAAATGGGGCGAGGAGGACGGCAGGGAGTCGGGGCACAATACCGGCGGCACGGCTCGGTGGCAGCGACGGAGTTTAGCTGCCGGCGGCAGTGGGCGGCTCGGTGGCGGGAGGGGAGAGGAAATTTCACGATGGCAGTTGAGCTGCACGCGGCAGCGGGTTGCATTTTTTTTCTTTGAATTTGCGGGTTTCATTGTTGGACAGCCCTACCGTGATGCATATTTGCATCACCAAAACTAAAAATTTAGGGCATGCCCAAAAAAATTACGTCACCTTTTAGGAATACATCATTTCTTGGAGTTACGTTTTCGCTTTTTGGTGATTTAGAAAACAGTTTTTTTGGTAAGAGTCCGGTCGCTGGTGGCTCACAGCGCTGGAGCTTTCTGAATCAAATCCATTTTAATGCCTCAAAAACAGTATTTATATCCCAAAAAGGTGTGACTGCTCAACCACAAAATTTTATTCCGGAACAACCTGCTATATTAATTCGGCGGTCCTTTATAAAAGTATACAGTATCCATCGTGCAATGCAGAAGCGGTGGCGTCCAAAATCAAGCAGATAGCGATTGGCGGAGCATAAAATGTGTCGTTTTGGCCTGGTCTGTTTGGATCGTGTCGTGGATATTTTTTTATCCGTCTCATGTCCACTGATCCGTGAGTGCACCAACGTGGCTGGCCCATTTCAGATTTTTTAATTTAATTATACATAGGCCGCCAAAATACACAAAAATTAAAACTAATTAAAAAAACCTAGTAAATATAAGGTTTGGAGTTTCGGTGGCATACTCCTCGTCGTCCTCGCCATCGATTGTGATGACTACGGGCGTTGGCCACGACCATGGAATCGTTGGCGGCGCCCATGCCGATGTTGGTGCAGGTGCTGCCTCATCCTCCTGGGCGGCCATTTGGGCACCCATTTCCACCGGCACCCATCCCCGCGATGATGACGCAGACGCCTATGCGGAGGTCCACGTGTACGTCGCCAACGCCAGCCACCCCGTTAAGGGTGTCGGAAGCCCCAACGAGAAGCCGACCTCGTGATCGTGCTTCACGTGCTACCCGGTGAACCATTTGCTTGGCATCTCGCCGGTGAGTGGAGCGTGGGTGGCTAGGGTTTGTGTCGGCGGGAGGACGAAGACGAATGGACATGGACGAGTCCCCTCCTCGCTCGTGCATTGAAAAAGGACTAGGACGGTGGTTGGGAGGCTGACGCGAGGGACCGGGACGGACGATCGCCTGATTTTGGGGCCGGTTTCGCGTCCCATGGAAACCATGCGGAAAAAAATGTGTCGCCGCGTTGAACCGTGTTTTCTGTCCCTTATGCCTCATTTGATTTAAAAGAATCCTATAAAAATTTTGATCCTTAGAAAAATTTCTATACGTGTTGTCCGATTCATAAAATTAGATCATTAGAATATTTTCTTTCATTGAAATACATTGCATTATGTTTTCTGGAGGAATTTTTTATCCAGTCAAAACTCATGTTACAATTATTTTATTTTTTCTGTGATTCAAACACTTCTTGAAGAAAATTTTGTAGATTTTAAATCATGTAGGATTCAACTGGACATGACACTAACTTTGCGCTCTTCCTATTTCTATATTTTCAGAATCCTGCAAATGAAAGAGGTCCTAATACCGTGTTTTTAGAATCCTGTGAACAAAACATGCCCTTAACTAATTGGTGCCTTTCCGTCACTATCCAATATATTTAGGGATCCTTCGATTTGAAAGAATTTTATAGAATTTTCTGGAGGATTAGAATCTTTTAAAAAATTACGTTGATCATTGGATTTGTAGAATTGAATTCTATAGACTTTTTTATGAAATCATTTGTAGTACAGTTTCTAGAAAATTAGCATCCACTATAACCTCTTTTTACAAATTTTTATGACATCAAACACTCTCTTATTGAAATTCAGGTGGTTTAATCTATACAATTTAAGTGGGCATGCCTCTTCAATCTTGTATGTTATGAATTTCCTGCAAATCACAGAATAGCGAATGGAAAACCCAGCTAATAAATCGTTGTTGTATCTTGCAAGTTTACCTATTGCAGCAGCTCAAATCGAAATATGACAGCGCTGAAATAGCTCTGGGATATTTTACCGCTGCCAAACACGGTACCTTGCCAGGCCAGTAGCCTAAGATCTCCGATGGCCGCACGGCCGCGCCGCTCCACCCATCATCGTGCTCGCCTCCGCCTCCGCCGCCACCTTCTCCTACTCCCCGCCCTCCTCCTCGTCCTCTTCATCCTCCTCTTCCTCCTCCCGCCCCTATCAGCCGCCCTCTTCCGCCGCGCTAACTCCCTCGGCCGCCGGTGCCTGCCCCTCGCCACCGGTCACACCCCCCTCGCCGGATACCGGCTCAGCTTCTCCATCGTCACACTGTCCGACGAGAGCTTGTCCGGCCGTGGCGTGCGGTGGCGGTCCTTCCGCGGCATGCTAAACGCCACCGCGCGGAACAGGCGCGCCTATGCGGCCGTGCACGGGTACGGCCTCGCCGTGCTGCCGCCCGAGGCCGTCGATCCCAGTCGCCCGCCCTCCTGGAGCAAGGTCCTCGCCCTCCGCGCCTTCCTGCACCGCCACCACTGGCTATTCTGGAATGATGTGGTAAGTACTTCCACAGTTTTTTTTTTGTTTATATTCCCATACACAAAAAATATGCAATGGTTCCTAGTCCTTGTAACCAATCGTGATTAGTAATCGATCCTTAATTTCAGGACACGCTTGTTACTAACCCGGACATCGCGTTGGTAAGTGATTGGGCAGACTGATTGCTTGTTAAAATCACTTTGCAAGGCAAAGTTTAGAGTTCCTTAAACTAATACAGTTTTCTACTGATTGCTTGTACCTAAGGAGATGATTCTGTTTTCGGTGATTGGGCATACTGATTTTTATACGTCGCCTGATCTCATCCTGACAGAGGATGCCAATGGGGTTAATGCCGGTATGGGAAACCTCCATATTATTCATCTCTACTTTATGTTTATCAAAATCACTTTGCAAGGAAACCTTTTGTGATATATGATACTCATTAACAGAAATAACTCTGGACATACTACTGTATCGTCAGAACATGCATAGAATAATTTTCTGTAACACATTTGTACGATACGACTGATCCATAACTGTAAGGCTAGAGTAATAAGAGCAAGAGAATACACACTGAGACATACATCATACTATTATCTCAGGGAAGCATACTTGGAAAGATAAATTCATAAGAATTGTTTCTAGTTTTCTTATTATCTTGTTACTATAGTTGACAACCCTAGTCTTGTGTTCCTATAGGCAGCAAATTCTGCACAGAAATAGACGTGAACGCCTCATCCATTAAATGTTAACCATGCTCCTTCTTTTGTAGGAGTGTTCTTCATAAGGAGGTCAAAATGGAGTGAGAGATTTTTGGATATTTGGTGGAACCATACATCATTTGTACGATTTGGTTCTACAAAAAGTGGAGATAATATAGCACTTAAGCACATCATAGATCACTTATCACCTGAAGAAATGCAAGTGCATGTCCGTATAGCAAAAATGCAGTGCCTCTTCAACTCATACCCTTGGATGGCTACGTGGAAATCAGTTCCCCGCATGATCTTCAACCCGTCCACTACATGGAAAGGTTTCCTTATATTCTTACTCCTCATTACATATTTGCGACAGGGATTTACATTTCAAAGTGAAAGGGGCACTTGATTGATATTGAAGACTGGACTTCCTAAGTGTTCTGTAGATGTGATTATTTACTACTAGTCACCCGTGCATACACATGGGCTATAACATAGCTTGACAATGCAATAACTAGGTAAACTTGGATAAATTGCTTGCAATCAAAAAATTCTTACGGCAACGGATAATATATATTTTGTCGAGATTGGTTAAGTAAAATTAATATCAGTAGATCTCTCGAGAAATATTTCCCAATTTGTAAATTTCAAGAGTATTTCCATGTCCAAACTGTCAAGTATTATATAACATATTCTTATATGTGGACATTAGTTTCCAATTCCCAAAGAACGTTTTGGATCTTCCTTGTTTGGCAATCTAAGTTTGTGGTTGTAACTTGCATGCTCTTGGCAAATAGCCCAGCAATAGGACTTCTGTAGATATAGTGACCTTTACCTTTCATCCATCCTCACTCTTGCTTAGTTACATGCCCTTGTTTTTCCCTTCCAATTCCCATGGAACAGGACTTCTGTAGAAAGAAAAATAATTAAAAAAAACAGGCAGTACCAATTGCATAGTCAAACTATCTGATAACTCTAGAATAAAGTTTCGTGAGAGTAGGTGAGGTTCTCTAACTATAACAGGTGTGTTATTAGGCCAAATAAATTTCTTTTGTTGCGCAATCTGTAAACGACAGCGGAGGGCAACTTGTTCTCGACAATCTACAGCAGTACATAGCTTGAGAAGCTGTTCACACCATTAGCAGTCATTCATAGGTAGGCATCTGAAAGTATTTTACTCAACATTGGCTTACTTGCACAGTGGTATGGTATTAGGTCAGGGGAAATTCTGCAGTCTTTAACACCAGCAGAAGGCAACGGCGTTGGCAATCTGCGGGAGTAGAATAGATTGTGACGTTGTTCACACCATCATGCTGTGATTTATATGCATGTAAGCATCCAATCGGTACTTCCAGTGTGATCTCCCTTTAAATAAATATTCAAACACATGCAGAAGAATTTTTATCCAAGCTGGAAACACTGAATACCATGTCAGAACATTCATTCTGGCAAGAAACCTTGCAGTGAGAAATATAAATCTGGGGAGAAATACTTGAAAACTAATCAACTTAAGATTCGTGAAAGAGAACGTGAGAAAAGGGATTCACGCGGGACAAAATAAAATCGGACTAATTAAATAATAAAAAAATAGATTACTTACTAGTATTGGCAGCTCCTCGATGCTACCGATCTGTCCAAGCATCCACTGGCTACGGCCTGTTTCGAGGACAGTCTCTGAGCTCAACACCCCCATGACGGTACACACTATGGGAACGATCATCGAGTTGTAGCCCACCGTGTGGCTGGATCCATGGAATTGCAGGATGATCTGGATGGAGAGGGCTGTTATCCCTAGGCAGGGAATGATGTAATATGTTGGTGACAGTGAGGGATTGGGACAGACCGAGAGATAAAGAGAGATGGAAAAAGGGAAAGAACTCTGTTTCTTCTCTTGATCGGCGGAGGAAGAACAGTACGGGGCTACCTTTAGATGATAAACATAGCAGATATGAACTTTTCTGTGGACAATAGCACTGAGATATTTGTACTTTATAATCAAGATCTAGAAAGATTGATGGCTCTTATTTTTTGTTTTTCTTCGATTAACGTGGGATTTTCTAGGGAGTCTGTAATTACTAATAGATAGATGGATAGATTCACATATTAGAGTCCCCATAATACTTCATTCGCTTTGCCACTTACCTGTTATACAATGAGTGATAAGCAAAGTGTGCTTTATTGTGTTTGAATATCAATCCTTACTAGCAAAAACATTGCATTCCATATTTAAAACTGAGGTCATGATATATGTGGACGAATATCTATGTTTCCAAATACATGGTCTTCTCACTCTAAAGAAAATCAAACTGAATTAAATCAAGAGTTTGTTCATAAATAAGAAATAAAGCATGTGGGGTTTAAAAGAAAATTGTATATGAATCAAGCGGTCTTGACTTCTAGACCGGGGATGGAGGAAAGCGACACATTGAGATTTAAAAAAAATGCAAGCCTACTTCCGGTCCATGTTTAGGCCTTAGAGAGCCACACATAAGGGGGAGTATTGAGATTTTGGGTGACTAGTGCATCTAACTCTACAGTTAGTTCATCAAACATTTCCTCGACATGTCAACTTGAAATTCACGTGGTGTAAGAAGAAACTGAAAAGAGAAGTCATGGACATATTCTAAGTTCAAAGATCCAGGCAAAAAGAAGAAGACAAAGTTCACCATTCACAACCATTTTATATTTTCGCTTATCATAACACAAAATTGAAAATTTTATACGATGCTTGATGTACTAAAAACCTCTCCTACTTTTGGTTATAGAAAATTGTCCATGTTCATGTTTGTTTGGTGCTTGGATCTTGAGTTGTCTTTTAAATTCCCACCAAATTGGTGTTGTTACTTGATACATTGCCATTTTGATCTACATAGTTGCTCATTGCATGTTGATTGTGCAGGGGTTTATTCAGATGGAGATTTCATGGTCCATTTTGCTGGCCTAGATGACAAGCGAGGTTGGACATCAAAAATTCTTAAAGAGATAGGAACTCCATGGTGAGCATAAATACTCCAAACTAAAACAGTCGAAGGAGGATCCGGAAGTTTATGTGAAGAGCCTGGTTGTTTTTGCGTCATGTGTGTTGGTAAACTGCCACGTCATCAGAAATATCCTCACCATTCATTTCTGGACAGCTTTTATGCACAGCTGTTTGATTCGGAAGCACAACACAGACATCTTCCACCTTTACTCCCTCCCATCCTTTCTCATTCTCTACCCATATCTCACATCCAACATATCGACTTAACAACATGACATCAACCTATTAATGCCTAGCTGCCATCACCAGCATTGAGCTGCTGTTGCTGCACCACTTACACAGTGTCTAGCGGCCCTGCCCCTGCCCCGAGCCTCTGATGCCTCCATATCGTTACTGTAAATGGAAGCCTCGGCCCTTGGTTTGCAGATGGATTCTTGGAGAGGCTCCTTCGTCCGTCTGTGCAGATCTGGGGGTATGTTCATGTTCCAGTACTCTTAGTAGGCAGTTTTCTTGTGAAACCTGCCTCTCATTATTGTGGATTCCCCATATAATTGGTCCGGTGGCTGGCCTCCTCCGATTGTTTCTCTATGAATTCTTTGTGTATCCTCTGATCGCACTGATCTGTTCTCCATTGTGTACTTGATTGATCTCAGGTAGGAGCTTATTGTTCAGGGTCTCTCGGAGCTTTTGCCAACTATGACGGGAATCTGAATATTTCAGGTTCAACCTACCTTTGGCTGTTGGGTTTGGGAGTTGTACAAATTTAACTCAGATCCTAAGAGACCTCACTACAGCCTTGGTAGGCATGGCAAAGCCTGAGAGTTAAATGTGACTAACTCAAATTCTGTATACATCTGACCTCTATGCAGGTGTTTAACCGCACCCACCCCCTTCCCTCATTTATCTCCCTTTGACTTATTTCCTGCAGTTAAGTTGACACCAGGGCAAAATTTCTTAACCAATTGGTTGTTTCTATTAGTAGCACACTAATTCTTGCCGTATGTATTTCAATTATCATATTTTACCATTTCTTCTGTATACCAAACGGCTATTTGTTGCTCTATGTTCACCAAGCTTATTAAAATGTGGTGTCCATCCAAAATTATGCAACTCTTTTCCCTTTACTGGTTTCAACGACATGGATGGTGGAGAGAATTATTCATGTATTTCGCGTTGCGCTCCCTAGCTGACAACCAAAACTTACTAGTTTTGCTACAACATTATAGATGTGATGCTCTTTTGCTCTTCTGAATCTAACTTGGTTTCTGTATGCTTGCTGTAACTTTCCTTCGAGATTAAAAAGGACATACACAGTGGTCGGGCCTGCCCTTTAGCTTTCCTTTGGGATTCTGATGGATAAAATTTTGGTGCCACACAAGGTACTGTACATGAACCATGCTAGTATGTACTAACTGAATGTCTTTGCGTTGCCACGAAGTGTCAAAGTTAGACATACGCATTGATTAAAATGATAATGTAATTCAAATTATCCATAGGTTGATCCATCGTAAGTATGACCTGCATTTCTTGGGAGTTGAAACTCATGCCTAATGGATAGAGTTTAGAGCTTCGCAAGTATTCCTTCATTTGTGACAATTGTTAGGAATGATGAAATGACGGGATCTGTCTACGGCCATAACTTCATGTTTAGACTGTGGTTTACCATCAAAGGAACCAAGGCCCACCTTTGTTTTTGCAATGGAAGAGCCAAATAGCACATAAAGAAATCACACAAAAGAACACGCTAGTCTATAATTATAATAGGATAAGTCCGTGGATAGGAAATCAGCAATGCGAATTTGACAGAAATAATAATCAACCATGTCTACTTACTGGACCTATGATGAACCACGGGATGGTGCCCGCTGCGGCCGGGGCGTCTGAAATCTTCTTGTACTGTGGCGAGCGTGTGACGGGCAGGCAGACGCCGACGGGCATCAGGATGAAAGGATTGGGACAGGATCTACATTGTTCCGACGGTGCGTGGCGAGATGGCCAGCCCAGGAGAAGATCCTGACGATCTCTGATGACAACGACACAACGGAGGCTACGGAGGGGAGGAGTGCCACGATGGGACGACGACGGAGCGTAGGAGGGCCATGGCGAGGACGACGAATGTAAGGATGACAGTGATGATGACGATAGCGACAACGGAGTGGCCGACAACGAGAACTGGTGGGTATAGAATCGCTACCACTAGATTAATTTAGTTTCGAATTTCATTGAAATCAGTCAAATCTCCTAAATTTCAATGAAATTCACCGGTTTATGTTTAAATTCTAGATTTCAAGTGTTTGGAGAAAAAGTTATTGGGGTCGGCGATTGTGTCGGCACTCCCAATAGAACCTGTCCGGCGCTTACGGCTGTTGGGAGCACCGATGCTCTAAGCTAGTTAACGGTAAAAACTTGTATTTTAGACCATGCTGGAGTCCAAATCGAGAGGTTTTTAGGCAAAGGAGAGAAATCAAGTGTAGATCAAGCACTTTATCTTCGTAGTATCCATTCTTGCAAATTGCTCTTTGAACTTACCATGCCTGCTTATCTCAGCTACTGGATCGATCGAGGCCTCGAGAATTGCATTCGACTCATGCATCGAAACCGGGACACTCAAAGATAATTAACTTGAGCGTGAGAAAGTCTAGTGGAATATGTTGTTCCGTATGCCGTCTGGCATGCTCGCAATCGTAGTCCATGATCAGTCAATGCAAGCAGGCGAGAGGTCCCGTGAGTACCGTAAACTGAACAGGCGTGCAAATTAAGGCGCGCGTGACTGTTAATCTGTTATCCATCGACCAAGCATATGAAGCCACCAATCCAGCCACAGTAAAGAAAGACAGACTGAGGACAAGATCGCTGAGGTTGGCCGGCCGGATCGGCATGTCGTCGGTGGAGGCGAAGCCGGCGGCGCTCGAGGAATACGTCACTCTCACTCTGACGGACGAAGAAGGGCGCAGGCTCACCCGCACCATGCGGCGGAGCGACCAACTGCAGAACCTGATGGACTACTACTACTCCATGGTGCCCACCCTCGAGCGCGGCTTTCAACTACCGCGGGCCGGAGATCAACGGCGCCGGCACGAAAACGCCGTCGGACTTCAACATGGAGGACGGCGATGAGATCCGGTTCTTCCCGGTGATCGAGCTCGTCACCCCCGTGCTGCGTGACTACTTCACAGGGCGCAGCTTCACCCGCACCATGCGATCAACCGACCGGCTGCAGACCCTGATGGATTTCTACCACGACATGGTGCCCGCCGCCGCCGCCGCCGGAGCGTCTGAGATCTTCTTGTACTGCGGCGAGCGTGTGACGGGCGGGGAGACGCCGGCGGGCATCGGGATGAAGCCATGAAGGATTGGGACATGATCTACGTCGTTCCGACGGTGCGTGGCGAGGTGCGCCAGGAGAAGCAGTCCGACGATTATATCACGCTTCAGGTGGTGGACATGTACGAAGACCAGTACACGGTCCACTGCACCATGCATCGGATTGAGAAGATGATGGTCTTGCTGCGTTTCTACCATGCCACCCTGCCGGCTGTTGGCGCGACCGGTGGAATTTTCATGCTCTGCGATAATGGCATTCGCCTGAGCGTCCATGATACACCGGCGCAACTGGGAATGGAGGACGGCGACAAGGTGGTTCATTTTGCTACCATGTATGGCTGCTGTTAGTTATTGATGAAGCGAGAGTCCACTTTTCTCACTACTATGTTGGGACAAATCAAACCTGTTCAAGATATATCTGTGTGTGTTAGGTACTCAGATTAGCAACTTCCAACTACAACACATCACCTAAACCTGATAGAGGCGATGTGTCGAAATTTTCTTGAACAAAAATGTGTGTTTGGTTGCATTCGAATTAATCTGTTCATGTGATTAACCTCAAAGAAATTGCTCCAAGTATCTATTTTTAATGTTCACCGGGGGAGATGACCCTCCACCTGAATTGTATTCAATTCATCTCTTTTATGCCGCTACCTCTATCACGCTTGGACATGGGAAGAATACTTCTTTTCGGGACGCCCCTTGGAATGATGGGGACAAGCCGAAGAATATTGCTCCTCTTATCTACATGGCTTCTAGTAGGAAAAAAATGGAAGGTGACCAACGCTTTACATGAAAATTCTTGGATTGCGAAAATAAGTTGGATGTAAACTTCTCCTTTGCTCATGTCCAGCAATTTGTCGATTTATGGACCAAGCTTCAAAATGTGGTGCTTCATGATGGTGTGGAGGACTCAATTCTAAGGAGGCTCACGGCTAGTGGGCACTACAAGGCCCAATTTCGTGGAGCTACCTCTAGTGACTTCAAGAAATGGTGTGGATCGGAAGGTGTGGGCTCCTCCCGAGGTCAAATTCTTCGCGTGGGTTGCAATTCAAAATAGGCTATGAACGACGGATAGGCTTGATAAAAGAGGGTGGCCAAATTGTGGGCCTTTCCCTCTTTGAAAGAGAACCATGGAATTGGCAGTCCGCCTCTTTATCCATTGTCGATTCACCGTGCGGATATGAAAACTTCTTCATGAGTGGCTTGGGATCCCCTCCATCGCCCCCCTACAGTGGCAACCTCTCTCACTTCATGAGTGGTGCTCCTTATGACCGGTGCGTCGACTCCTAATCGGAAAGCCATTTCCACTCTCACCCTCCTCGCCTCTTGGGAAATTTAGAATGAGAGGAATGCTAGGGTTTTTCACAACAATCATTCGCCGACGGTAGTACTTTTCCAGAGAATTAAGAAAGAGGCTAGAGTTTGGGTCACCGCGGGTGCCAAAAGTATGAGTGAAATCATGCCGGGAGAGTAATCCGTCGAGTTGTAATTTTTAAAATTTCTGTAAAAATCCTTCTTAATTAATAGATTGGGGCAAAAAAATTACGTCCGTTTCAAAGAAAAAATTACAAGATGGGTTAAGTGAACCAAAATTACAGAAAACAGTGACACTGTACGAACAATCCTTTACGAGTATACGGCTAGCTATACATGTGCATTGTTACGGATAGAGTATTATATTTGTATTAACATGTGTTTGGTCTCCTTTTAGCTGTTGCTCATACTTTACTTAATTTCTGTACGTGCTCAGCCCAGCCACAAAATTACACGGCTCCTGCTTTCTCTACCTTTTTTTTTTTGCTTATCTTCATTTGTGGCTTCACCGTCAAAATGCATCAATTGTCCGTTCCTCTCTCGGGCAATGTTGGGGGATTTGTTCACCTGTGTTGAGGATATAGAGCGCGAGTTCTCCCCTCACGGTTGCTTCTATCCTCACAATATGCAAATACTTGGAAATTTCTATTTTCAATAGCCTAAAAGATAGGGGAAATCCAAAACGGCTCCCGAGTTTATATGCTCCTCTCCGAGTAGGATAAAAAAAAGTAAAACATTTTAAAAATGTATGTAAAAAAGTGGTAACAAACATATATAAGTTTTCTACTCCCTCCGTCCAAAATATAAGACGTGTTATTTCTGTGTTGGTCTTTTATAACTTTGACCACTAATATATATATTAAATTATATATAATGGAAATGTATAAATGGTATTGTTGGTTTCATCTTGCAAAATTCTTTAATTTCATATATATTTATACTAATTTTGTAAATCATAGTCAATATGTAAGTCGTTGACCAAAAAAAATTAAGGGTGCCTTATGTTTTGAGACGGAGAGAGTAGATATGTGAAAGTTTGATGATGAAATAACATTTGCGATGTTGTGTACAAAAAAGTCAGTTATCAACATGGGATTTAAAAAATAATTTTTTGAGTGCACTGGTTTTGCGCACAGAGCGGCACAAATGTCATTTCATCACGTAACTTTGCACATATATTGTACCTTTGGATATGCTTAATTCTACTTCTTTTCGTAATTTTTATAAACTATTTTACTATTTTCTTGAATTTCCTACTCAACCATGAACATATAAACTCGCGAGCCAAAATTGCGTTCTCAAGGAATAGCGAGTCGACATAGATAAAAGCTTGATCTTTGGATGTGAGATTGGGCTTTTTGTTTATTTATATTTATTCTGAAAAACATGAGATATGAGATGGTTTCAAATTTCAGTTTTAGAAAATTTTCGGCTACTACCAAAATCGCTGAAATTCAGGCAATTTCAATTCTGTTAAAATTCATTTAAATACTAAAAAATTGAGTTCCTTTGTAGTATTGTAAGTGCTGAAATATTTCGACCGAAAGAGAAGTGTTTCGGGTCTACCGAAATCACTGAAATTCAATGAATTTTGATAACAACTCACTGAAATGTAAAATATTTAAAGTTGGGGTGCCTACACTGCCATGCCATCCATAGACGATATCAAGATATGACAACTGTGGAAATTTTACAACACGGTGGAATAATTTAGCAGACGCGGCTACTCGCAGCGATTTCAGATAATGGAACAGAGGATTCTATCGAACCAACATACTGTATACATTAGCAGAGAGAGACAGGCATGAGAACAGAAAGTCTCCAATTCACGACGAGTGGTCGTCATCATCATCTCGAGTTCTCTAGGCGATCAGCTCCGGCGCGATGCTCTCGACGAACGCCCTGATCTCGGCGACGAGCTTGCCGGTCTCGGGGAGGACCGGGAAGAAGTAGAAGGCGTGTACGGCCTCCGGGAACTCCACCACCCGCACCTCCTTCCCCTTCCGGCGCAGCACCGCGGCGTACCGCTGCCCGTAGTCCTGCAGCGGGTCCAGCCCGCCGACAACCACCATGGCCGGCGGGAACGCCTCCGGCAGCTCCGGCTCCGGGCCGGCTTGGCCTGTCACGTGCGCAGCCGGGTGGTTCCGGTCGGCGCCCTCCGGCAGGAATGCCTTCCACCAGAAGTCCGACCGCCGGAGGTTCACGATTGGCGCCACGCCTTCCAGAGCTAGCTCCGACTCCGTCCTGTCCTCGCCGCCGAAGTAGGCGGCCAGGAGCAGGAGGCCGGCGAGGCGGATGGGCGGCGGCGTGGCCGCCGCCGTCCAGCGCTGGGCGACGTGGTGAGCGATGTTGGCGCCAGCGCTGTCTCCGGCGACGAAGCAGCGGGACAGGTCGACGCGGACGGGGATCTCGGCGGGAAGGCCGGTGGTGGCGAGGTAACGGAGCGCGGCCTCGCCGTCGTCGTAGGCGGCGGGGAAGCGGTGCTCGGGGGCGAGGCGGTAGCTCACGGACACGACGACGGCGCCGGTCTCGCGGCAGATGGTGCGGCAGAGCGCGTCGTAGGGGCGGGTGGCCGCGGAGAAGTACGTGAAGCCGCCGCCGTGGAAGTAGACGATGACGGGGCGCGGCGGCGGCTGCGGCGTCTCCGCCTCTGTCACGCCGGCAGCCGTGGGCTCGGAGGAGAAGTAGTAGACGCGCGCCCGCACGCCGGTGGAGGCGTCGACGGTGACGTCGAGGGAGCGGACGCCGAGCGCGTCCGGGCGCGCGGGGTTGGCGGGCGCCTGGCGGTCGACGAGCAGCGAGAAGAGGAAGCGGTTGACGGTGCCGTCGCGGCGCTGCGTGGCGTCGACGGCGGCCTCGAGCGCGCGGAGCTGGAGCCGCACCGCCCAGGGCATCGCCCGCACGCGCGCACGGAGGCCCTCGCGCGCGACGTCGCCGGCCATTTTCCTTGCTTGCTTTGGGTAGAGCTCCGCCTGTGCCGACTTCTGCCTGTACTTGATGCAGCTTGTAGCTAGCTGCTCGTTATCTCCTCCAGATTTTTCCGGCAATGAATGATCACGACATGTTTTTGTACGTGTTTGCCGAAACGTTGATCACGTTATCGTTTTGGTGTTTTCTTTCGTTCGCTCGCACTTGCTTGTCAGCGAAGAAGATAGCATGCATGATTGGTGAGGCTAGCTATCATCGCCATGGTCCCGTGGAGAAACACATGCGGGTACAGCCGCACGGCTAGCTACCGAGGACGACGCCTACCACATGGAAGGGTCGGTGCCCGGGCCGTAAGAGACACTATGACACTACCGTTGATTTTTAATGGCATTTTTCGTTACGACAGTTTAGAAAAGTACCTATAAACCAATATTTAGCGATGCTTTAGTGCATGTAAAACTACATTTTGTGGCGGGCATTTCACAAAAAAGAAAAAACGGCAACAATATTTTTTTGTAGGCGTTCGGGAAAAAGTGGCATTAAAAATTAAAGTGTTAAAAATAGGGGCATCAGGACATATCGCTACATCGGGTGCTTAGCATTAAAGTTAACATATCGCTACATGTTGAAGATGCTGCGACTGCCGAAGTATGTGCACTGTGTGGGCTTCTTTTAGCGGGAGAGATTGGTTGCAATAAACTGATGGTTGAGTCTGATTGTTCTCAGGTTGTGGAGGTAATGCAAAATGGTGGTAACTTTTTGGGAGCGGCAGCGGCTATCTTTGAAGAATGTGATTTTCTTTGTCGCAATTGAAAGAACAAGCTATGCCCGGATGACGCCTAGAGGGGGGGGGGGGGGGGGGGGGGGGGAGGTTGAATAGGCGATTAAAACTGTTTCTAATTAGGGGCTTGATAATTGTGGAATAAAACTATGTGTTTAAATTAACAAGCCAACAACCTAATATTTTTTTCTTTTTTTCGAAAAGGGGAGTCCCAGCCTCTGCATCGAAGAGATGTATACGGCTTTCTTTATTAAAATATTCAACAAAGAACTGACTGAGATGATACATCAAAAAACCCGAAGCCACCACACAACACCTACAAACCTGACAAAGAGAGAAGATCATGTCAACAGAGCCTTGTGCACTGAGAACAATGAAATTCCTCCACCCGCTAGTAACCGGGAACTATCACATACCCCGAGACGCCCTCTAGGCGAAACAAGAGTGCGCATCCAGTCTAGCAGACTCTTAGCGAGCACCTTGTGTACACGCTACAGTAGCTGTCACCACCTTCGATCCACCGAGCAATCTTCAAGGTTAAGATCCGCATTGTCTTCGTCGGTCCTGCCGATGACGCCACCACGGCGCCAAACAGCGCCCCCACCCTGCGCGTTACCACCATCACACGACCTACGTCAAGGCCCCGCTGCACCATGCCGCCGAGACTCGTCGTGGATGATGCGCTAGAGAGAGCACCGCTCCACCTTCAGACCACTCCAGTCAGTATGATCTCCAAAAACGCTGCCCTAAAGAGGGAGAACGGCACCGGAAAGTGTCGCCAGCGTCCGATCCGAGAACCGGATCTAGGGTTTCCCCGGAGAATCCCGCGCAAAGAAGTTGCAGCTGCAAAAATGATGCCTTCGCCAGGGAACGACGCCAAGATGCGCCGCCATCATCTGCATCGGTTTTCACCGGCAGCCGCGCAAGTCCAAACCCGGTACTGATTGGACCGCGATACAGCGGCCGCCGTGATGTGCAGATCGGAGTTGCCATGATCGAGCCGGAGCCCAGATCGAGACAAACTCCACTTGCACATCGTCGCTGCCGCCGCCCGCCGACCTCCACCCTTGCCGATCGAAGCAGATCGCATCCCACCAGATCGACGTCCGTCGCGTCGACGCTGCTCCGGACATGCCGCCGACACGCCGGAGAGCCACGCCGCCGTGGTGCCCGACGCGCACCAAGTCCAGGCCCGTAGGTGGCATCCCGCTCCGCCGATCCTGCGCGCGAGGAGACGAGAGCCCCCCCCCCCCCCCCCCCGCCACCGGCGACGACCAAGCTTTGCCCAGCCGTGCCCTTGGCGGCGGCGGGGGAGGAAGGAGGACGGGTGTGGGGGCGGGGAGGCGGTGGCGGTTAGGGTTTCCCTCCCCGTCGCCTCACGGGAGCGACGCGAGAGGGAAGGAGTTAATATTCTAGGTTCACCTATGTGCACCAACAACTTATGCTAAGCAAATAAAGCAACAAGGTGATAGCAAGATATGAACTTCAAGCACGAAGGCTATCACAATGTAAATTGCATAAGTAAAGCTCGGGTATAGGAATAACCGAGGCACGTGGAGACGAGGATGTATTCCCGAGTTCCTCCTTGTTAAGGAAGTACGGCTCGTTGGAGGGGTGTGAGCTCGCCACAAGAGGCCTACTCAAGATGCCACAAAGGCCTCACCCTATTCTCCGATGAACCGCACCCAAGGGTTTGGTTCACCTTCCACTATCGGAATCCTTCGGGGCGGATTCCGGAGCCCTTTACAACTTCTCTTGGGGCACAGACCCACAACTCAATTGGGGGCTCCCAAATTCGTGCCGAAGCTTTACAACTCGAAGTCTTCGCGGCACCTCCAACCGTCTAGGGTACACAATGCACCCAAGAGGCACAAAGCTCTTGGGAACACAATGCACTCAAGAGTAACAAGCTTCTCAACGTCGATCTTCACGTATCACCGTAGGGAGAGCAACCCAATGCAACAAATGCAAGAGGCAAGAACACACAAAGTGATCAAGTCCTTCACTCTCAAATTCCAACCAAGCAACAAATGCTTTGGGGGGAATAAGAGAGGAAGAACAAAGGGGATGAACACAAAGCAACCCCAAAATCTAGATCCACAAGTTTCCCTCACTTAGAGGGGATTTTGATTGTTGGAATTTAGATCTAGATCTCCTCTATTGAATCCCTAAGTTTGGGCAAGAATCATTGGAGGGATTGAGAGGAATCAAGCTCACAAGGTTAGCAACAATGGAGGAGAGAGGAAAGCAAGTGAGCAAAAGAAGCAACTAGGTTTTGGGGAGGGAGGAGGCTGTTTATAGCCTCCCCAAAAAACTAGCCGTTGGACACTGTCCAGACCGGAGACTCCGGACCAAGTGACCGGAGAATCCGGCCGGCTGGGTCATCGGGGAGGCCGGAAAGTCCGGTCTAGGGGGCGGAGACTCCGGCCAGGCCGGAGACTCCGGGGACCCTCCGGGGGTGCTCCGGACCCCTACCAGAGCCGCACCACACAAAAGCGAAACGGCTGGAAAAAGCACAGGGCCAGAGATTCCGGGTCCCTTGGGCCGGAGACTCCGCCCCATCTCCGGGGTACCTCCGGACCGAGTCCAGGAGCGCACCACACACAAGACGTTCGGCAGCGAAAAACAAGGGCCGGAGACTCCGGGTCCTCTGGACCGGAGACTCCGGTGAGACCGGAGACTCAGGACCATCTCTGGGGTAGATCCACACAGAAAAGCATAACCCCATAACTTTTGCAAATGAACTCCGTTTCCGATAATCTTGGACTCGTTGGAATCGTCAGAGTGAGCACAACAAGATTATGCAGAGAAACATCATAGTCCAACAATATATTATAAAACCAAATGGGGAAAGAATAAAAGCTCTTTTTCGCAAACCAAAAAACCGATTCTTTTGCAATTGAAGTCCAAATGACATGAAACCAATTTTGTTGGAAAGAGGACGAAAAAAGCAACCTTTGAAAAAGACAAACAAGCAAAGGAGATTTTGCAAAGGATTTGAAAGGTGAAACCTTCCAAAGGGATGAACCGGCAAAATCTCCAATATCGAGGAAGCAAAACAAAGATACAAATGCAAACCGTTTTTGGTGATCTTAGCCTTGTCATAACATGCACGACAAGCACCAAGACCACACCACGATAAGAGTCAAAAAGAACCAATGAAGATGATTGCATGGATGTAAAGGTTTGTGCTCTCAACGACAATACGATCACGATACTCGGTCGAGAGCCCCTCTTGATAGTACGGCTATCTATCCTATAACCCGGTCTCTCACTAAACATCATGAGACCGGTAAAATAGAAACCCTATCAAGATCATACCTTTGCCTTGCGCATTAATCCACTTGAGGTCGATGGAGACGATCTTCATCTCCTCAAGGCGAACCATCTTCTTGATTGTGCTTTGCTTGGTGAAGATTCACATGTGGCTCCCCCATACACCAAGATGGGAGGAGCACCTCTTCGGCATATCTTCACTTGGCCTTTAACTTGATGACGAACACCTTGGCCTTGATCAACAAATGATCTTCTTCCCTTAACCTCGACTCTAACACATGGAGAACAAGCAAGATCGTTACTCCAACAAATGGAGATAAGCAAGCAAATGGACACCTACAAATATAGCTCAATGCAAACATTAGTCCATAGAGATTGTCATTAATTACCAAAACCATGCATGGGGGCAACCATGCACTTTCAATCTCCCCCATTTTGGTAATTGATGACAATCCCGTTTAAGAGGGTTTATATAAAGAATAAAGCAACCTTGCACGACAAACAAGCAAGGATGCAAAGCGCATTAAAGGCAAATGCAACAAAAGCATAAAACCGAAATTCCCTTAAACCCTCTAAACTTCTCCCCCATTGGCATCGATTGCCGAAATGGGAAGAAAATTTTAGGGAGGCAATATAATATGAGTTCCTCCATAAAGGTGTGCATTTCTCAAGATATGAGTGAAATCAAATGCACTTATTAATTGACGAATAATTAGAGGAAATCAAACTATATTGAGGATCCAAAGATTGCAAAAAACAGATGAAGTCATTTTAAACATCACAAGGGAGAAAAAGCAATCGAAAAGATCCAAAGCGAGAGTTCTAAATAAAAACGGAGAAGCTCCCCAATGTTTATGCACTATGGAGAACCGCACAAAAATGGCATCCTTGCTCCCCAAAATCATCTAGAACCCGCAACAAGTGCAAGAGTGCATAATGCAAAAGCAAATCATAGCACTTGCACCAAAGATATGGTTGAGCCATAAGGAGATACCAATTTTCAAAAATTCAACATAAGATAGGCCCAACCAAGAAAAGAGATCTTTTAAAGAGATATGTTCACAAGCTTAGGGATACCAATTGGAAACTAAAACCAATTGAAAATGCCAAAAGCTAGGGAGATCATTTAGTCAATAAAATTCAACATGCTCACCATGGTAGGCATGAAGTCAAAGATCTTAATAAATACATGAGTGTGCAAAGATACCAATAAACAATAAGGCAAGCACTCATGAGACAAATTTGGAGCCACCAAAGAATTTTAGAAGAGAACAAGGTGGCAAAAAAAATAGGATACCAACTAAAAGGTGACCTCTCTCATATGTATAGGTTTCTAATTGGACAAACCATTGAAGATATACATCCGCAAAGAAACATATACATATGAAATGGTTCGGGAAAAAAGAGAACAAGGTATCCAAAGGAAGTCATAAATATACAAATGAGATTGTTGCTTAAAAGCATAGCACATAGCTCAAATTTATCTCATTGTATATAAATGAACTTCAAATATATCAAAAGCATGACACATATCACTAAGGGAACAAGAGATAGTGAAGATGCTTTGAGATAGGCAACAAGTATCACAAACAAATAATATCAATTGAAGAATAGGTTTTTGCAAATTCATCACACATATCACAAAGATATATTAAGTGAAGGAAAAAGGCCAAAACCAAAACAATTGCATATAAAAGCTTGCATGCCAAGAGGCAACCTACACAAGGTTGGTACTAGAGAAGTATGCATGGGATAGATACTTGTTACCGAGATGACATTGGTGATGTAGATGGTGAGAGTTGGTTTGACATCAAAACTTGACTCCGACAATCACACGGTGAGAACACCTTCCTTATGAATGAGGCAAGCATCCAATGCATCTCCATTGTACCTAAAACACAATTAGAGTACAAAATGGTTCCCAAACTCATTGGGTCCCATAGTAGTTAGATAAACTACAATATATAGGAAACACTCCACATAAATATGTGCATAGAGATATGAAATTGAATTTCATGCACATCTTAGCCGATTTAGGATTCGGTGGAGTATCCCCTATATATTGGATCAAGAAAGATAAGCATGCTAAAGTAATATAAAATAGTAACCGAGCATGTAAAGGCTTTCTAGAACCAAAAGAGATACAATTTGGACAAAAACACCAAGTAAACCAAGAAGAGAGCACACCAAGGTGTGACACAAAAAGGTTGTCCAAATTATATCAAAATCCAAATCAACACATGATTGAGGAAAAATCAAATCAACAAATGATTGATTCCAAAACACATCAACACATGAAGTGTGATATCAAAAGGAATCGAATCAACACAACAAATGATCGATAAGACACCAATTGAAAATAAGATACCAATTAAAACAAAAATAACAACTAGGAGAAAAGATACCAAGAAGAGGATGATACTTGACCGAAATCAAGTAAAGTAAAATAAGGCAAAAGGTATCAAGACTCCCACAATAAATATTAATTGGAACAAATATCTATGGAGGAGATATTAAATTCCAATTAATACCAATTGAAGGTACCAACACAAGATAAAGAATCAAATGCCAATTGAGAGGATCAAAAATTGATAGATAGAATAGTGTTATAAATAAAAAGGAATGCTCCCCCAAGTTTAATGCATTATCTTAGATATTTGCATTTGAATACAAAATGCATGCACAAGGGATCATTACTCTCCATATTTTATCTAAAACACTAAACACTACCGATTGAAAGATAGGATCCTTGCAAGAGGCAAAGAGGCCAAGAAATAGAGCAATTTAAAAGGAAGTGCCAATGTGAAGATGATCTACAAAATCCACCACAATTACTAGAATCACTTGTCATGAACAAGGTGTATATAGAGAAATTTCTCTGTGGTATAAAGAAATGATGATCAAGACCAACTTCACAACAAATAAGCACATGGCAAAAGATAAGAATTCAAGACGCCAAATTTTGAAAACGGTTTGTTGGTAGTTTCAACTATTCAAACCAACCGGCAAAGCCATGGTTAAAATAAGATGAAACAAATGGTTTCTCCAAAAATATATAGGAAATCATATAAGAGAAAAACCACACCAAGCAAACACACCCAAACAAGAGCCAAAGGATAACCAAAAGGAAATTGGACTTGTTCGAGCAAACATGCCACATAGGAAAGATAATTTATAATATCAAATCTAAGTGGCAAACCTCAAATGTTCACATTTTGTGGGATTGTAATATGCATATAGCTTATTACTCCCCCATAATGTGATAATTTATTTTATTTTCAAACAAGAGGCAAATAAAACCAACTAGAGAAATTAATGGACATTGTGGAATTTGAATTTCTCATGAATATGACATACCACATAGTAGCTAGATAATATTGAAATATCAATACTAGGTGGTGTGCTTCATGTACACACATTTTTAGGTTTGTGAGGTGCACAAAGCACATCACTCCCCCAAAATGGGATAGTCCATTGATATCTCTAAGAGCCAATTGAAATCAACACAAGATCCAATAAAGCTCAACACACAAATTACACATACATGATACATAACTATCATACATAACCTTGAATAACAAGACAAGTAGGAAAGGAGCATATCATATACAAACACATGCTAGGAACAAAACTAACACATGCAAAGGAAGCAAGCAACTTTCAATGTATATGAATTAAATACAAGTTACCGCAAGGAGGAAGCATTGGATATGAGATAGATATGTGATAATCCAATTGACTTGGCTTGAGAAATAAAACCATGAAGATCCCTCAATTCTTCAAATGAAAGCCAAGTCACCAATGTCCTCCTCAAACACCTATTGATCAAGTTTGAGCTTGTTGGTCCCCAACCAAGTTGGGTCCTAAGAGGTTAGTGATAATAGGTTTGGGAACCCAAATGGTGCGTTTCTTGACACCACTTTGAGCTCCCACATAGTTGGCAAACACATTGCCAACTCTATCCTTCCTAAGAGAATATACATCATCAACTATGATAGGAGAGGATGAGGTACCGTTAGTGCAAGAAGAAACAAAATGACCTTTGCCATGACAAAGGTAGCAACACCGACTCTTCTTCTTCTTCATGGGCTCCTCAACTTGAGGAGCAATAACTTGAGTCTTCTTGGGAGGTGGCCTTTGTTCAACTCGTGGTTGAGCACGAGATTGAACGAGAGGCCGCTTCCCTAGTTGCTTCTCACTAAGAGGCTTCTTCTTCTTCATTGGGCAATCACGAACAATGTGCCCTTCAACCTTGCACTTGAAGCAAGTGATCTTGGCCGGATTCTTGACTTGAACTTGGCCCTTCTTCTTGTTGTCAACCTTGGACTTGTTCTTGTTGTTGGAGTTGAATCCAAGTCCACTCTTGTCATTTGGGGATTGTTGTACACTCAACATGTTGTCAAGTGCACTCTTCTCCTCATGACGCTTTTCCAAGCCCTTCTTCAAAGAAGCGAATTGGGCCTTGAGGTCTTTTATTTCCTCTACATGGTTAGTGGCAACAAAAACACTAGAGGAAGTAGAAGCTTCATTGTTAGAACAACAAGGCAAAGCAAGTAATTTATCACATGATGTACCAATATTTTTAGTGGATGAACTACTAGGACTAGCACATGGCATTTTAGCATTTTTAGTTATGGTTGTGCTATTATCCACATGAGGCTCACAAGATGTTACCTTTGTAGCGACGGCCTCATGAACCAACTTGAGACAAGCATAGGATGCTAGAAGATTATCATTAGAGCTAGATAGCTTTTTATGATTTTCTTCCAACTCCATATATTTGCTAGTTAGCAACTCAAGTTGAGTCCTTAGCTCAACATTCTACTTCAAAGTGGATGCTTCACAAAAGAACACGCTAGTCTATAATTATAATAGGATAAGTCCGTGGATAGGAAATCAGCAATGCGAATTTGACAGAAATAATAATCAACCATGTCTACTTACTAGACCTATGATGAACCACGGGATGGTGCCCGCTGCGGCCGGGGCGTCTGAAATCTTCTTGTACTGTGGCGAGCGTGTGACGGGCAGGCAGACGCCGACGGGCATCAGGATGAAAGGATTGGGACAGGATCTACATTGTTCCGACGGTGCGTGGCGAGATGGCCAGCCCAGGAGAAGATCTACGTCGTTTGATCATATTGCTGCTTCATTTGAAATGACGGGACCCGCTGCAGGAGTACCATGTATAGCTGCTGTTAGTTATTGAAGCGAGAGTCCAGTTTTCTCACTACAACTACAACAAACCTGTTCAAGACATTTGTGTGTTTTAGGCTAGCACCCTCCAACTACAACATATAAGCTAAACTTTTTTTTTGATAAAATATGCGCTTTATTGGACTCAAAAGTTTATATAGTGTTTGAAAAATATTTTACTTTTTTTTTTCAAATTTCGTACCCGACCAGTAACATGAGCTCGGGACGCAAATTGTGTATTCCCAAGGAATACCGAGTCGACATACATAAATGATTTGATCTTTGGATGTGAGAATGGGCTTTCCGGTTATTTATGTTTATTCTGAAAAACTTGAGATATGACACAAATATTTAACTTTGGGGTGCCATCACTGCCATGGCATCCATAGACGATACCAAGATGACAACTTTGGAACTTTTACAACACGATGGAGTAATTTAGCAGACGCGGCTACTCTTAGCGATTTAGACAATGGGCCAGCGACCCCACAGTCGCGCGTGACTTCCCCACCTCCTCGTCCAGAAGGACGAGCCATAAGGTCAAGGAGGAGGCCTGGTCAGTGCAACCGTGGAGGACCGGCGACATTATCATCTGGGAGCCCAGGTCGGCACTAATGCGAGCACCGACGACCCTCCTTCGCGAGGTTAAGGAGGATCCACCCTCACCGCTGCGTAATCGACTCTTCCTTCGCCGCCATCAGAGATGATACCGGAGGAGGCCGAGTTCCAGCGATAGCTCGCCATTGCCCAGAGACCATCGTTCGAAACAATCTAGCCGCCCCCTGTAGGTTGGGCGGATGAGTGGTCGGTAGCAGATCCTGACGATTTCTGATGACAACGACACAACGGAGGCTACGGAGGGGAGGAGTGCCACGATGGGACGACGACGGAGCGTAGGAGGGCCATGGCGAGGACGACGAATGTAAGGATGACAGTGATGATGACGATAGCGACAACGGAGTGGCCGACAACGAGAACTGGTGGGTATAGAATCGCTACCACTAGATTAATTTAGTTTCGAATTTCGTTGAAATCAGTCAAATCTCCTAAATTTCAATGAAATTCACCGGTTTATGTTTAAATTCTAGATTTCAAGTGTTTGGAGAAAAAGTTATTGGGGTCGGCGATTGTGTCGGCACTCCCAATAGAACCTGTCCGGCGCGCTTACGGCTGTTGGGAGCACCGATGCTCTAAGCTAGTTAACGGTAAAAACTTGTATTTTAGACCATGCTGGAGTCCAAATCGAGAGGTTTTTAGGCAAAGGAGAGAAATCAAGTGTAGATCAAGCACTTTATCTTCCTATTATCCATTCTTGCAAATTGCTCTTTGAACTTACCATGCCTGCTTATCTCAGCTACTGGATCGATCGAGGCCTCGAGAATTGCATTCGACTCATGCATCGAAACCGGGACACTCAAAGATAATTAACTTGAGCGTGAGAAAGTCTAGTGGAATATGTTGTTCCGTATGCCGTCTGGCATGCTCGCAATCGTAGTCCATGATCAGTCAATGCAAGCAGGCGAGAGGTCCCGTGAGTACCGTAAACTGAACAGGCGTGCAAATTAAGACGCGCGTGACTGTTAATCTGTTATCCATCGACCAAGCATATGAAGCCACCAATCCAGCCACTGTAAAGAAACACAGACTGACGACAAGATCGCTGAGGTTGGCCGGCCGGATCGGCATGTCGTCGGTGGAGGCGAAGCCGGCGGCGCTCGAGGAATACGTCACTCTCACTCTGACGGACGAACAAGGGCGCAGGCTCACCCGCACCATGCGGAGGAGCGACCAACTGCAGGACCTCATGGACTACTACTACTCCATGGTGCCCACCCTCGAGCGCGGCAAGGGGGCTTTCAACTACCGCGGGCCGGAGATCAACGGCGCCGGCACGAAAACGCCGGCGGACTTCAACATGGAGGACGGCGATGAGATCCGCTTCTTCCCGGTGATCGAGCTCGTCACCCCCGTGCTGCGTGACTACTTCACAGGGCGCAGCTTCACCGCACCATGCGATCAACCGACCGGCTGCAGACCCTGAGCGTCCATGATACACCGGCGCAACTGGGAATGGAGGACGGCGACAAGGTGGTTCATTTTGCTACCATGTATGGCTGCTGTTAGTTATTGATGAAGCGAGAGTCCACTTTTCTCACTACTATGTTGGGACAAATCAAACCTGTTCAAGACATCACCTAAGCCTGATAGAGGCGATGTGTCGAAATTTTCTTGAACAAAAATGTGTGTTTGGTTGCTTTCGAATTAATCTTTTCATGTGATTAACCTCAAAGAAATTGCTCCAAGTATCTATTTTTAATGTTCACCGGGGGAGATGACTCTCCACCTGAATTGTATTCAATTCATCTCTTTTATGCCGCTACCTCTATCACGCTTGGACATGGGAAGAATACTTCTTTTCGGGACGCCCCTTGGAATGATGGGGACAAGCCGAAGAATATTGCTCCTCTTATCTACATGGCTTCTAGTAGGAAAAAATGGAAGGTGACTGACGCTTTACATGAAATTCTTGGATTGCGAAAATAGTTGGATGTAAACTTCTCCTTTGCTCATGTCGAGCAATTTTGTCGATTTATGGACCAAGCTTCAAAATGTGGTGCTTCATGATGGTGTGGAGGACTCAATTCTAAGGAGGCTCACGGCTAGTGGGCACTACTTGGCCGTGTCGGCCTACAAGGCCCAATTTCGTGGAGCTACCTCTAGTGACTTCAAGAAATGGTGTGGATCGGAAGGTGTGGGCTCCTCCCGAGGTCAAATTCTTCGCGTGGGTTGCAATTCAAAAGAGGGTGGCCAAATTGTGGGCCTTTCCCTCTTTGAAAGAGAACCATGGAATTGGCAGTCCGCCTCTTTATCCATTGTCGATTCACCATGCGGATATGAAAAACTTCTTCATGAGTGGCTTGGGATCCCCTCCATCGCCCCCCTACAGTGGCAACCTCTCTCACTTCATGAGTGGTGCTCCTTATGACCGGTGCGTCGACTCCTAATCGGAAAGCCATTGCCACTCTCACCCTCCTCGCCTCTTGGGAAATTTAGAATGAGAGGAATCCTAGGGTTTTTCACAACAATCATTCGCCGACGGTAGTACTTTTCCAGAGAATTAAGAAAGAGGCTACAGTTTGGGTCACCGCGGGTGCCAAAAGTCTGAGTGAAATCATGCCGGGAGAGTAATCCGTCGAGTTGTAATTTTTAAAATTTCTGTAAAATCCTTCTTAATTAATAGATTGGGGCAAAAAAATTACGTCCGTTTCAAAGAAAAAATTACAAGATGGGTTAAGTGAACCAAAATTACAGGAAAACAGTGACACTGTACGAACAATCCTTTACGAGTATACGGCTAGCTATATACATGTGCATTGTTACGGATAGAGTATTATATTTGTATTAACATGTGTTTGGTCTCCTTTTAGATGTTGCTCATACTTTACTTAATTTCTGTACGTGCTCAGCCCAGCCACAAAATTACACGGCTCCTGCTTTCTCTACCTTTTTTTTTTTTGCTTATCTTCATTTGTGGCTTCACCGTCAAAATGCATCAATTGTCCGTTCCTCTCTCGGGCAATGTTGGGGGATTTGTTCACCTGTGTTGAGGATATAGAGCGCGAGTTCTCCCCTCACGGTTGCTTCTATCCTCACAATATGCAAATACTTGGAAATTTCTATTTTCAATAGCCTAAAAGATAGGGGAAATCCAAAACGGCTCCCAAGTTTATATGCTCCTCTCCGAGTAGGATAAAAAAATAGTAAAACATTTTAAAAATGTATGTAAAAAAGTGGTAACAAACATATATAAGTTTTCTACTCCCTCCGTCCAAAAATATAAGGCGTGTTATTTCTGTGTTGGTCTTTTATAACTTGACCACTAATATATATATATATATATATATTAACTTATATATAATGGAAATGTATAAATGGTATTGTTGGTTTCATCTTGCAAAATTCTTTAATTTCATATATATTTATACTAATTTTGTAAATCATAGTCAATATGTAAGTCGTTGACCAACAAAAATTAAGGGTGCCTTATGTTTTGAGACGGAGAGAGTAGATATGTGAAAGTTTGATGATGAAATAACATTTGCGATGTTGTGTACAAAAAAGTCAGTTATCAACATGGGATTTAAAAAATAATTTTTTGAGTGCACTGGTTTTGCGCACAGAGCGGCACAAATGTCATTTCATCACGTAACTTTGCACATATGTTGTACCTTTGGATATGCTTAATTCTACTTCTTTTCGTAATTTTTATAAACTATTTTACTATTTTCTTGAATTTCCTACTCAACCATGAACATATAAACTCGCGAGCCAAAATTGCGTTCTCAAGGAATAGCGAGTCGACATAGATAAAAGCTTGATCTTTGGATGTGAGATTGGGCTTTTTGTTTATTTATATTTATTCTGAAAAACATGAGATATGAGATGGTTTCAAATTTCAGTTTTAGAAAATTTTCGGCTACTACCAAAATCGCTGAAATTCAGGTAATTTCAATTCTGTTAAAATTCATTTAAATACTAAAAAATTGAATTCCTTTGTAGTATTGTAAGTGCTGAAATATTTCGACCGAAAGAGAAGTGTTTCGGGTCTACCGAAATCACTGAAATTCAGTGAATTTCGATAACAACTCACTGAAATGTAAAATATTTAAAGTTGGGTGCCTACACTGCCATGCCATCCATAGACGATATCAAGATATGACAACTGTGGAAATTTTACAACACGGTGGAATAATTTAGCAGACGCGGCTACTCGCAGCGATTTCAGATAATGGAACAGAGGATTCTATCGAACCAACATACTGTATACATTAGCAGAGAGAGAGACAGGAATGAGAACAGAAAGTCTCCAATTCACGACGAGTGGTCGTCATCATCATCTCGAGTTCTCTAGGCGATCGGCTCCGGCGCGATGCTCTCGACGAACGCCCTGATCTCGGCGACGAGCTTGCCGGTCTCGGGGAGGACCGGGAAGAAGTAGAAGGCGTGTACGGCCTCCGGGAACTCCACCACCCGCACCTCCTTCCCCTTCCGGCGCAGCACCGCGGCGTACCGCTGCCCGTAGTCCTGCAGCGGGTCCAGCCCGCCGACGACCACCATGGCCGGCGGGAACGCCTCCGGCAGCTCCGGCTCCGGGCCGGCTTGGCCTGTCACGTGCGCAGCCGGGTGGTTCCGGTCGGCGCCCTCCGGCAGGAATGCCTTCCACCAGAAGTCCGACCGCCGGAGGTTCACGATCGGCGCCACGCCTTCCAGAGCTAGCTCCGACTCCGTCCTGTCCTCGCCGCCGAAGTAGGCGGCCAGGAGCAGGAGGCCGGCGAGGCGGATGGGCGGCGGCGTGGCCGCCGCCGTCCAGCGCTGGGCGACGTGGTGAGCGATGTTGGCGCCAGCGCTGTCTCCGGCGACGAAGCAGCGGGACAGGTCGACGCGGACGGGGATCTCGGCGGGAAGGCCGGTGGTGGCGAGGTAACGGAGCGCGGCCTCGCCGTCGTCGTAGGCGGCGGGGAAGCGGTGTTCGGGGGCGAGGCGGTAGCTCACGGACACGACGACGGCGCCGGTCTCGCGGCAGATGGTGCGGCAGAGCGCGTCGTAGGGGCGGGTGGCCGCGGAGAAGTACGTGAAGCCGCCGCCGTGGAAGTAGACGATGACGGGCGCGGCGGCGGCTGCGGCGTCTCCGGCTCTGTCACGGCGGCCGTCGTGGGCGCGGAGGAGTAGTAGACGCGCGCCCGCACGCCGGTGGAGGCGTCGACGGTGACGTCGAGGGAGCGGACGCCGAGCGCGTCCGGGCGCGCGGGGTTGGCGGGCGCCTGGCGGTCGACGAGCAGCGAGAAGAGGAAGCGGTTGACGGTGCCGTCGCGGCGCTGCGTGGCGTCGACGGCGGCCTCGAGCGCGCGGAGCTGGAGCCGCACCGCCCAGGGCATCGCCCGCACGCGCGCACGGAGGCCCTCGCGCGCGACGTCGCCGGCCATTTTCCTTGCTTGCTTTGCGTAGAGCTCCGCCTCGGACGACGCCGCTGCGACCTCTGCCTGTACTTGATAGCTTGTATAGTTGTAGACTGTAGCTAGCTAGCTGCTGGTTATCTCCTCCAGATTTTTCCGGCAATGAATGATCACGACGTGCATGGCGTGTTTGCCGAAACGTTGATCACGTTCTATGGTTTTGGTGTTTTCTTTCGTTCGCTCACACTTGCTTGTCAGCGAAGAAGATAGTATCATGCATGATTGGTACGTGAGGCTGTCATCGCCATGGTCCCGTGGAGAAACGCATGCGGGTACAGCCGTACGGCTAGCTAACTACCGAGGACGACGGGAGAATATCTAGTGCTACCACCCATATGGGTGCTACAAATGCTATCACTTAAAAAATCAATTTTAAAAGTTTCAAAAAAATCTACCAAAAAATGTGTGTGTTGACATAATATGTTTGTACTACCTTCAAAAATTTCAATCCGAAATTCGAAATGAGCAGTGAGAAACAAAAAAGACAAATCTGTTATGAATAGTGCAGATTTGTCTTTTTGTTTCTCACTGCTCATTTCGAATTTCGGATTGAAATTTTTGGAGGTAGCACAAACATATTATGTCAACACACATATTTTTTGGTAGATTTTTTTTAAACTTTTAAAATTGATTTTTTGGATGGTAGCATTTGTAGCACCCATATGGGTGGTAGCACTAGATATTTCCGAGGACGACGCCTACCACACGGAAGGGTCGGTGACCGTAAGAGACACTATGGCACCTTTGATTTTTTTAGTGGCATTTTTTGTTAAGACAGTTTAGAAAAGTACCTATAGAACAATATTTAGCTACACTTTAGTGCTAAAAATACATTTTATGGCAGGCATTTGACCAAAAAAAAACGGCAACAATATTTTTTGTAGGCATTTTGGAAAGAGTAATGCTACATACGGGCAGATCTTATGGGATGGCATCTTACGGGCATAGGTGTCACTTTTGATTGGAAGGCGAACGGGCCCGCCCGGAGAAATTCGGGGGGACAAATGAGTAACGGGCACGTCATCCTGTAACAAAAAACTGCTTACGTTGAGTTCATAGGTCCAACATTTCTGTTTTGGAAAAGTGCCATTGAAAATAGGGGCATCGGGACATATCGCTACATGGCGTGCTTCACATTAAAGTCGACGCGCACTGCAGCCAGCCGTCACTACAACCTGGACGCACCGATTCATTCCCCTCCGCTGCAAATATCCCTACCGTCGACCCAAATCTAGAACCGTGAACGCCAACTACTCCATACCCCCCCCCCCCCCCCCCCCCCCCCCTCGAAATCCGAAGTATCTATCAATGATTATTTCCTGTAATATTACATGCAACTAACATTTTTGCCACTGTGATCTTTGTCCCTGAACTTCTTTGCGGGATCTTCACGAGAAGTACAGTAAATTCATCTTCTAATTTTGAATTCTTCTTTTGATGATTTGGTGGTGTACTTCAACTCATTGGTTGCGTTCGCTTGCCCCTGTTTTAGCCTTCACAACATTGAATATATTGTGCAATATTTTATTCTCGTTTGCATACTTGATTTGTGGGAAAAATAATATCAGTCCAAAAGTTTAATTATTATGTTGTCTGGTCGTACATTTTTATCTGAAAATCATTACACTAGCAATGAAATTAGAAGAACTTTTTCGGATAGTGATGAATTCCCCCTTTGGCGGAGTACCGAAATAGGGCTCCAGCTTGGATTGCGGATAGTGGTGGCTTTGTATATATATTATTTTCGCGTTCGGGCTCCTCTTCAGGTAGTTTCAGGTTAGGGAGATTAAATAGGCAAAGGGGCTTCGTGAGGCGGTAGACGAGAAGGTGGTGCGGGTCCACAGGCGCAGGTGCCCCCAAGCGCACTAGGTGGTTGCTCCTGGCCTGTCACCCCCTCCGACTCAACTTCTTGAGATCTCCGTTTACGTCTCGGAAAGTTATTGATATTTTCCCATTTTCCCGACGGTAATTTGGTATTTTTTAGGACGCAAAAACATGCAAGAAATAGGAGCTGACACTTGGCACTAGATCAATATGTTAGTCCAATAAAAATAATAGAAAACAATATAAAATATGCTCTCGCAGCTGTTTTTTAACTTAACATAGTCCATGATCAGTAAAACATGATCATCAGACAACATGTGCCCCAATCTTAGAGGATATATTAGGAACACTTGTTTGTTTAATTCTGCACCTGTTTGTTAGTTTCCTTTTGAATCTCATATTCAAGAATCACACCAATATAGCATGAAGAAATAAATGTTAATAATAAATTGGAGTTCAATAATAACATATTATTATTACTTCTAGGGCATGACTCTTTCATTCCACGCATCACCATTAACTTCTCCAGGAGCCAAGGAGCGGCTCCGCACCGACGAGAAGGATGGAACCGGGGCCGTAGGTGGCGAGTAGGATACGATCGAAGGCCTACGGCAGTACATGCCTAGAGCGGTGAAATATGTGAGGAGGAGCGGTCGGGACAGGTCGACGCGGGCCTTGATCCATGCCAATACATTCATCTCCAATGTAACCAAACAAGGTGTAAATGACGAGAGGACATGTACATATATGATTTGTACTCGATAGAAACGTTTAATTAGGGTATGTTTGGTTGCCAGCATGGATTTTGAGCCTTTTGCATCTGTCGCTCTGGAGCTCTTCTGGCTGAGGAGAAACGGGGACTAGGCCATGTTCTGTGGTCTGTTTGGTTGCCAACCATTTTCTCAAACAGGCGCTCTAGAGAAATGCAACCGCCGGCGTTTGGTTGTAAACATGTGCCCACTTTTCTCACCTCTTACCTCTTTAGTGAACTTACCTCACAACACCATACTTGTAACAACGTCTACATGACAGCCATGTGAGTAGGGACGAGCAAGATAATGATACGGCACAGTGGCGGAGGAGGAGGCAGGAAGACAAAGGTGCGGTAGCGGAGGTTGAAGAACACACGTACGTAGTACAGTCTAAATACGTATATGCAGTACAAGATCTACGCGTATGTGTCCGTCGAAAAAGAAAAGTTAGAACATGAAAGTTGTGGAAAACAGCGAGATAAATCTACTTCTCAATGAAAATTTCAAACGGTCGAGTGAGAGCGAGGGAGTTGACAAAGTTCGTGTACAAAAGAGCAAACATCGGTCCAAAATCGAGAAGTTACGGACGAATAAACTCGAAACCGAGCACGAGAATAGAACCTGCTTGTCGGCGCGCACATATTTCAAGTACAACTTTTTCAAATCGTAGTCTAGTGTGGATTAGAGAGGATTATGTGGAGCGCTTTAAGGGAGGTGAGAGGAATGCGCACCTGACACCGGCTGCTTATCTATAAGTTTTGATTGTTCCATGCTTGTTTCGTATTATTATTACATGTTTCTACTATCATTACTTATGATTTTGTGACATTTTATTGTACTAACTTATTGACAAGATGCCCAATGCCAGTTCCATGTTTTCTGTTGTTTTGTATTTCAAAAAATACAGGACAGGAAAACTCATCGGAATTGGATGAAAATTTACGGGAATTATTTTTATGACGAAACGAAGATGAATTCCGAAGGGCAACCTGAGGGGCCACCTGGAGGCCAGGGGCGGCCTCCAGCCGCGGCCAGGGGTGGACATGCGGGTCCAACCCGCCCCTGGTCCTGGCACCTCCGCTCGACCCCCTCCGACGCCTATAAAATCCCTTTTGACCTAAAACCGAAAGGGCGACGATTATTTTCCACGAAAACGCTCCTGAAGTCCCCGTCATCTTCAACCCTAATTCGGAAGGGTTCTGAAGCTCTTCCCGCACTTGACGATGATTAAGCGCCAGAGATCGTCGTTGGGTACCTCACTGCTGATCTTCATCGTCCTACTGGTTCGATAACCTTAGTTCTTCACTGAGGAAAATTTGTCGCTTTGCTACATCATTCACCTTCTTCTTGAGGCAATAACCAACGATTAATCACTACATCATCATAGCCATCACCGACGGACATGCAAGTTTACTTTTTTGCATGCGTTCAGCCTGGCCCGATGGAACACGTTCCTCCTAGACCTGGCTGAGGGGTGCCAGGCAACCAAACATGCTATTTTCATAGCCCTAGAACCTGGTTGGGGTCTCTGTGGGCAACCAAACACGTCCTTAGGCATGTATGTCCACATGTATATTTCACACCATACATGTGTGTGTGCACACACACCGTCACACTCACAGAGAGAGCTTGTTGGCAAGGTACCACAAGTGGATGGCAAGCCCGGACATCGACGCAAGGAGGGCCGCTGATGACAGATTGTGGGATACCCAGAACCTTCTGTTGACAGCAGCAAGGGAGGTGTTTGTCATGGCTGCTCGCACATTGCTTCTCCAACCGGCAAAGGAGCTCCGGTTGCCCATGCCGATGCATCTCTCCACTATGTGCCTCTCCCGCACTATCTGCAATGGCGACATAGCAGCGGAACCACAAGTCAAACTAGCATCAGTTTTGCTATTTTAAAAAACAACTTTTCTCTCGAAAAGATAAACAAAATTGGGTGCTCTAAAATGCAATTTTCAAACAAACAATTTGTTTTCTCACAATCCACAAACTTACCCTTTTCATGAAAATTTGTACATACACATGGTGCCCTGGACATAAACATGTGTATTTTCTTATAATCCTTTGTACTGTAAGAGAATCATCTTTTAAATATTGGGAGCATACGCTCTTGTGTGCCGATTTGTATATCCCTTTTCATGAATATTTGGACGTGCCAGCGAAGGGAAACTGTACAATTTGCTTATAAATTTCTACATTTGGATAAAATTCTTGTGTCTTATTTGATGAACTTTTGAATTACTGATTTTACAAGATATTTTGTGTGGGAATTAACTCTAAAACTAGGACATATTAGAGTTAAAATGTTTTTGTATTGCATGGTTTGCTGAGGGTTAAATTTTAAAGGCGCGGCAAGTTTCCTACATTTTTCCTCCTCGTTGAGTTGACATTGATTTTATCAGCGATGACAATAGTTGAAAGGGGCTTGCGCAACAAGATGTGTGATGACTGGCTTAGTGACTTGATGGTGTTCTATATCGAGGCAGATATATTAAATATCTTGATCTTGATAAAATTAATAAGATTTTTAAAAAGAAGGCGGAGCTTTATTCTTGCCTATGACTTTCTAGACGACATTAAGGCTTCATTATCAGTATGTTTATAGACTCTATTTAAATTTAAATATGATTATGTTTCCATTGACTAAATGATTATGTGTATGATCATATAAAGTATTAATGTGTTTAGATTAGTTCGATTTTTTAGCAACAATTGTTTTCGTGCTTTAGAGTTGGTACGAATTAATTATTTTTTGTCCTCCACCACTGCTTGATGTCCTTCTTTGTGTTGTGGACTTTCCAATCACATGCTTATATGCATAGATACGGATCACGTAACTACCTCGTTGGTTGGGCTCGTCATACAACGGGTTTACTTAAAAAAGAAAAACAACGACTTTCATCAATTATAGATGAACTCGAAGCTTTAGCAGAATGTCGTCCGCTTTCAATGCAAGAAATTGAGCTCAAAAGCCAATCAAATGCATCGATATCAAGACTTCTGCACGAAGACGACCTTAAATGGTACCAACGTTCCAAGGCTCAATTTATCCTAGAAGGAGATTCGAATATGTGATATTTCCATAGTATTGCCAATGGCAGACACATGAAGAAACGCATATTCTCTCTGATTCAGGATGAGGGAACGATTGAAGTCCATGAGCAGCTGAAGTCGTATATCACCAATTATTATAAATGTTTGTTTGGGGCCCCGGAGGAAGGAAACTTCACTCTGGATGAGACCCGAACATATGACATAACCCAGGTTTCTGTTGAAGAGAATGGCCTTCTTACTGCTCCTTATTCCGAGGAAGAAGTGAGAAAGGCGGTTTTCCAAATGGAACACAACAAAACTCCTGGTCCTGATGGCTTCCCGGCTGAGTTTTATCAAAACTTCTGGGATGTTATCAAGACAGATCTACTGCAGTTGTTTGCTGACCTCCATAGCGGACAACTCGAGTTGTTCCGTCTAAATTTTGGTGAAATATTTTTATTGCCTAAGGTTAATGAAGCAGAAAGGATTCAACAATACAGACCCATCTGCCTTCTTAATGTTAGCTTTAAAATTTTCACCAAAGTTGCTACGATAAGGCTCAACACTGTGGATGATCATGTGGTTCGTCCTTCTCAGACTGCATTTATGCAAGGGAGAAACATCCTTGATGGAGTTGTTACCCTTCATGAAACAGTACACGAACTTCATAGGAAAGAGTTTAATGGGGTTATATTGAAACTTGATTTTGAAAAAGCTTACGATAAGGTTAAGTGGTCTTTCCTTCAGCAGACCCTTAGGATGAAAGGGTTCTCTATTGAATGGTGCGCTTTAATGCATAGCTTAGTTTCGGGAGGAAGCGTTGCCATCAAAGTCAATGATGATACTGGCAAGTACTTTCAGACCAAAAGGGGGCTCAGGCAAGGTGATCCTTTATCGCCAATTCTATTTAATATAGTGGCTGATATGCTCGCCATTATGATTGAACACGCTAAGTCTGATGAGCTAATTGATGGTGTGATTCCTCATCTAGTGGATGGAGGTTTATCCATTCTTCAATACGCGGATGATACAATTCTTTTTATGGAGCATGACGTCGAAAAAGCTAAGAATCTGAAGTTAATACTATCAGCGTTCGAGCAGCTGTCGGGTCTAAAGATTAATTTCCATAAGAGTGAGTTGTTTTGTTTTGGCGAGGCTCAAGATTACATCTCCGTGTATGCCGAGCTTTTTGGCTGTGGGCAGGGCCAGTTTCCTATTAAGTACTAGAAGATACCCCGCGCGTTGCAGCGGGAATCTATTTAGAAACTTATATTTCAAATAAAAGGGCATGAAAAATTTGATACATTAAATTCTCTATATTAATATGCAAAATTTAGTTTGTCATAGTCGAGGTACCAAATTTATTCGACACAAAATATGTGTGTATTAAAAATTATTAGCATGTACAATTAAATAATTAAAAAGATTGATGATGTGGATTTTCTATACAAAGATTAATAAATATTAGTGGAGGTGACATGGACAATTGATTGGCTAAGAGAGTGGATGATGTGGATAGTTTGCATGTTGAGATAGAAAAATCATAAACGAACTTAGTGGGGTTTTGCTTTATAAGAGGTATAGATTTGGGTATTCCGATTCACTATCGGAGGTTTACAATTGCTGAATGGAAAATGGTAGAGGAGAGACTACAAGCTAGATTAAATAGCTGGAAAGGCAAATTATTATCCTTAGGTGGAAGATTGGTACTCATCAACTCAGTACTAAGCAATATGGTACTGTATATGATATCTTTCTTCCAACTGCCAAAAGGAGTCTTGAAAAAACTGGATTATTTTCTGTCAAGATTTTTTTGGCAAGGGGATAGTGGAAAGAGAAAGTATCGTATGGCCAAATGGAGTGTGGTTTGCCGGCCTAAAAACCAAGGAGACCTTGGTATTCATGACCTTGAGGCCAAAAACAGGGCCCTCCTTGGTAAGTGGTTGTTCAAACTTTTGTCTGAACAAGGGGTTTGGCAGACACTCCTAAGAAGAAAATACGTGGGCTCTTAGGCATTATCACAAGTGTATTGGAAACTGGGTGATTTCCACTTCTGGGCTGGCCTTATGGCCACGAAGAAGTTCTTCTTTCCACTTGAGACTTTCTCTATAAAGGATGGATCGGAAATTAGGTTCTGGGAGGACAAATGGATGGGAAATACCACACTCCGTGAACAATTTCCGGCTTTGTATAATATTGTGCGATACAAAAGTGCTACGCTAGCTACTGTGTTAGCTACGTCTCCACCAAATGTGTCGTTCAGAAGAAGTTTATTTGGTCCTAGACAAGCTTCTTGGCTTGTCTTGCTTCAGCGTCTGGCTTCAGTGCAACTGACACAAGGACCTGATAAATTTCGATGGAGTCTAAAAGAGAATGGTCAATTCTCAGTGAATTCTATGTACAAAGCGTTAATCCAACCTGCTATTCCAGTTGATGATAAGAATAGTAAGATTTTGAACATGAAGATACCTTTAAAAAACAAAGTCTTCGCATGGTATCTTCGTCGAGGCGTAATTCTTACAAAAGACAACCTTGCAAAGCGGAATTGGCAGGGAAGTAAAAAGTGTGTCTTCTGTCATCATGACGAGAGTATAAAGCACCTTTTCTTTCGGTGTAATTTTGCTAGGTCTATATGGTCAACCATCCAGATAGCATCTAACTTATATCCACCACGAAGCGTTGTCAATATCTTTGGCAATTGGCTAAATGGAGTGGATTCTAGGTTTAAGCTACTAATTAGGGTGGGAGCGATTGCCGTTATTTGGTCGCTTTGGCTATGTAGAAATGACAAGTTTTTTTATGATAAAAATTCTTCTCTTATGCAGGTAATCTACCGGTGCACAGGTACACTCCGCTCATGGTCGCCCCTGCAGCGTGTGGAGTACCGAGACCTTTTTATGGAGGTGTCTTCGCAGTTGGAGGCTTCGGCGAGGGATTTTTTCTCCCAACGTGGATGGCAGCATAACCTGCGGATTGGACCTCCAGCACCTTAGGCCTATCTACAATTTTTCATTATGATATGTAATAGCCCTTTTAATTTTTATTGTTCTTGAGACTGTTTGTGTTGAAGTTGGCTGTGTGCATTCTAATTATACAGAGACCGGATGTAATACTTAAACTTTTAAGTAATAAAATCTCTTTATAAAAAAAAAAAGATACGGATCACGTTTGCGTGAAACCAAGAGAGCTTAGTACGCTTCTTATAATCCCCGTGGAAAAAGATCAAGATACAAAACAAAACTCTTCTCTTAATTAATTTTACCTTGAGGGTCCTCGGCGTGAGGAGGAGCAGGTTGGCTAGGTCGAACCCGACGATGGCGATGAGGAGCCCAAGCTGCCGGCGGTCGATGGCAGTCGCAGCGTCCCATGGTCGGTGAATCCACGAGAACGCCGCCGCGGAGACGGCCGTGCACGCCGCGTTCAGCGTAAAGCACGCCCGGAACACCTTCCCTCGCAGCCTTCCCATCGTGTGCGTCGGCAAGTGCCTTTCACAACGAAATATTGAGTGACACGCACACACATAACATAGAGGAAAGCTCAAGGAAGGAAACAAATGGAGATGAAGCTACCAATACGTACAAGAACATGACGGTGCCGCCGACGAAGATGGCCCAGACAGTGGCACCCAAGGAGGTGGCGAAGAAGAGGAGGTGAGCCGCCTTCACAGCCGTCGCGACGGGCGAGCTGCCGGCTAGGAGGCCACCGCAGCAGAAGGCGACGCCGGCGGTGGCAGCGAAAACGGCGACATAGACAAAGAGCCACATGGCCGACTGCTTACACGTATCACCCTGGCTGGCTCAACGGTGACGAAGATGACAGCTACTTTCGTACAGCTTGGAGAGAGCGAAAATGCTCTTTGACCTGACTGTTTGTGTGCAAAGTTGATGCCTTTTATAGCCGACGCGATACTGTCTCTGTCTTGTTCCTGTGTTTTGGTGGTGGCTCACTCTCGGAGGAGCTGCAGCCCTCGGTACTTCTCGCCGAGTAACACGGTGGTCCGATTTTGTCCCTCTTGGTGAGGTTTGGTGCTCGCCGCTGTCGGTGTTGTTGGCATGTTGGCATGCCTGACGGTGCCGTTACCACCGGCTTTGAACAGGGGTTCGACCATGGCCGTGGGTGTCGGCCTCCGCACGGTGCTGTGATGCTAGGCATCCACTTCTTCGTGCTCGACGTCTTCTGAGAGCTCTCATCTATCGTCTTATGTGTTCCTCTCCGATATCAAACTCTATGCCAGTTGTCCAGATTCCTTCGCTGGTGGTCCGATCCTGCCACTCTTGGTGGCTTGCCATTATATGTAAGGATTTGGTGCTTCGCGTATTGTAGCCTCTTTTTTATTTTAGTTTGTACCTATTCTATTTTGTAAGAAGTTCTGTTCAACACCTTGTATCGTGTGGCCGACTAGTTTTAATAATTTAAAGTCAGACTTTATAGTCTTTTATCTTAAAAAATGCTCTTTGGTCAGGTTCCAAGCGAAGTCCATATATAGCCACTTGTTACTAAATGTCTGTTTGATTCAAAACATTTGCACAGATTCCAGAGGATTCGAATTTTTAGAATTTGTTTTACTATGGTGGTTATTTGATTGTAGGATTAAATCTCACAAAAACAAATTCTAAGAAATTCTTTACACTAAATTTCATAAAAAATCTAACACCCACTTAAACCTCATTTTCCTGTCATAAAATTAAACAAGCTTTGTACATACGAAATTCCGTAGGATTTGAGTGAGTATGAGTTTGTAATCGTATGATTTTCCTAGCCATGTATCTTTAGAATACTGCAAATCAAAGAGCCCTTAAAAATCGACGAGGAATGTGTACGATGCATTGTGTGTAACTACACTGTCTAGATCTTTTTCCATGTGCAGCATTAACATCGTACTTCACACAACTAATGCAACTAATGAATTATAGTGGTCAACAAAGTTTAAAAATATGGGAGCAGCTGCAAATTGTAGGTTGCCCCACACACCTTTAATTTTAAGGGAGTGACTAAATCTCAATCAGTACCTGCGCACAGGCTAAGATGTTTTTATTTTCTCTTTCCTCCCTAAATATAAGAAGTGTCTTACATAACAATTGTCTTATATTTAGTAAAGAAGAGGGGGGGGGGGGGGGGGGGGGTGCTATCATTTACTTATTTATAAGCTGAATTTTTCTGTTCGTTCTTGTCAAAATGTGAGTCTGTGATCTATCCAAAACAAATGTCATTTAAACTTCAAATCTTAAAATTTGAAAGTTAATGCAAGTGTTTTTTGACCAGTGTTGGATTAGGCGGCACCTAGGCAACGCTTAAGCACGCTTAGGCACTAGGTGATGGGCAAACGCCTCGCCTAGGGCATAAGGGGAACTCTAGGCAGTGCAACCGATAAATTATCTTCACTAGCCAGAAATCATGTCATATTACACCGAAGAATCAAATGGGCCATAATCCAATGGCAGTTTTTGGTAGCATACTTATTTATATGGTCTAAATTATCGTGTATAGATAAATAATAACCCAAATACGCACCTGACGGATGTTCGCCTAGGCTACGCCTAGGGCGCTTAATCATCCACCGCCCCGCCTACGCCTAGCGCTTTTTCCAACCTTGTTTTTGACATGACAACGAATTATCCATTAACAAACTTGAATGTTAGGCATAAAACTCTTACAAATCTCAAAATCTTTTCAAATATTTGCATGCTCAAAGTGGTAGTTCCATTCAAGAATTCTTTATTTTATAACTAAGGTTAGAGATATATCCTCGTGATGGCGGGATAAAATGGCTATGTACAAAAACACGGTAGGTTGAGGATAAATGAATCAGCATAACTCCACAGTTGATATATTATGCATTTTTGTGATGGACGGATCATTCAATGAAGCTTACTAATACGCTAATTTTTTAAAATAATACACGAAAATTAATTAATTCTGGAAATATTACGCAATTCTTTTTTTCAAAAATATTAGCCAGTCGGTTTCGGCAAAACCGACAGGTCCTAGTCGTCTTTGGCGAAGACGAGTACCCTCCAGTCGTCTTTGCTGAGGCCGAGAAGTGGCACGCGTGGCCGAGTACGTCCAGACGACGACGAGTACTGCATGCCGTCCCGTCGACCGACGCAGCGGGGCCTGTCGTCCTCGCGCACGCCGATTAGTGCCTAGTCGTCTTCGCTGAAGACGACAAGCACATGCACTGCATCGGCCGTGCCCCTCTTTCCTCTCTTTCTTCTCCTCTTTCCTCTCTTTCCCCTGCGCTGCTTTCTTCCTGTTCTTCGTTTCCTCTCTCTACTCCCCACAAAAACTGAATTAAACTACCAATTTAGACCAACAATCTTCACATTTGTCACCATTAATCGGTAGTACAAGGTTGAGGGAGGCTAGGGGGAGTCCGATCTCCTGATGGGATAGCTCGTGGTGGTGGTGGTGATGGTTGGCGGGTGGTGGTGATGGTGGTGGAGGTGATGGTGGTGGTGGTGCTGGAGGGCTGCGTGGTGGAGGGCTGCGTGGTGGTGCTGCTCGTGTTGGTGCGCCGTTAATTCGAGAACGCCGGACGCTGTCGCCTCTCACGCTTCAAGGGTATAATTCAATTTATCAAAAGTGCTATATTTCTTACATGTATGAACATGTGTTGTTAAAAAAAGTTTGTGACGGTAGTAAATATTGTAGCTGTATTTGTAGGTTAATTATAAAAAATGTAGCTATATTATGTAGGAATTTATTTGTGCAGAATAATATTAACGATGGAAAAATAGTTTGTGACGGTAGTAAATATTGTAGCTATATTTATAGGTTAATAAGAAAAGATGTAGCTATATTTTTTAGGAATTTATTTATGCGGAATAATATTAATGATGGAAAAATATTTTGTGATGGTAGTAAATATTGTAGCTATATTTGTAGGTTAATAAGAAAAAATGTAGCTATATTTTGTAGGACTAATATTATGCGGAATAATATTAACGATGGAAAAATATTTTGTGACGGTAGTAAATATTGTAGCTATATTTGTAGGTTAATAAGAAAAAATGTAGCTATATTTTGATGGAGTTTATTTATGCGGAAAATATTAACGATGGAAAAATATTTTGTGACGGTAGTAAATATTGTAGCTATATTTATAGGTTATTAAAAAAATGTAACTATATTTTTTAAAAGTTTATTTATGCGGAATAATATGAACGATGGAAAAATAGTTTGTGACGGTAGTAAATATTGTAGGTTAATAAGAAAAAATGTAGCTATATTAACGATGATGTATTTTGCGGAATAATAGTAACGATGTTCAATATTTATTTATGTCAGCGGAGATGTCTGATTTAGTGAAGATCAGGTTTTTTTATGGTCATGGTAGAGTCCAAATGTGTGATACGGGAGCTGATCTGAGTGAGTTTGACTATATAGATGTGGATCTGCCAGCTCCTGAAACATGGTCTCTAAGTCAGGTAAAAGGTTGGTTGGCGGGAAGTTTAGGGCTTGATACTCAGACACATACCGTCAGTGTTCATGCTTGGTGGAGCCATTCAAGGACGAATATTTACTTCGTTATGAGACCACTAGAGTGTGATTCTGATTGGGTGCGATGGTTAAAAGACTGCGCAAAAAGGAATTGCTCTCCTTGTGCCCTAGTTCTTCCCGCCTTCAACGAGGTCACTGCCCCTGAGGACGAATTTAATGCCCATGAAGGTGAGGGTGCTTATGATCCTAGCCAGGGAAGTGAAGAGATAAACATATCTATGTCAAATTATAGGTCTGATTTTGCTGGTGGTGGTTACGAGTCGGGGCAGAGCAGTCAAGTACAAGGAGGGGACACTAAGGTATATGACAGTGCGGAGGCGGATGGCGACGAGGTAGACGGGCACATGCAGAACGAGATGGAAGAAGAAGATGCAGATGGCTATAGTGGGGAAGGCGAAGATTCCGATGAGTCTGACAGGGAAGAGAACGCAGAATAGGTACCTAATCCTGCAGCATGGAATTAGGACCACTCTTCGGCGATGACCGTAAACGATGGTCATGATTCGACATGGCAATATCATGAGAACAACATTGCGAAGGGTGCTTTGTATACTGACAAGCAAGCTTTGCGGGATGCAGTCGTTAAATGGGCATTGTCCACCCACAGGGTTATGAAAACTACCGTGTCAAGTCAAAAATATTTGACAATGGAATGCGAGACAATAACTTGTCCCGGCAGGGTGCACGGACATCTCCCAAAGAATGGCTATAGTTGGAGGATAAGTGACTTCGTACCTCACTCCTGTGAAATTGATAATATCCCTAAAGAGCACCGTAATCTTTCTTCCACGCTTATAGCTCGGTTGCTGTACAACGAGATAGTGTCCTCCGCAGCGATGGAAGTGAGTGCCCTCCAGACAAAAGTGGCTGTCAGATTTAAGTATGACATATCTTATGGCAAGGCTTGGAGGGCTAAGCATACGGAGCTTGAGAACAGATTTGGTTCATATTTCGACGCATATGACTCTATTATCCGGCTGCTGCATACTCTGCAGTACCGGAATCTAGGCACCTATGTAGATATCCAAGATTTGTTCAGGCCAGAGTTCCCAACTGTGAGGGTGCTGCATCGAGTGTTTTTCTCATTCGCCGTATGTATCGAGGCTTCCAGTCGTCCGGTGATATGTGTAGATGGCACCTTTCTCACAGGCAAGTATAGGGGACAGATTCTGACTGCAATTGGTCAAGACGGTAACAATATGGTTGTGCCCCTCGCATTTGCTTTTGTGGAGAGCGAGAACATTGACAGTTGGACTTGGTTCTTCAGGCAACTGAAAATAGTAGTTGTGAAGGATAAGCCGAACGTGTGCATCCTTCATCACAGGAATGCATGTATACTCAGCGCGATAAAGATACTCACCAATCCTTCATCTGAGGAACAGACTCCATGGCAGGACATGCAGAGCCGTTGGTGCATGCGCCATCTTGGTGCTAACTTCTACTCGCAGTTTAGAAATAAGGACCTGATGAACCTATTCAAGAAACTCTGCAAGCAGAACCAACAATGGAAGTACACGAAGATACGTGACAGACTTGATTTGTGCACGCAGAGACATGTTCGGGACAGGAAGAGGGCACGAGCAGCAGCTGTTGCTGCACATGTAGAAACTGTTGCTGCACAGTTAGCTACTGGACCACCTACAGAGGAGGATGAGCCTGTTGGTCTTTGCGACCTTTCAGGATTTGACCCGCCTGGAACTAGGAGAAGAAGTGGGAGGACGATTAAAACTTTCCAGCAGTGGATAGAGCATGAACCTTTGGAGAGGTGGTCTTTGTTGCACGACACACATGGAGCAAGATACGGTGTCATGACAATGAACCTGGCTGAAACATACAACTTTGTCCTCAGAGGAAACCGTGCGTTGCCACTAACAACCATCGTGGAGGGTATTTTCTATGGCACCGTGAAATATTTCAGAGAAAGACGTGAAAGAGCTGTGAAGCATATGATGGACAATCCGACCTCGCCTTATTGTGAGAAGGTTACGAAGTACATGAATGAGAAGCTGGAAAAATGTACCTCCCACAGTGTAACTGCCGTTGGGAATCAAGAAATGAGGTTTGAGGTCCGGTTAGCCCACAACAAGTTCGGATGTGCAAACGAAGTGAGGACGCATGAGGTGAAGATTGGTAATGAGGTTAGGCCAACTTGCGAGTGCACCTGCAACAAACCAAAATTGCTTCACCTTCCTTGCTCCCATGTCCTCACTGCATGCAGGCAGTTACGGTTGAACGCAATCTCCTTCGTGTCTCCATATTATATGAAAGAGGCAGTTCTCAATACTTGGACAGGTGAGATGATGGGATTTCGATCAATGGGTAACTTCAACAGTGTAAACCCTGGTGAGAGGCGGTACATTCCAGCTTCTGAGCTTTTGCGTGATGGGGTAGGCAGACGACAGTGTCGTCGCATCAGGAATGATATGGATGAATCCGAAGTCGGAGGTCCCACAATGCAATGCCTTCAACGCAACAGATTTGGCCATAGGGACCCTGATTGTCCCACTTTTCCTGGAGAGAGACCGCCCGTGCGTGCGCGGGGTAACGGGTGTGGGCGAGGACGAAGAGGGAGAGGAAGAAACTAGGAATGACTATGTTCGAATTTCTATTAAGTATGGAATTATGTTTCAATTTGTATGAAGTATGGAACTATGTGTGCCGAATTTGTATTAAGTGTGGAACTAAGTTTGAATTTGTAATAAGTGTGGAACTATGTTTAAATTTGTATTAAGTGTGGAACTATGTGTGCCGAATTTGTAATAAGTGTGGAACTATGTTTGAATTTGTATTAAGTGTGGAACTATGTTTGAATTTGTATTAAGTGTGGAACTATGTTTCAATGTTTGTATTTGTACTAACTCTGGGATTCTAATATGTGCAGTAATGGAGGGAATGTGGTTGCTTGATGCTACAATTGATAGTGTGCACCGTGCTAAGGTATTAGAGGGGAATCCGAGGAAACTTAAGCCCCTAATAACTCGCACGCCTAAGGAAAACTGGAGGATTCACCCGGAGTGGGTACAGAGGTATTGGTCGTATTTATTTACTTTACGCATGCATGTTTTCTTTTTTTATATTACTGTGCTAAACTAGATTGTTACGTTCATTTTGATACACAGGTTGAAATGGGTCGGGCTCTTACCTTTCGCGCGTCTAGTAGAGGCCACTGAAAACTCTACGCGTATGATGATGGACGGATCTTTACTCAGCTGCTTGGTGGACCGATGGAGGCCGGAGACCCACACGTTCCACTTTCGCTGGGGAGAGATGGCTCCTACTCTACAGGATGTATCATTCTTGCTAGGTTTACCTTTGGCGGGTCAGCCTGTTGGACCTTTGGAGGCACCGGTGAATTGGGAGGCCGATTTGATAGACCGTTTCCAGGGTATTTTCAACGGTGCTCCACCTTTACAGGCGGGTTCTCACGGACCCAAGCTTGATTGGTTGCTTGCCTTTCAGGTTAGTTCATGTGTCTCATAATATGTTATTTCTCATTTGCTGTTGTACTAATAATTATTTTACCATGAATATAGGTCCACAAGTTTCCGGAGTATCCATATGATTTGGAACCGATACAACTCAATCGCAGCTTGGAGGCATACATCATGTGGCTTCTTGGTAAGGTCATGTTCACCGAGAACCATGTCGACACTATTACCGCGCGCTACCTCCCTATCGCCCGGGAGATCGCTGATGCTACTGAGCCGGCGCACATCAGACGGAGGAGTTGGGGTTCGGCTGTCTTAGCGGCTACGTACCGAGCTATGTGCAACGCTTGCATGCTGCATTCAGATAAGTCAGCCATTCTCGGATGCCCTCTATTTCTGCAGCTCTGGTCGTGGGAGAGGTTCTCTATAGGACGGCCAACCATATCTGAAGAGCCTTTCCCATTGTGGGAGATCTTTGACGGTGACAACATCGACAAGCCTACTATTGCCACCGTATATACACGCAACAAGGTACGTATCTTGTTATAATTTACTACATCGACAAACTAACTATGAGCGACCGTGATTGAAAATAACTTGTGTTGTACGCAGAGACACTTTGCTACTGACCAGACGAAGCAGTGCTACATTGCTTTTAACGAGCAATTTGATATGTACACTTCGGTGATCTGGGAGCCGTACACGGAGGAGCTCATTCAACGAAGATACCCCGGAGGTATTTCTGCTCTCTGCACACGTGACCAAGCGTATTGGATGACAAAATCGAAGATCATCTTCGATGTCTTCGTGGAGGAGATGTCTCAACAGAGGGTTATGAGGCAATTTGGTATTCGACAGTTGGTAGATCCTCCTCCAGTTGAGCGCCCCCTGCCAGATGCGTACCACAGGTATGTGGAAAGTACTTTTTTTTTCGAATTTGTTCGCACTGTATTAATATTTACTGATACAACACTCACCCAAATTTTAGGAACACAAGGAAGGGGATTACTCAGACCACGGCAGGGTGGCTACAGAGACTACAACCTTATGTTTCAGAGTGGGACACTGCAGCGACACGGATCTGGGTCGAGCCTCTCGGGTTTGATATCACTCTATACAATGCCTACTTGCACAGGTACATGTCCGGAACACGGCTATTTATTGTTCGGTACTCTAACCCAGAGGTTATACCTGCCCCTACTACGTGGGATACATACCCGAGTTATGACACTTTGGCGTCCAGACAGCACGCGGTAACATTTATTTTCCTTTCACTATTTCATCTAACCGGTACATGCTATGACATATATATATATATATATATATATATATATATATATATATATATATATATTTATTACTTTTTATTTCTATTGTCAGGCTAATTTGACACATGAGATTTAGACTGATGTCGCTCAGTATGGACGTTCTCTTTCCACTGGCCCTCTTTTGGTACCACGGGAGGAGCCGATGTCCTGGCTCAGGAGGCTGGAGGCGAAGCTACGGGACATCTACGCGACACTCACGTGCACCCGCACAGAGGATGTTGTTCGCCGCCCGATGGGAGAACGACCCCCGGGCCCCCCGTCACGACGCTAGCAGCGGCAGCGGCAGCGGCAGCACCGGCAGATGCATCAGGAGCAGCATCAACACGAGGAGGAGCGGCACTACGACCAGCAGCAGCATCACGAGGAGCTGACGCATCACCGACAGGAGCCGCGTCCACGTCTATCACCACAGCCCAGGCCACCTCCTCCTGACCAGGCAGGAGGTTCGTCGTGGCAAGGTGCCACTTCCAGTTACGGGTATCGTCCACAGTCTCCTCCTCAGTACCGAGGTCCCGCCCCGGAATTTCCGGATTACGGTACGTATTTTGTTTTCATATTTCAATTGGGACTGCGTATTTCTTATGTGCTAATGATTCCATCTGTAGGAGCCTATGGCTATCACACGCCTACGTCCGTACAACAGGCGTCAGGATCTGGATCAGGGTGGGGGAGTGACCAGGAGACTCGGGCCCACGCGGGGGAGGAATTGTCCAACTGGTTAGGCATTTTCGACACTCCAGCATACCCCATGCAGCCGTCACAGGTTCTCATTTACGAGACTCCTCCACCATACCCCACACAGGGTACACAGGCTGACAACGACTTGACACTGCCTCGTCAACTCGTCACACAGATAGGTATGGCTGGACGACGCTGGACCAGCCCCCTCCTCGTGAACCTCGGCCACGCAGGGGTCAGTGATATCTTCAGGCCATATTCGTATTTACGATGTATTATCTGAGACATATCTGTATTTCTATTTGTATGTGAGACATATTCATATTTATGTTTGTATGATACATATTATCTACGTTCCAGACATATTATTATCTATTGATACGAAACATTCCACATTGCATTGATAAATTAATTTAACATACAACTACAGGTCTACGTTACAACTTAAGTTGTTCGAAATACAGAGGTAGAACAACTACTTGTAAATAATACATGGAACTCAACGATAACTAATTCTAATCAATGACTTCACTTCCCTCTGCCACGTGTTCGTGATGGAGGCATGAAGTCGTCATCACTATTTTCATCGGCGATAGCCTTCGATGCACCAACATTCTTAAACTTACGCCTAAAGTTGCCTCGTTTAGGAGGCATGAAATCATCATCACTATCATCTTGAATGGCTTTCTTGGATGATCCACCACTTTTCGCCTTCGATATAGCCCTCTTCACTGCATCAGCGTGAAGAGTATTATGTGGACGCCCATCAGGACAAGCGCCAAAAAGAATTTCCATCCAACCAAAATGAGGGATCTCTTTGTTCAGAAACTGTGCGTCGGCGGGCCAGTGCTGCAAATTAACAATATCAGACGAAAATAAGTTAGTACGATAACACTAAATTCTAACGTAATATAACTTCGGTACTCAGTTACCTCAACATGAAATGCATAGGCCTTCGGCGAAAAATGGATTATCTTCGACTTAGGTGTCATAGGCATGTCCCGAAGACCCGGCTCGATATCTTTTAGCTCATTCACTCTCTGCCATTTCCACCGCCACCCATTAATTTCATCTAAAATTTCTTCCGGGGTCATCTGCGGGATTTTGTATTTTTTGGCTAGAGTTTCTCCCAGCTCACGAATGTTGCCCCACTCACTAACTAGCTTGAAATAATAGCTCTTCGCCCTACCCTCTCTAATAATACCTTCAGTCCATCTTGCGGCTTCATACAAAATACACCATGACCTATATGGGTCCAAACCAGGACCCGAACTACCAGACATGGTTCCTATGCGACTAACAAATTCACCACCCACCGCATGCCTCCATCACAACATCTGCTGGGGTATATATAGGCTCACCCGGAAAAAAGAGCGCCACCAGAAGGGCGGGAACAAAAACGCGGGAGGAAAAGGGCGGGAGAGGTGAAAATGGGCGGGAGCAAAAACGCGGGAGGAAAAGAGCGGGACAGATGAAAATGGGCGGGAGCAAAAACGCGGGAAGAAAGAGGAAGAGAAGAGAAAGGGTGCCCATGGGATCGCTGCGCCCCTTGTCGTCATGGGCCAGGACGACAGGCACCGTCGGCCGCACGTCGGGCGTACTCGGTTTCGCCGAAGACGACAGGCCCGTAGTCGTCGTCAAAGACGACAGGCCCGTAGTCGTCCTCACCAAAGACGACAAGCCCCAGTCGGCTTCGGCAAGAACGACTGGCTAATATTTTTGAAAAAAATAAATTTTGCGTAATATTTCCAGAATTAATTATTTTTCGTGTATTATTTAAAAAAATTAGCTACTAATACTGCATTGCTGGGACAAAAAATAGTAACCTGAAAATATGTTGACAATATTGAGCATATAACTATCTTAGTAACACAAGCGCACGGTGTAATAGAAAAAAATGCTTACAGTTATGAAACTCTTATGAATGTGGCCGTAGAAAAATTGGCTACTCATACTCCCATTGATTCGATTTGGTATGTGAAGTCACATAGCTTGTCATATATGCGACCTTGCCCCCTCTTTTTGTATAATTTGTGGTGATCCCTCGCGGATTAAGTTGTTAGCCAAGTTATAAACACACGACATGCAAAAAGAAGTAACTGGAGTTCCCAAATATTTTAGGGAATAAATATAACTACCAAAGCATGATAAGAAAATGCGTCTATGCTTATTATGTGACATTGTAATCATACAATTGATATTCAAAGATACGTAACCTCAACAGGAGCTTTAAATATGACACTCAAAAGCATGAGACATGAATGCTCCTAACCTTCTTACGAGATAAACAATAAACCATACTTTGTTTCGTTATAAATTTATAAGATAACCAATGAACCGTAATTACCAATTACGACTGAATATGATTAATTTTATGTCAACTTCATAAGTGATTCCACCTTTTTATGATGAAAAAGGCATCATATTACTTGAATTTCGTATCCATAAAATCATGTGTATCTGTTTTGCAACCATGTGGTGGGTGTTTTGGCATATTCACAATAAGATGAAAATTGGACACTTCTCATTTCTACTCAAGCAGACTATATTTTTTCAAAATGACACTTTTTATTGAGATTTGGCGGCTCCTGAGAAAGCACGGGGACACACAGGAACATCCCGAGGTGGTGGCATTCCTAAGGTTGAGGGTAAATGAATCAGCATAACTCCACAGTTGATGCATTATGCATTTTTGTGATGACCAGATCATTCTATGAAGTAGCACTACTACTGCATCGATGGCACAAAAAATAGTAACCTGGAAATATGTTGATAATATTGAGCATATAACTATCTTAGTGACACAAGGGTGGTGTAATATAGAAAAAAGATGCTTACAGTTATGAAACTCTTATGAATGTTCCGGTAGAAAAATTGGCTACTCATACTCCCATTGATTCGATTTGGTATGTGAAGTCACATAGCTTGTCATATATGCGACCTTCCTCCCTATTTTTGTAGAATTTGTGGTGTCCCTCGCGGATTAAGTTGTTACCCAAGTTATAAACACATGATATGCAAAAAAAAAATTAACTCAAGCTCCCAAATATTTTAGGGAACAAATATAACTGCCAAAGCATGTTAAGAAAATGCGTCTATGCTTATTATGTGATAATGTAAATATTCAAAGATACGTAATCTCAATGTGAGCTTTTAATATGACACTCAAAAGCATGAGACATGAATGCTTCTAACCTCCTTTTGAGATAAACAATAAATTGTACTTCGTTTCATTGTAAATTTATGAGATAACCAATGAACCATATTTACCAATTGCAACTGAATATGATTAATTATATGTCAACTTCATAAGTGATTCCACATTTTTTATGATGAAAAAATGCAACATATTACTTGAATTTTGTACCCATAAATTCATGTGTATCGGTTTTGCAAGCATGTGGTGGGCGTTTGGGCATATTTACAATAACATGACCATTAGGACACTTTTTTATTTCTAGTCCAGCAGATTGTATTTTCGAAATGACACTTTTTCTTGAGATTTGGCAGCTCCTGAGAAAGCATGGGGACACACAGGCGCACAACAAGGTGGTGGCATCCCTAAGAGCATCTCCACCAACATCCTTGGATTTTTTTTCCACCACCAAAAATTGTGTCCTCTTTGGGGGCGTCCGACACAATGGGAGGAACTGCCCCCAACGGCACCCCCAAATAGATCGTACAAGTGCTATATTATTGGATTCTCTTTGAAATTTTGTTTTAAAATTGGTGAAAAACATGCCACATGTCCATACATAGTCACAAAAATACGTGTGAATGGATGGCTAGAGGTGGGCATGGCACTTGATCGGTAGCCATATAGCACTAAAAAATATTACACATGGCATGTGCCTAGCCACATAGAATCCGTGAGTGGGTCGCTTTAGTATGGGCAGGCCCCCAATGGATACCCATAATTCGTCTTACCTAAGTTATGTTGCAAGCCAATGGGTATCCATGACAAAGGGTACCAATCACTAGTGGAAAACGCCTCTCTAGTCCCGGGTCGTGAGGGCCTCTAGTCCCGGATATGCACCTGGGACTATGGAAGCGGGACTAGAGCCCCCCCCCCCCCCCCCCCTCTAGTCCCGGGTCAGTTACGACCCAGGACAAAAGGCCTCCCACGTGGTCCATTCTTGCGGGCCTGGTCGAGGACCTCTAGTCCCGGTTCGTAATACGAACCGGGACTAGAGTTCTTCCCACATGGCAGCCTCTGGCTCATCATTTTTTGTTTTCCCGCCAAATCTCAAATTTAAAACTAATTAATTAGAAAACAGAATAATACATATAGCATATCAAAATGTTCATAAAAGAAATATCTATCTGATAAAAATATAATTTGTTCTTTATGATAATTAAGAATTTTAATTACAGCGAGATCACAACCGGGGCAAAAGCCCGTATAGCTATTCGATTACATGGAGATAATAACCGGGACTAGCGCCTCTTGTTGACATTGTATTTTCCCTCAGGGTTTATGACATGGTTCAACAAAAATCCCGCAATTTCCTCTTGAAGCGGTATGAAGCGCTCCTTTGGTTGCAGTTTACTCCGCATTTTATCCAACTATAAAAGAAGAAGATCAATATGAATATCAGTCATCATAATAATTATGAATGACACTCAACAATAGTAATAAAATAAAATTGTGAATATATTTGTTCACGTACCTCTATAAATTTTGATGGATTCCGCTCACTGACCTCCCCGCGAATCCACTCGCAAACGAAGAATCCACACAAATTGGATGACGATGGCTGCCTCTCGCACTTTACGAGAATAGAATTCAATAAAATAATAATCAAGCATGATATAATGGCATTGAAATTAGAATTAAAAAGATGCGCGGACCTAGCTCGTACTACTTACCTTGACTTTATGAAACGAAAGCTCTGCATGAAAATCACCAGTTGTCCTGTCGGTGAAAGCTTTCCAAATCCTGCCCGGCAAAAAAATGAATAAATGAGTTATTAGTTACTTGATATCCCAAGAAATGAACAAAGGAGACCGATATAGTGTGATAATGATTGAAATTACTTTTGGAGCACATCTTTAATGAATTGGTACTTCTCTTCGGCTGTATCCAATGAGTCGTGGAGTTCCACTTTTCCAGCGTCAACTTCAATGATTAGCAGAATGTAATGAAAGCTGCGGACACGTTTATATACGTCGGTAACTCATCAGTTGCAACTAATTACATTCGAGTAAGCAAAAATTAATGCAAGACAGTAATAGTCTTACCCGAAGTTGTAAGGAAACAGTATCTTCTTTTTGTAATGTTGCCTTTGTATGAACCTTAGCAAGTTCCTCTCCGTTTCCCGAGGGAACTGTAGTAGCAATTTTTCATTAATTCGTACTGGGTCAACGAACCCAATGTCAAATATACTTTTTTCGTCACATTCATGACTCTTCATTCTGCATAAATAGCGCAGTGAGCATAATTATAGGCAATAAACGAGATGTGCTACAGACTTTATTATGGAAACAAATGAATTGAATTACTTACAGACAATAGGTACTGATGATACTCAAGTCGAGGGCATCAAGCTTGTATAACTGATAGAGTTCTTCAAAATCAATCGTCATCTCGTCTTTACCAATGAAATGGTCTTCTGTAATTTTCACAGGGATCATTCTTCGGTCTTCCTTTACGACTTCCAAGTACCAGTCATGCAGTATTCGCATTTGTGTTGGTAGACGATTGATCTGATCAGGTGGCACCAGCGACTTCCCGTATATCCATGGCCATACTCTTTCCAACATAGGCCCCATATCTCCGCCGTCTATTCCCGCTTCCAGTTGAGTAAGAGAAATACCAGCGTCTGCAGCAAATACCGCCCTCATATGGGCTGGTACAGCTGCAATGTCCGCCGCCAAGCCCTGATTAGTGGGTAACACCTTGAGCGGGGAGGTCGACTGTTTTGCCTGTTGTCCGAGCTGGGCAATGTCTCTTTTCCCGTTGGCACTACTACTTTTCTTTGGGCGGGCGCTAACTTTCCTCATACATCGCAAATAGTCATCAGCCTTATTTATCTCAGATTGCGATGGATGTTGAAGAAAGTCCTTAGCCCACTTTTTTGCTTCCGGGGTAAATGTTTGATTTTCCTGGGGCTTTTTTGGTGCTAACTGTCTTTTCACCTCGGCGTCCACGATCACGGCGTTTTCCTCAGGAGTACGGTCGTAAGCTCGGATAGGAGGAGCCGGCGGTACTTTTGGGAGGGGCTCCTGTCGGGGTCGGTGTCGGTTACCCATCGAAAACGAAGGGGTGCGCTTCCTCTTTTGGCTCTGATCCTTAGTGAGCAGAGGCGGCGGACTCGGCTGAGGAGTCGGGTGATGCGGCGGCGGAGATCGAGATGGACTCGTGTTGTGGTGGTCGTCCCTCTCGTCATCATGTGGACTTGGAGGTGGCGAATGGCGACTCGAAGGAGATGATGGTGGCCTTGGCGCCGAGCCAGGAAGCACGATGTATTTATTGCGCCATAGAATGATACCACCCCCGACGTCTCCCAGTGTCCTCTCATCATCAGCTCCAGGAATTTTAAGCTCCATTGATTCATATCCGGATAGAACTTGATCCACGCCGACACGACCGTAGCCATCTGGAATTGCATTGCAATGCCACCGTGCTGTAGATTCACAAGTTAAAGCATATCCGTCCGTCACCTTGAAGGATAAGTTCCCCACTCCCACATGTAGCTTACAACTTGTCTTCTCCCTGATATCATCCACGGGGTAGCGATCCATCGGTGCCTGACGAGCATCGACCGCCGTGGAAGCCACTGAGCTTCTCCGCTGAGATGGGCCGGCTTCATGACTATCTTGCTGCAGCTGATGAGATGGCCTTTGCTCGCGCAATTCCTCTATTTGCAATTGTTGGTGCTTTACGATAGTAAGTATTTCCTCATTCTATTTTTCCAGGTTGTTCAACCGGGCTTCCTCCTCCTGCTCCCTCCTCTTCTTTGCTCTCGCTCGGCTTCTATAAGATTGACGGTCCTGGGGAAACCCAAGACTCCACGGCACATCTGGTCCAAAGCCTCGTGTTCTTCCCGGCTTTTCAGGATTCCCGAGGGCCTTTGTCAGCTCGTCCCACTCTCTCTCGGGAATAAACTTTCCCGACTGAACCTCGACGATTGCTTCAAAAAGAGCTTTTTGGGGTTTAGAATTTTTTTCTTTTCATCATATTTTAACTCTCCTGTTTCCATGTCATACTGCACCCCATGCCCAAGTAAGAAATTTCATGCCCTATGGGGCAATGAATCTCCAGCTGGAATGATCCCTCTTTCGTGCATGGCGGCCTCAGTTTGATCCCACTTAGGCTCGGCAGATCTGTAGCCACCTGTCCCCATCTTATGGTGATATTTCTTTTTCTTTGCATTTTCCTTATTCTTTTCCGACCTTTGCCTCGCTAGTTCCGAATTCTTGTACTCCAGAAATGCGTCCCAGTGAGGCCGCTGCCTCTCAAGTGTGCCAGTGAAATCTAGAGCTTTTTTATCTTTGACATACTCACGGTATAATATGTTCTTGTACTTATTGAATTGTTCAGCCATCTTCTTAAGAGCGAAATGCTTCACTGCTTTCCTCATGGCTATTGTCTTCGCTTCATCATCTTCGAAGACCGGTAGGGTGAAATGTGCAATTAGCTTGTCCCAAAGATCATCTTTCGATCTGTCGTCGACATAAGTAACTCCCTCTAGCTTCTTTGGCTTATGCCATTCTTGAACGCTGATCACGACGTTGTCCCTAACAACAACTCCGCATTGATGACAAACTTAATTGCATTCGTCTTGGGAAGCAACGGTTGGCCAGTTGAAGAGACGACCTCGATTATGAGATGCTCATCTTTGTCCATCCCTTTCGCATGGCCTCGTTTACTTTTAACAGATTTGGTCGATGCGGAGGTCTATATTAAGAAACATTTGTTAATACATATATATACAATTCTTTTATTGCATCTGATCAACAGAGACTTAATATACCTCGCCAGACGGCGGATGTCCACCAGTTTCCGAGTCGTCATCGTTTGCGCTTCGTTTTCCACCTCCATTCCCTAACCGGACTCATTCAAAAATTGTGAGCCGTCTTCTGCTCCGATGTCTTCTGCTCCATCGACCTCGGATTGCCGTACAATGGCAAAAATGTCCTCTTCAGTGTCTCTGCTGTTGAAAGGATCCATTGCTTAACTATTACAAAAGTAAGATAAAGCAATGTTAGCATTAGCCGAATAATTCAAAGTAGGGAACATTGTTTTCCTCATTTTACAAAAGCAACATTGATCAAATATGCAAAAGTATCAGTAATATACATATAGAATTATCCAGTTACATAGCTCGGGTCCATTTTTATTTAACCCTAATACATCACGAGTAATATCACTAATACATCTCAAACTAACTTCGACCGGTTCCTGAGCCCCGGGGTGCTGCGGCGCCGGCGCTGCGCATCCAAAGAGAAGGAACCCTCACAGGATCATAGCTCACATGATAAGGAACCCTCTGAAGAAACGACCAGCTATTGCTATAATGCCTATCCAATAGATACATGTAGCGACGGACGTGCTCGTTCTCCTCCCTGATACGGCTACATACCACCTCCTCGGGGACCGACTCCCTCTGCACCGAGCGTGGCCCACGCGAGTGCCACCAAAGAAGATCTGGGTCGACGACATCACCTGGATTCCTCACCAAGCTACGTGTCCCGGTAGGTAGCACCTCCCAGTACCAGCCCGGCAGAGCCCAGTCCCGCACATCGTCCCTCTGGTCCAACAGGGACATCGTCATCGAGAACAATAAACTAAAAACACCTAAGTCAAAATTTCTATTTCTACACTAAAAAAGTAATACTAAAAAATTAGGTTAAAAAACTACTCCCTCCGATCCGAAATAAGTGTCGTGACATGTTATTTTGCAAAAACGCCCTCCAGTGTTTTCCTGTCTCAACCCGCACTCCATCTCTATCACGAGCACGACCCACTCGCTGACTCGCACCCGCACTCGCACCTCCACGCTCTGTCTCCGACTCTCCCCTCTCCACGCTCTCTCTCCACGCTCTCTCTCTCAGCTCGCCGCCGCTCGCCAGCTCCCTCTCTCTGGTCCCCTAGCTGGCGCGCTCTCCTCGCCGGCGCTACCCTCGCCTCGTCGCCCGCGCTACCCTCGCCTCCTCGCCCGCGCTCCTCCGTTGCCTCGCCCCCTCCACCTTCCCTCGCCGCGCTCTCCTCCATGAAAAGATTGGACCTTTTGGTCCAAGCCGGCGAGGAATCACCGGATCCGGCGTCGGCGAGGCCGGATCCGGTGGTTGCGAGGCCGGACGCGCCGGATCCGGTGGTTGCGGCTGCGAGGCCGGCGATCCGGCGAGGACGCGTCGCGCTGCAGCTGAAGAACGTGGCGGACGTTCTCACAGCTCGACGTCCCTCTGCATCTTCTTCACCCACAAGAAGCCGAACACCCCGACAAGGCCAAGAGGTAGAGTGCTGCTGCCTTCTTAGTGTGCTGCTTTCGAATTAAGTTGATCTTATGTGTATTGTGAAATACTTGCCCCGCTTAACACTGGAGTATTTGATCCTTTTGTGCAAGAGTGCATATAGAAATCTGTTCTTGACAGGAATACTTGCTGACTATTTCAGCACTTGTTCTTGACAGATTTTTTTTGCTTGCAATATCATTAGAGTAGCAGGAGCACTTGTTCTTGACAGATATAGTGAGTACATATAGCAACAGATGCAGTAATGTTGCTTATTGCTACTCAGGACTAGATTCTTTATGTGCATACTTGACAGGAGTATTGAATATTTTGTGCATACTTGACAGGAGTATTGAATATTTTTGCTTGCTGAATATCCATAGTGCAAATAATTCTGTTTGTACATATAGTGTAGGAGCACATATAGTGCAAGTAAAATTCAGCAAGTACATATAGATCAGGAGCACATATAGTGCAAATACATACAGATATAGTGAGTGCAATTAATCCTAAACATACAATTTTGTTTGAAAAATTATTTTTGTGTTGCTCCATTTGACTGCAGATATAACTTGTAATTTGATGAAAACTTGCAGATGCTGCATGTACAAGGACGCTAGTGTTGTTGTACTGCTTCTTGTACTGCTTTCCTTTCTTTTCATTCTTGTGTGTTGCTCCTTCTTGTGCTCCTTTACTTCTCTTTCTTTTCTTGTTTTGTGTTTCTCCATTTGACTGTTGGGACAAGGATTCTGAATAAGCAGCTATAACTTCCAAGGTTTTCGATAGAGTTCACCATCAACTCTTAGAGCCCTGGGCAGAGGTCCTTCTCTCAACATTTTGTCCTTGTTCATGTGGGGAGTATTATATGCATTGCCCCTCCATCATTCATAACTTCCACTAGGACTGATTGTAAAGTTATGAACACTTTGTCAAGATTATCCACAGGATAACTGTCAAATGCTTGTTCAACGGATTCTATCAGATCATTCAGATTTTTTGGTGCACTTTCTAGTGCTAAGGACTGGATAGATCTGAAGTAGGCAAGGTCCAACACGTTCATATCCGGTGAGTTTGCGGGTTGTTGCATCAGCTTGATATCCATCCCTGTTTTTTCTACAGCTGCTTGAAAAGCTGGATCAGTAGGCAAAACATGTGTTCGTGCATTGTCTTGCTGAATATAGACGGTCCCTTCATCATCGTCAGGCCATATGGCTTCAATTGCTGGAATTACTTTGTTACATAGATAGTCCCTCATCACATCCCTGTTAACTATCACTGACTTAACTTCCAAAGTGCCTTTGTCTCGGTTCTTGGAATTTTTTACAGCTGGAGCTAACTTGACAAATGGCCAGATCCCAATTTTTCCATCAAATGTTAGCACTCCATCAGCATCATACCTCGGCCTTGCCACTGCACAAAGAAACATCACTTTCCCTATTCTGTTTTTGCTTTGGAGACTGCGCTCAGGATTAGGTTCTTCCGGCGATAGGTAGTAGGTTCTCTTTTTCTTAGTCAAGTCAAACCATTTCTCATCCGTATGCACGATTTTTTGCATGTCTTTGAAGGTAGGCATCCAATAGAGTTCTTTCATCCACCATCGAGACGGAGAATTTGAGCCTGTCTATTCTGTTGGCTAGCTTGAGATAGGGCTTTACAGTGCTTGTGTGCTTCCTAATCTCACCCCATTTTAACCTGCGCTGCAGTGATGTATAGGGAACTTTCAAAGACAGTGCTAGTGCCCTCATGGTAGACCGTTTATTGTAAGGAATTGTTGGTATCCTCTCAAGACCATGGTCTTTCCTCTTGCGGCCAGATCTTCCTTTCTTCTTGTTGGACACATCGACTTCTTCCCCTCTCAGGATCTGCTCACATGCCTCTTTCCAAATTCTCTCGACGGTTCTTACACTTGTTTGCAAAAGCTCAGCTACCAGTTCTTTGTCAGCTGCATGGTCAGCTGGGAGTACTTCTCTTGCTTTACGGAGTGCTTCTAGTGCAAGATAAGCTCCAAACCTGTGATCATCTCGCATGTTTTTTTTGCTTCGCCGCTCATCAACTGCAAAATGATAAAACTGTGTTTGAAATATTGCTACAAACTGATACAAACTTAAGTTTACTCAAGTTTCACAAATTTTGCTTGTTTCATGTATATGATGGTATACTCCTAGTTCCAAATATACCTCTGTTGCAGATCATGTTCCACTTGTACTTTCATTGTATTGTCATTGTATGCAAGATAAACTGGAGTATCTTGATTATTGATAGAAACTGAATTTTATTCATGCTGTCATGCAGGTACAGTTCATTATTGCAGGTACAGTTCATTATGTAGAAACTGAATTTTAGTCATGCTGTCATACAGGTGAAGGGACTGAAGGACACACATAAGGCAAGCTGCACACACAAAACTGATTTGTGCCATCGGTACTCATTTATTCATGAACATTGTTTGCTTGCTTAAAATATTGCTTGCTTGCTGAATTTAAACTGAACATTGCTTTCTACTCCTGCTTTTAGTGCAAAAATACGCATTGCAGTGCAAATTCTGTTATTGTAATGCTTGGAGTAATGTAAAAAAATACTTGGAGTACTTGGAATATATACTGGAGTATCAGTTTCATCAAATATTGGAGTAATTCATGTGCTGCTTGATTTAAATGTGCTCAGTTTCATCAAGTACTGCAGTTTGTACTGCGTTTGAATTGTCCCAGTCTCTTGTGCAGGAGTACCTGATGCCGATCCGGAGGAGGCCGAAGATGTCGCTGCACCCGAAGATCCGGAGGCGGAGTTGGAAGAAGATGTGGCGGCACTTGATCCGAAGGCGGAAGAGGAAGAAGATGAGGCATCCATCACTGGCGTCGAGGAGACGGCAGGCGACCTGGAGCTGCTCCTCGTGCTGGCGACCTGGACTCCTCCTCCTGCTGGCGACCTGGAGCTGCTCCTCCTGCGGGCGATCTGGAGCTCCCAACGGCAGGCGACCTGGAGCTCCTCCTCCTGTGGGCAACCTGGAGCTGCTCCTCCTGCAGGCGACCTAGAGCTCCTCCTGCGGGTGACCTGGACCTAGAGAGGAGAGGAGGGGGCTGGAGGGAGGAGCGACCTGGAGAGGAGACGGGGGAGCGACCTGGAGAGGAGACGGGGGAGCGACCTGCAATCCCGATCTGAGGGGAGGCGAGCGAGCGAGGCAGGGCGCGAGCGAGCGAGAGGTGGGAGACGAGCGTCCCGATCTGAGGGGGTTTTCTCAGAATTTGAATCTATAAGGATATTTCTGTAAAATGGCTTTGTATTACTCCCTCCGACACTTATTTCGGATCGGAGGGAGTAGTGTAAAATTGGGTTAGCAGAATTGAGAAAGATTCCACGAACTGTCAAATTAGAAACCCCTAATGGAATTACATATGATGTCTGACATCATATGTAATCCTATTAGGGCTTCTAATTTGACAGCTCGTAGAATCTGTCCCAATTTTTTGCTAACACTAATTTTTTAACCCAATTTTTGCTAACACTATTTTTTGCTAACGTTTGTTAACACTAGTTTTGTAACCCAATTTTCTGGTAACACTAATTTTTTTCTAATAAATAGCAACTACAATTTAAAATCATAGCTAATAGCCTAATAATTTATCTTCTAACAAATTACTTCTAACAAAATTTTATTTACTAAAACTAAATTTTGTTAAACTAATTAACCTAACTAATAAATCTAGCAAATTAACCTAACTAGTAAAATGGCAAAGAGTTAGTGTTTAACCTAGCTAACAAAATTAACCTACCTAATAAAATTGCTAACAAAATTAACATAGCTAACTAATTAACCTAGCTAAATAAAATTGCTAACAAAATAAAATTGCTAAGAGGAGAAGATTCGGGTGGTGGTCTACCTGCTGGCGGCGGCGGAGAGGAGCACCTGCCGGTGTTGAGGGGCGCGGCGGAGGAGGGCGGCCGGAGGAGAGGAGGCGGCAGCGTGGAGGTGCCCGCGACAGTGGCGTGGAGCAGGGGCGGACGGAGGAGTGGAGGCGGCCGCGACGGAGGCGACGGAGACGGTCGCGGCGTGGAGCAGGGGCGGCCCAAGGAGAGGACGGTGCGGGCGGACGGCGTAGAGGGCAGCCTGATCGACGACGTCGTCTTCGTCGGCGGCGTGCGGGTGCTCCTCTCTAGTCCCGGCTGGTGCCACGAACCGGGACTAGAGGTGTTTTCTTTGCGCGCAAACGCCCAAAATTTTCTGTGACAAGTGTTTGAAAGTGAATTTGAAAAGTGTTTGAATATGAATTTAAATAACTTCGGCATACTTTTGAATCTGACAAAAATTTCAAAATGAAAAGTGTTGGAATTTGAATAACTAATCCAAAACCATTTTCTGTTTTCCAAAATAATTATTCAAACTATTAACCATTTTGCCATTTTCAATTAAAAATTCATTAACTAATATTTTTTGAATCCAACAAAATTTCAAAATGAAAAGTGGTGGAATTTGAATAAGTAATCCAAAATCATTTTTTGTTTTCCAAAAGAATTATTCAAACTATTCAAACTATTAACCTTTTTGCCATTTTCAATAAAAAATGCATTAACTAATATTTTTTGAATCTGACAAAAATTTCAAAATGAAAAGTGTTGGAATTTGAATAACTAATCCAAAACCATTTTCTGTTTCTCCAAAATAATTATTCAAACTATTAACCATTTTGCCATTTTCAATTAAAAATTCATTAACTAATATTTTTGAATCTGACAAAAATTTCAAAATGAAGTGTTGGAATTTGAATAAGTAATCCAAAATCATTTTTTCGTGACCGCAAAGCCCGCCTTTAGTCCCGGTTGGTAACACCAACCGAGAGTAAAGAAGCACACAGATCGTGTGTTTCTTTCAAGCGCTTGTGAGCTGTTGGATCGGGGCCTTTAGTACCGGTTCGTGGCTCCAACCGGGACTAAAGAAGCACACGGATCGTGTGTTTCTTTCAAGCGATTGTGAGCCGTTGGATCAGGGGTGTGTTTCTTTTGAGGGCTTGTGAGCTGTTGGATCTGCACTCCCACCTCATCCACAGGTACACCTTCTAATCGCCTATAAATAGCGATGTCCCTGCAGCGAACGACACACAACGAGCATCTACCTTTGCCACCGAACCCAATGGTTGGATTTAGCCTACCTGCTGGCATGTTCCCTGACATTATTGTGTTTGTCCTTGTTCGTCGGCCAGCCATTGGAGCCACCTCCTGTAGGTCAGTGAATAAGGACAAGACAACGACGCTGTTGGAAACACAAGCCCTCAGGTAGGTTCAATCCAACCACTGGATTAGGGTGACACAATGATGAATTGCCGAGGAGGTGGGAGTGGTGGTGGTGGAAGTGGTAGCTATGCCCCTCAGTCGGATCCAAGCAGCTGCAAGGCGCTCTGATGATCTACAACATTCCCAACACTTTTTGGGACGGTCGTTAGATCATCAGAGAAGTCTTGCGGCTGCTTGAATCGAAGTCGATTTGTTGCTCATGACGACGCGAGACGGATGCGCAAGCTTCCAGATGAGCAAAACTAGTGTTGGATCAGCCACATGACCCTATATAAACCGTGTGTTTTGTGGAGAACAACCGGTGCTAAAGCTCTGTTTTGGGCCGCGGCGTTTTTCCGCGCGCGAATCCTTCAGTTCATCGACCAAATACAAATCATTCGGATTCCCGTCATACAGCCCAACGGTGCATTTGATATGCAGGCACTCACGAGCCACCGTTGGGCTGTATGACGGGGAAACCGTGTGCATTTGATAAAGGTCTATATAGAAATCCTTCAGTTCATCGACCGAATACAAATCATTCAGATTCCCTGCTTACATCCAACGGTGAAGTTACATAAAAGGTTTAATACATTATTACACATCACAACATCTATATCTAGTGTTTGGGTTTTTTCTGCGCCGTAACCATGGAGCATCTTCATTAATTAACAGGAGACTTGGGTCATCCTTCACTGCGAAGGGCGGAATTTCATGAAACTTATCATAATCTTCTGACATGTCTGTCTTGTCCTCAACTCCCACGATGTTTCTTTTATCTGAAAGAACTATGTGGCGCTTTGGCTCATCATATAATGTATTCTTTTGCTTATTTTTTCTCAGTTTGCTAGACATGTCCTTCACATAGAAAACCTGAGCCACATCATTGGCTAAGACGAATGGTTCGTCTAAGTACGCAAGATTGTTGAGGTCCACTGTTATCATTCCATACTGCTCGTCTACCTTTAACCCCCTGCTGTCAGCTTGACCCATTTGCACCGAAACACGGGGACGTTAAAAGTAGGTCCATAGTCAAGTTCCCATATCTCCTCTATGTAACCGTAGTATGTGTCCTGTGACCCATTGTTAGTTGTTGCATCAAAGCGGACACCACTGTTTTGGTTGGTGCTCTTTTTATCTTGGGCGAACGTGTAAAATGTATTCCCGTTTATCTCGTACCCTTGAAGAGTCCATATAGTCAAAGATGGTGACCTGGACAACAAGTATAGCTGATCTTCAATAGTGTTGTTATTGTTGAGATGTGTTTGCAACCAACCGCCGAAAGTCTTCATGTGTTCATGTCTAATCCAGTAGTCAGGCTTCTCGGAGTTGTTGAAGCGTACAATATTCTTGTGTTCCTCGATATATGGAGCCGCCAAGGTGGAATTCTGTAGAACTGTATAGTGCGCTTGAGTCAAAGAATGCCCGTCCCTACATATTATTGATGTCCTTCCTAGAGTGCCTTTTCCACTCAGTCTCCCCTCATGCTGCGATTCAGGAAGACCAATAGACTTAATGTCGGTAATAAAATCAACACAAAACTCAATGACCTCCTCTGTTCCATAGCCTTTGGAGATGCTTCCTTCTGGCCTAGCACGGTTATGAACATATTTCTTCAAGACTCCCATGAACCTCTCAAATGGGAACATATTGTGTAAAAATACAGGACCCAGAATGGCAATCTCTTCGACTAGGTGTACTAGTAGATGCGTCATAATATTGAAGAAGGATGGTGGGAACACCAACTCAAAACTAACAAGACATTGAACCACATCCCTTTGTAACCTTGGTAGAATTTCTGGATCGATTATCTTCTGAGAATTGCATTGAGAAATGCACATAGCTTCACAATGGGTAGTCGAACATTTTCCGGATAGAATCCCCCGCAATGCAACCGGAAGCAATTGGGTCATAAGCACGTGGCAGTCATGAGACTTTAGGTTCTGGAATTTTTTCTCGGCCATATTTATTATTCCCTTTATATTTGACAAGAAGCCAGACGGGACCTTCATACTGCTGAGGACTTCAAAAAATATTTCCTTCTCTTCTTTCGTAAGAGTGTAGCTGGCGGGACTTAGACCTCCTTTATCCGTCTTCATTGGATGCAGGTCGTCTGGGTCTTTCATACGTTGCTGGTCCTGCCGTCCTTCCGGCGTATCTTTTGTCTTCCCATACACACCCAAATGTCTTAGCAGGTTCACACAAAGATTCTTCGTCACGTGCATCACGTCGATTGCAGAGCGGACTTCTAGGACTTTCCAATAGGTAGCTCCAAATATTATTTCTTCTTCCACATGGCCGCGTGTCTGGTGGCGTCATTCGGAACAGATTGACCGCCAGGACCCTTTCCAAAGATCACTTCTAGATTCTTGACCATACCAAATATATCATGACCAGTACGGGGGACGGGCTTCCTCCGATGCTCTGTATCTTTGAAATGCTTGCATTTCTTTCTTACGGGATGCTTAGGAGGAAGAAATCGATGATAGCCCAGGTACACAACCTTCTTACATTTCTCCAAATATGTACTATCAGTCTTATCTAAACAGTGCGTGCATGCATTGTATCCCTTGTTTGTCTGTCCTGAAAGGTTACTAAGAGCAGGCCAATCATTAATGGTTACGAAGAGCAGCGCTCGTAGGTCAAATTCATGTTGTTTGTTCTCATCCCACACACGTACACCTTTTTGCCGCACAACTGTAAAAGTTCTTCAACTAGTGGCTTTAGGTACTACATCAATGTCGTTGCCGGGTTGTTTCGGGCCTTGGATCAGCACTGGCATCATAATGAACTTCCGCTTCATGCACAACCAAGGAGGAAGGTTATAGATACATAGAGTTACAGGCCAGGTGCTATGACTGCAGCTCTGCTCCCCAAAAGGATTCATGCCATCTGTACTTAGACCAAACCTTAAGTTTCTAGCATCATCTGCAAAGTCCTTGTACTCTCTATCGATTTTTCTCCACTGCGACCCATCAGCGGGGTGTCTCAACATCTCGTCTTTCTTGCGGTCTTCTTTGTGCCATCGCAACAACTTGGCATGCTCTTTGTTTCTGAACAAACGTTTCAACCGTGGTATTATAGGAGCATACCACATCACCTTGGCAGGAACCCTCTTCCTGGGGGTTGGCCCTCAATATCACCAGGGTCATCTCGTATGATCTTATACCGCAATGCACCGCATACCGGGCATTCATTCTTATTCTCGTACTCCTCACCACGGTAGAGGATGCAGTCATTAATGCATGCATGTATCTTCTGCACATCTAATCCTAGAGGGCAGAGAACCTTCTTTGCTTCATACGTACTGTCAGGCAATTCGTTATCCTTTGGAAGCTTCTTCTTCATTATTTTCAGTAATTTCTCAAATCCCTTGTCAGATAAACCAGTCTCTGCCTTCCATTGCAGCAATTCCAGTGTGGTACCGAGCTTTGTGTTGCCATCTTCGCAAGTTGGGTACAACTTTTTTTTGTGATCCTCTAACATGCGCTCCAACTTCAACTTCTCATTTGCACTTTCTGCTTCTCTCTGTGCATCAACGATGGCCCGACGAAGATCATCATCTACCATGGGCTCATCTGGTGTCTCTTCATCCTCAGCTCCCCCTTGCATTACCACCGTATTCAGGGAACATAGAATTATAGTTGTCATCGTTCTCTTCTTCTTTGTTGTCTTCCATCATTACCCCTCTTTCTCCGTGCTTGGTCCAACAATTATAGCCGGACATGAAACCGGACTTAATAAGGTGGATGTGAAGGGTTTTTGAGGAAGAGTAATCCTTCTCATTCCGACAGACACGGCATGGACAACACATAAAACCATTCCGCGCGTTTGCCTCAGCCACATTGAGAAAATATCGCACGCCTTGAATGTACTCGATAGAGAGTCGGTCATCGTACATCCATTGCCGGTTCATCGAGCACCTTTTGTGCATAAGAAGGGAAAACATCATTACACACAACATCATGAACAGAGAAGTGACCAAATTAATCAATACAAGTTCATCACATTAAAACTAAAGTAGAGTACTGACCAAATGTAATACATAGTTCTCATAATTAAAACATACATTGAAATTAACATACAATTAAACTATGTAATGCATTTAAATGCAACAACAAATGCGATCAAAATCGCAACTAAGGTAACCATTGATCCAACAGCATAATGATACCAAGCCTCTCTATTAATGGCATAGTTTCTAATGTTTCTAATCTTCAAGCGCATTGCATCCATCTTAATCTTGTGATCATGGACGACATCGGAAAGATACAACTCCAATTCCATCTTCTCTTCTTCACTTCTTTTCAAATTATTGTTTTCTTTTTCAAATAAATTTAGCATCTCGACAACAGAGTCGGTTGGAATTTCCGGTTCAACTACCTCCTAGATAAGAATATATATATGTCAAGTGTTGTTCGGCATAATTATTATAAACACGAAATTAAACAAATAGTTATAAAAGATAATATACCACATCTGAATCATAGACCGGACGAGGGCCGACGGGGACGGATATCAAAACCATGACACTATACATATAACAAACAGTCATAGAAGTAAAAACTATACAACTAATAACTATGCATCTAAATCATACAATTAAAAAAATCTTCAAAAAAAGATAAAAACAAGAGACTCACCAAGCTGGTGCCGACGACGGGGCGGCGCGGACGATCGACGACGGTGAGGAAGGGGACGGGACGACACTAAAACCTACAAATCATAATTTAATTTAGAGCTCAAATTGCATATATAAAACAAATGAACCCTCTAAGTTGGCATTTCATCAAACACCTAGCTAGCACTACAAAAATGATATGAGCTAAATTTTAGCAATGAAATGAGCTAAACTTGCAATGCCGCCGGAATAAAGGATGAAGTTGCTGACCCTTGGATAGATGGGTGCCGCCAATATCTTGACAAATGGTGGGGAAAAAATGGGGATTAACTCGAGCTCGGGAGAGGAAAGAGAGCAAAAATGGAGTGTGCTCTCGAGCAGGGAAAATGGAGCTCACAGGGTAGGAGATGATATAGGGAAACCTTTAGAACCGGTTCGTGTTACGAACCGGTTCTAAAGGGTCTCGTGCTGGACCCCACGGCAGCTGCGGCCTGCCCCAACCCTTTAGTCCCGGTTCGTTATACGAACCGGGACTAGAGCTCTACCACGACCCGGGACTAGAGGCTGCCGGCCTCGTAGCCGATGAACCGGGACTAGAGCCCCCCTCTAGTCCCGGTTCCAAATTCATCCGGGACTAGAGCAAAATCTTGCTCTGGACGAAAGGTCCGTTTTCTACTAGTGAGTGTTCCCTAACATCTACTCCTCTGTGAAGAAACGCAAGCAGTTCAACGTTGTTCTTTTCACCTGGTAAACTCACAAGAACCACCTTAGGTGTTGGGATGATGTCGGGCTCCATCCAGGACGTGGAGTCTCTAGGGGCGCAATGTGGTTGCATCGTGGTATCACGGAGGAAAACCCTTAGCTCGGCTCTAGTTTGGCGGCTTCCACTTTACGAGGCTAGGTCCTCTCTTGGTCTGCATTTTCTCCTAGACTTTATGGTGCGAACACATCGGAGCGTTCTCGTGGCAGGTGGTAAGTCCTGGATGCTACAAGGTTGGTGACACGGCCATTGAAGCTTAGTGCTTTGCCTTCTCTCCTTACATAAGAACACACTCATACGAACATGTGATGTTCAAGAACATGGACATCGCCGCCACGAGCCCTTTGGTGGATATATTCTTAACCTTAATACGAATAACACAAATATATCATACTAGTATATTGAGCAAAAATAAAATATACATGTTAGCAATTTTTTCCATTTTATTCGAAAGGAACTTGTTGATTTCTATACCCAACACCAAAATCTGACTAAAAGAAGTCTTTGGAAACACAAAGAAACAAATAAACAACAACATTTCAACATCAGAGCAAATGGCCCTACAATCCACACCTGATATTCCATTCCCTTTCCATTTACAGAAGACATATACCATCTCCTTTCCGCTGGCCACTACCAAGCACACCTGGTCTTCGACGGCCATTCCATGTACGGAACACGTAAAGCAACCACTTTTCGTTGGCCACTGTAACGCCCCCCGGATCGGTACTATGTAGATTTGAGCGTTTTTCGCCAAATCCGCATAATAACGATCCTAGGACGCCCACCAAGCATAACGTGCACATCGCAACACACACGTTATGCAGGTGGAATTGTGATAATATTAAAATAGTTCTCGATGGAACCCACAAAACAACATAGATACAAGAACGACTCACCGAGTCAAGAACAACAAAATGATACAATACAAAGATCCAAATAACAACGGAAGCGAATAGTGCCCGACTACGGACAAGATACAATGGGACTAAGAGTACTGAAGATAAACGAAGTCACCATATCCCTGCCCATGCCAAGTCGGAGGAATTCCCAAGATAACGTCGTCAGACTTCAAACCTGTCGGCTGCATTGGAATAGCAGCCTCGAAGGGGTCAGTACTATGAACAGCACTGGGAAGTAATACTTACAAGATATCAAAGGTTGAATTCTGGGGGAAAGGGATAGTGGTTGAAGCGGCGGCAAGCAGCACTAACAACTTATAGAGACACGCTACAACTTTCGTCTAAAACAGACAAGGTAACAGAGCGCATAGGTAACTAACTATGCTAACACCAAACATAACCCAGCCGATTCCTTACCAGTCCATTTAAAACGACGAGCAGCAAGCCCAAAGGCACTCATACAGTTGACAATTTTATGAGTTATTGTTCATGCAATCTATCTTACTAGTCAAGTTAAAATCATTAGGTGCAAGTTGTCTATGATCTTTTTAGCCAGCGCATTTCACCAAGTCGTCCATAACCGCGGACACGACTTTTCGAAAAGATTTCACCCTGCAGGGATGCACCAATGAACCCACACGCATCGAAACACTCGCTTAGAGGTGTACCGGTGGAGCGTTCGACGCAACACTTCCCTTCTCTACAAACAAGTCCAGGGAGCCACCTAGCTAGGTTGGATCCGCCTAGAAAGTCCGGCCGAAGCTCCGAGGCGGACCTAGCCGATGCGCGCACGGCTTCAGGAGGAACACTCATACGATTGCCCTCCTTCCACATGCGGTAAACGCTCATGCCGCAAGCCCTACCGTAAAGTAAACACATAACCATCATCATCTTACATTCACATCAAAATCGTCATACGCGCGCAAATGGAAACATCTGAACTACTTGTGGCACCTGGACAAGTTTGAGGATCCAGTAATAGGTTGTGGGGAGCCCCATAAAACTCCCACATGTGGTTAGTGCGCTCAGTCTTGGATCAGCGGAAAAAAACTCGGGTCCTAGGCGATACTAGCAGAACAAAACACCACGATTGGCCTTCCACCGGTGCCATATCTTTATTAATTATTCCCATCGCAACAGAAATTAAAGATTACTATTTAAGTTGAGCCTACCTATCATGTTAACAACAAGACTAGATAAAGAGATAACTAGACTCAAGCAAAGCACCTAAGCATGCACTAAGACTCGCAAAGCTAACAAGGTAAACAAACAACAGGTTAAAAGGATGTGGGGGTGTGGCTTATCATGGCTGCAAGGTAGACATGCAAATAGGATCGGGACACAATCATCGTAACATAAGGCTAGCAAGGAACAAAATATAGGAGGAGTAAGAGACAGGAAACAAGCAAAGATAGCAAGTAAGTAGTGCTTGCCTGTAATCCGGTAGAGGTAGAAGAACCTGTCGTTAGTCACATCAACTCATCGTCCTATTCCCGAAGAAGCAACGAACACTGGAAAGCGTAAAAGATGCATTTTACTACTACGGCAAAAGAAGCGGCATGTTGATGACATGAACGCATGACTAATTAAATGTGATCCAATTTTATTTCCTAACACATGGCAAATCATTTTAAATGGGATTGATGCACAATATAAATGCACTCGGACAAACCCCATAATTAATTTAGTTGATTTAATTCGACTAAATGGATAAAGGTGCGATGTTAATTAATTATACATGATTTTATAAGATACGCATATATGGTATAGGGATAGGGCTTGGGGTCACACATTGGATCGAGACATCTTCGGGTTCGGAGCGGAAGTAGTCGACGTCGTGGAAGTAGTCGAAGTAGATGTCCGTCCGGAGTCATAATAGTCGAGGTAGTCGTTCCGTAGTTCACGTCGTGGAAGTAGTCATACATCGGGTCGTCGTTGTGGTGGACCTTGGCGTATCCACGACGGTCGTCGAACTTGTCGTTGCACGGCATCGATCATCGGGTTCACGGAGTCGTACAGGGACACCGAGACCTTGGCGTCGGGAACGGCTTCACGACGGGAGCGTCCGGGTTCACGGCACGGTGGCATCAACGGGGAACACGTCACGACGGAAACAAACATCGGGTCGGCGGGAACACGTCATCGGGCACAACATCACGGAGGCACGGAGCTGGGGACGGGACTCGACGGCAGCCACACAGAGGCGTGCTCACGGCGATGGGCAGCAGCAGTTGCAGCAGCACGGGCACAATAGCGGGTACGGAGGCGTCGGGAAAGCGGTATGAGGCGGGGCGACCAGAGGGAGCAAGGAGGAGCCGTCCCTGGCGAGGATGAGCTCAAGGCGGGAAGGAGACGGCATCGACGAGGCGGAGCCGTGCCGGTCGGTGGTGGGAGCTGAAGGTGGCCGACGACGGAGGAGCGGGCGGCTCGGCCGGGCGCGGCCAGGAGCAGGGGAGGAGACCGGCGGGACGTGCTGGCGGCGGGCGGCCGATCGAGGCGGAGGAGGCTGGGGCGAGGCCGGCCGGAGGTGGAGGGGGCGTGGAGGCGGCGGCCGGAGGAGAAAGGAGGAGGCGCAACCGGCGGTGGAGGAGGTAGGCGGCGGGGCGAGGCGGAGCGGGGGGCTCGGATGCGTGCGGGTGGGGGAGGAAGAAAGGACATGGAAGGAGAGCATGGTAAAGAAAAGGAGAAGGAAAAGAAATAAGGAGAGAGGAAGAGGATAGGGTAGGGACCCAAAAGAAAGGAAAAGGGCCCTTTTGAGAGGTGGAAGGACCGAACGCAAAAAGAAGGAAAGGGAGGAGGGTGGCTGCAAAAAGATAGGGGGTGGGAAAGGAAAACTGACAGGGGGAAACCCTAGGTTTTGGAGGTTAGGTGGGCTTGGGCCAGCTTTGGGCTGCTCTCTCGTGCACTCGAAACCTTTTATTTTCTTTTGCAAAATTTAATTTCGGCAATTTAATTTTAGAAACCGGAGACGACTGTCTCGGTAAAACTTTTCGACAATTTTAGCAAATAAAATAGGGTTTAATAAAATAGTTTTTGCTGCCAAAATATGCGATGCACATGATGCTGATGCCATGATGATGCAAAACGAAAAACAAACAGAATCTAATTTGGGGGAAAACCCCGGGACATTACAGCCACCGCCAAACCACACCTGATCTTCCACGCCCTTACCATCTATGGAATATCTCCTTTTCGCTAGACACAACCAATCGATCACTTAAGTAATAACACACGGTTCAAACTAGCACATGTAGGAACGCACCGACGCGCCTTGCTCCGGGCCCAATGACACCTGACCACCGAATCCCATATAGTTAAGTATGTGCCACACAAACACAAGCACTCTTTAATAACAAATGCCCATCGGTTTTTTTTTCCGCCATTTCTATCAACCCGCTTAACGAGATGACCATAACTTGCTCATACAGCTCTCCTACCATGGCACTACCAACGACCATTTCCCTATCCAGCACAGACCCCCATATATTCGACTTTCACGATGAATAAGATAAACATTGCATTTCACAATGCCATGTTTCCTAGTTTTATTCATTTATGTAGAGCTTCGTTTGGATGCCGATATTGGAGAGTTTGGAATTGAACATGGCTCAATACCAAATCAGTCTTTTTGTTGGAACAGACTCGAATAACACTTATGTTGTTTGGTTGTGTAAAGTATTGGCACATGAAATCGAACCAGATAGCAATTCTAGTTTTATGTTTGGATGTACATGTGGTTCAATTAAATTGACTGATGTCTACTACACACTTCTATTCTTGTAGATTTGTTGGGCCTCCAAGCGCAGAGGTTTGTAGGACAACGGCAAATTTCCCTTAAGTGAGTAACCCAAGGTTTATCGAATCCACGAGAGGTAGAGGTCAAAGATATCCCTCTCAAGAAACCCTGTAATTAAGATACAAAAAGTCTCTTGTGTCCCCAACACACCTAATACAATTGTCAGTTGTATAGGTGCACTAGTTCGGCGAAGATATGGTAAAATGCAAGTGATATGGATGGTAAAAGGTGATTTTGTAATTCCGTAATAAAAATGGCAGCAAGCAAACAAGTGACTAAAAACGGTGTATCAATGCTTGGAAACAAGGCCTAGGTTCATACTTTCACTAATGACTACTCTCAACATCATTAACATAATTAAACATATGATAGTTCCCACAAAAATACATACATGGTAGACGTTACTCGGTGATAATTCTTTTGTGGATCAAATAGAATAAGAATTGCGTAGCGCTACGAAAAGCACACCTTAAAGTTCGTATTCCACATTTATGAACACTTCATGCTGTCACTATCCGCATCCAAAGATAGTACTAACAAACACCGCAACCTATTTCTTGAATAGTCTCTTTCTTCAATAACACAAGCATCAAGAAACCTCATGATCTATTCAATCCAACAAATAAATAACAAACTCATAATGAGGAGGGCGTTTTGGTGCCCGGGCTCATCTACTCCCAGTTACTGTTCCGATATTTTTAAATATGAAAATGCTTCGAAAAATTCTGAAAAAAATTGGACATGAACATATTCAAGTATTCAACACTCGTGTAAATTTTCGACAGAAAATATCAATTTTTGCGCCCTGTGCAAAAAGACAAATCTGTCTTTTTGAATAGTGGACTGTTCACCCATTTTGTCTGTCAGATATTTGTCTTTTTTGCACAGGGAGAAAAAATTGATATTTTCTGTCGAAAATTTACACGAGTATTGAATACATGAATATGTTTCCGCACAATTTTTTTCAGATTTTTTTGAAGCGTTTTCAAAATTCAAAAAAATCGGAACAGTAACCGGGAGCATATGAGCCCGGGCACCGTTTTGCATTTCCGACTCATGATGAAGATCCTTCCAATCTATTATCCATAGAGTCATACACGGCACCCATCCTGTCACCGAGGTACCATGATCACAACGGTGGCTCCGGAAATTGTACTAAATAACACCACTTGAGCAACATCATATCCATTACACATATGGAAACATCATGTATTCAACTACACTAACAAAGCTCATGATCACAACGAAGATCACATCATGGGAGAGAGAGATAACCACATAGCTACTTGTATAAGCCTCAACCCCGGTGAGGGACTACTCCCTCCTCATCGCGGGAAGCAGCGGTGTTGATGGAGATGGCCCCGACGGTCGATCCCCGTCCCGGCAGGGTGCCGGAACAGGACCTTCTGAACCCCCGAAACTTGTCGGCGATGGCGGCGGAGCTCTGTTGCGTATTTGGGAAAATCCTTCAGGGGTTAGGGTTTTTGCGTCGGATGTGATTTTATAGGCGTCGGAGGCGGCCGAGGGGTGCCCCACAGGGCAGGGGCGGGTCCCACCCGCGGGTGGGCCCTAGGCCGCAGCAGGGGGCCGCCCCTGGCCTGTGTGGGTCCCCTGGAGTCGCCCTTCTGGCTCCCTTCCTCATTTCTTCAATAAAAAATCTCCGTAAATTTTCGTCCAATTTTGAGAATATTTCCAGAAGTAACTTTCTGCAACAATTTCAGCACAAAAACAGGGAACTGGCACTGGGCATCTTGTCAATAGGTTTGTCCGACCAAATACATAAAAATGATGTAATATGATATTAAAAACATGTGACAACATCACAAAACTAGCATGGATCACTCAAAAATTATAGATACGTTTGACACGTATCATTGACCCATAACTTGGTGACGAGAAATGGGCTATTTTACCCAATACGAAGAGGTGAGGCTACTAATTGGTGAAGCGATCTTTTAGTTATAGTTCAATGCCGTGGTACTCTGCTGCCCATCACTGTTTTCAATTCCAAACACCATCAAACAACAAAATTGAGGAAACCAGATTCCAATTCCGGATTCCATGCTTGAATATTGACATCCAAACATGATGTAGAAGATATGGAAAGTCAACCTTGTATCTGTTACCGATTCGGAGGTATGAATAGACGGAACTTGCCTTTGTCGTTAGGTGGATTCGTGCATTGCTAACTAAAGAAGCCATGTGGATGCAACTGTAACCGACCTCCCTATGCAACATATTACATGCAGACGAGCCAACACAGCCGAAGTACAAACAAACATGCTTTGCGTAACTTTCCTACAATTAAAGCCTCGACTTTAATAAAACGGCGCATGCAGCAGAGGCACGTGAAGAAGACGTAACCTAGGCGCTCAAGGCGTGGTGACACATGCGAGAAACATAAGTGCATGGCACATGCAGATGTAAAGGAACATTCAACGAACACACGAGAAACATATATATGCATGGCACATGCACACATAAATCCGTCACTCCTAGGAACACGGAAGGGGAGGAAAAGCAAACATCCAAAGATAGACCGTTGGATGCGTTAACACCGCCGTCGACAATCACACGGTGAAACACGCGAGCATACGTGAAAAGAAACGCACATATGCGCAAAGATGTTGACGCCTTTGCCAGACCTATGTGGAGATATCCAAAGAGCACAAATGTAACAACCCAGATATACATGCATACAAGCTAAAAAAAAGATACACCCAATAGAAAAGATCAAATTTTGATCAAACATAGTCTTTTGAACTGAAAACACACAAACAAAAGAAAGCACCACCTTCACTGACAATCCGACCCCGCGCTCAGAAACACATGTCCCGGACGAGTAAAGCATGTGGCGCAAGGGCTTCGTTTGGATGTCAATACTGGAGGGCTTGAAAGTGAACATGTCTCAATACCAAATCAGTCTTTGTGTTGAAACGGACCCGAATAGCACTTATGTTGTTTGGTTGTGCAAAGTATTCGCAGATGGAATCAGACCAGATAGCAATTCCAGTTTTATGTTTGGATGTACATGTGGTTGAATTAAATTGACCCATAACTTGGTGAAGTGAAATGGGCAATTTTACCCAATACGGAGGGGTGATGCTATGAATTGGTGAAGACCCTACTGCCAATCACTGTTTTCAATTCCAAACACACACAAAAAAGGAAACCATAATCCAATTACTGATTCCACCCTCGAATACCGACATCCAAACGGGGTGTAGAAGATATGACAAGTCAACCTAATATTCGTTACCGATCCAGAGGTACGGAAAGCATCTGGAACTTCCCATTAACTTGCCTTTGTCGTCAAGTGGGGTTTTTATTATCGGATTCACGCATCGCTAGTTAAAGAAGCCATGTAGATTCAGATGTAACCGACCACCATATATGCAACATATTACGTACACATGAGGAAACAGAACCGAAGTATAGACAAATGTGCTCCACGCAACTTTCCTATAATTAAAGCCTCAATCTTTATTTAAACGGCGCATGCAGCGGAGGTACGTGAAGAAGACGTACCCTAGGCGCTCGAGGCGTGGTGACGCACGCGAAAGACATACGTGCATGGCACATGCAGATGTAACGGAACATTCACCGCACACACGAGAAACATATACGTGCATGGCGCATGCACACGCAAATCGGCCACTCCTACGGACACGTAAGGGGAGGAAAAGCAAACATCCAAAGATAGACCGTTGGATGCGTTAACACCGCCGTCGACAATCACACGGTGAAACACGCGAGCATACGTGAAAACAAATGCACACGAGTGCGCAAAGATGTTGACGTCTTTGCCAGACCTGCGTGGAGATATCCAAAGAGCACAAATGTAACAAACCAAATATACATGTATGCAAGCTAACAAAAAAAGATACACCCGATAGAAAAGATCAAATTTTGATGAAACATAGTCTTTGAATTGAAAACACGCAAACAAAGGAAAGCACCACCTCCTTCACTGACAATCCGACCCCGCGCTTTCACGCCCAGGAACACATGTCGCGGACGAGTAAAGCACGTGGCGCAAAAGCTTGTCCCGAATCGGGGGAAACCGCCGTTGCTATCCGTCCGTTTGAACGACGGCCGCGACCGCGACCGGACTCGCTATATATACGGCGCCTGGACCCCATTCCTGAAATTTTCCCATTCCCTCTCCGTCCCGCGCCTCCCTCCCTCCTCCGCCGCCCCGCCCGCTTAAACCCGAGCCCAAAAACCCTAACCCTAGCGCCCGCCCTCGCCGCCGCCACCCATTTCGCCGAGCGCACCCGCGTGTCTGTCCTCGTACCAACGCGGAGCAGGCTCTCTCGGGCCTCGGTTGCGTGCGGGGGGATGGCGCCGTTCGGGGACGGGGGCGCCGCCGTCGCCGACGGGGACGACGAGGCGCGCAGGGGCTGGGACCCCATGCGCAGCGGGAGCGCGCCGCCGACCATGGACGGCGCGGCGGCGGAGGGGTGGGGAGGTGCTGCTGGCGGCGGCGGTATGGGCTCGTTCTTCTCCGGGCCCGGCGGGCTCGGCCCCAGGCAGCGCGGCGGGGTCGTCTCGCAGGTGACATGCCCTTTCGTCATTACCAGCTTCCATCTATGGACGTGTCATGCTTTTCGATGATGTCAAGTCCGTGCGTGGTGTATATCTGTATTTGTTTCAATCTGCGCCTGATTGGTTCTTCCTACCAATCTAGTAGTACTAGTAGTTTTTTCTCCCTGAAAAATGGGGTGGTAGAAGATTAGCCCTAGTCTAATTTAAACAGGTGCAGCAGGTGAGCGCTGCTGCTTGGCTCGTTTCAGCTCCGATTGAGTACATTCTGCCTAGGTTTGTGCTTGGACGGGGATTGGATTGGATGGTTCAGGTCTGGGCTTGTTATGATGTTGGCTGAAGCCTAGACTTTTTCCGTCGTTTTCATCGCTGTCTGGGCTCTAAAAATGGTGCAAATATAGGAGGTGTAATGAAATTGACAGGCCAGTACCATTGCTCCAGTTCCTATGGGTGTTCTCTTTGGACACTCAATATAGGAGGTTTATTGATGACCGGCTGGCAATTTTGTTCAATATGCAGTCTGTCTGGTTATATTGGTTCTTTTGGACTGGTTCATCTACGTGTTCATCTATGTATTGTGCAAGTCCTGTTTCTGATCAAGCTTATTACATCAGGACCCGTACTGTAGATCTAGAGGATGCAACTCCTTTTTAACTATTAGACTGGAAGGGTGCAATTGGAAGTTATATCGTCGAAAATTTACCTTTTATTGTCTAATCACCCAGCAGTTGGAAGTTATCTCGTCAATTTTACCTTTTATCGTCTAATCACCCAGTAGACCGCGTAGTCTGGGCTGCATGCAGCCTAGCCTGTAACTCAGTGTTAGAGACAATAAGTCACAATGCCCTTTTGGTCCCTACCTGCTTCTACGGATGTTTCATGCCTGGATAATGTCAAGTCCGCGCATGTTGTAGATTGGATGTATCCCTATGTTATAGGAGTTGCTCGTGCCGTATATTTTCTGTTGGATTTGTTTTTTTTTAATCTGCGCCTGGCTGGTTCCTGCTCGCACGAGGGCTCCCATAAATCTAGTTTTTTTCTCTGCTCCAGTTCCCACTGATCTTCTCTTTGGACACTCATTGACGTGTTTATTGATGACCGCTCGCAACAAGCGGTCTGTCATTGGACTGGTTCATCTATGCGTTCTAGATTGTGCAACTACTGTTTCTGCTCAATCTTACTACATTAGGATCCGTGTTGTAGATTTTGAGGATGCAACCCCTTTTTAACAAGTAGATCAATAGTAAATTCATCATGTTTGACATTAAATTCAACCAACATAATTCTGACATGCCCTTTAGTATTGTGCCAAATGACTTAAATTCCCTGCACTCTCTTCTCTCTGTGGATAATTCAAGATCGAGGCTGGTAGATAGCGAGTTTGGGACAGGGAAGTTGGGGCTTGTTTAGGTGAAGGAGAAAGAAGTAGGGTAGGGTCTGGTCAGGTGCGGCTGTCCCATGTTCTGCCAAATCGAGGGTACACCTTGGCTTGTGACTATTTCACTGCATCATATTTTTATTTGTTGTATTTTATGGAAAGAGCTAGCTGTTTCTTAAAATAATGAAGTTTCCTTAATTGTTTTTGTGGCTTCTCTGTCTTGCTTGTTTTTCGTACTTCATCACCCATGCTAACCCATGCATCTAGACATGTTTATGCAGTGGATTTGTACTATTCTGCAAGGGAATATGTTGAGAGATCGTAGTGCTTGTGGCTTAGTTACTTCCGTTTTTCGTAGCGTAACTTTTGGTATTTGTCCTTTTGCGTTTCTTTAACTGAACTGGCACCCACAACTATTATTGGAACTTTGGCATCTATCCTATTTTATAGCAGGCAAAACCATCTCATACGATGACACTACTTCGCCACTACTTTCAGATTTATGTACTTCCATTGTTTATGCATTCATAATTAATGCATCGCTTACTGTAAGCTTTATATTCTTTGTTTCAGGACCATTTTGGCAACTCTGCATTACTATCTAAAGATTTAGCAGGTATCCAGTTTAATGGTAGCGGAGACTTTGATGAGCATAAATTTGGACCAAGCAGAGTTCATAGTGTTGATGCAATGACAGACCACTCGACATTTGATATGGGTTCAACATGGGCAGAACAGGATGCTGAATTTCACAGGCACCCAAATCACTTCGTGTCGAACATGGGAAAGATGAATACTTTTGGAAGGGACATTGATTCTGCACATCTCTCTGATTCTGATCTTTCAGATACATTCTCTGGGTTGAGGCTATCTAATAGGACACCTTTTGATGAAAGGTGTCATGAGAAAGAGCTGCTTGATGAAATGCTCATACATCAAGGAGGTTTCAATTCCAATATGGCTGATGATAGCCGTTCTCCTTCAGCTGGTAATATTTTTCGCGCACCTAGGTCTGAGCACTTTGATTTCCGCTCCCCGCGTGGAAATGTTTTACGCAGGCAGAACAGTTCAATTGATGGTCCCAATGTTTCTAGGATGAATCACCACCACATTAATAATGTAGGTCACCTATCCTTTGCTGAAAAGCTAACTTTGATGCAGTTGGGCAGTTTGCATGGAGAGGCTAATTATCTCCGCGATGCAGCTACGGCAAATATGATAAACCCTTTGGGAAATAGAAACAGCACAATTAGGGACTTGGACTTGGTCAGGAATCATAGGACATACCTTGAGGATCAATTTGTACGGCAGTATCTGCAGAATGATGATAATTATCTACCAAAATCTGGTCTCTCATATAATAGTAACAGGCTCTATCATGATGAGCCTCGTGTGCCCCATTCAAGAGCCCAAAGATTTGGGTCCCACATTCATCCTAATCTGGGGAGCTTTCCATGTCATGGTGACCAGCAATCACGCCTCTTCTCAAATAATAGAAGGTTAGGTGGTAGAAATATGGGCCTACAGAGCAATCAGGATAATGCAGTTGCACAGTATGTTGATTCTATGGATAGAAATGTTGATGATTCCTTGGAGCTACTTCATGCAGTTGGCCATGTTATGGACGTCAGGTATATTATTTTTCGTTCTGTAGTTTGCATTTTAATCAAGATATTTCTGCATAGTCATTTCATTTTCGTCTTAATGCAGTGTGGATCAACATGGAAGTCGATTTATTCAACAGAAACTAGAAGAAGCATCACCTGAGGATAGGGAAAAGATCTTTCCAGAAATACTAGCGAATGCTATTGCTCTGACAACAGATGTGTTTGGTAATTATGTGATTCAGAAGGTATGACAATCCACAATAGTAATTTTTTTCTTGAAAATACTGTTATTTGTTTTGAGAAATCAGAAAAACTGATATTTATAATGCACGGTTCACAGTTTTTCGAGTTTGCTACAGAGAGCCAGTTGAGCCAGTTAGCAGATAAACTCAATGGTCATATTTTGAATCTTAGCTTTCAGATGTATGGGTGCAGAGTTGTTCAAAAGGTCAGTTTAGTTTTAATGCTTTGTTTCTGTTCCAGTGTCGTGCTTACAGTTATCACTTAACCACGCAATATATTCAAAATTTGTTCTGTTGAATTTTCTTTGTATACTGAAGCCTCCCTTGTTTGTAACATCTGATCTGATTTCAGTATAATATATTGCACAGAGTATAATAATGCATAAATTCTGCAACTTAAACACTATCATTTCGAAAAAACACTTCCATTTATGTTTTTTATGATAGTTATTTAGCAGTTTTTGGTGATAAAATTGCGAAGTACTGCGTATTTGTGTGCTGCAAAAGTGGAACATTTATCTTCCCATCTTATTTAATTGTCATGACCTGATATACCAACTGTTTATACATGAGATATTCATCTTGCACTAAATTCTAGTATCACCACGTCTCTACTATTGGTATTTAGCAGTGCAGCCATACTTCAACAGTTAAACCTCCAAAAAGCCAGTTTTTCAGTTACTTGACTTTGAGCCTGGTAGGTTTGGAATGGTCCTGTTCCAAGATGTCATGGTTGATCAGAATGACATCCAGTTGTTGACCTAATTCCTTGTGCTCCATTGGCATCTGTCATGACCAATTCACTGTTTTGCCATACTATAAGAAAGTTAGGTTCAGAGATGGTATTGCTCATTTGAAGCAAAATTTACTGATTGGTTTTCTTAGCCTTTCGAATACTTAAATAATATGGACTCAAATGGAGGTTAGCATGCTCCTTTTCTACTCATTGTGGAGCTTGTAGACGAATTTGCATAAAATGTGATAGAAATCAACGGTGTCACTATGCAAACTGTCTCATGAGCACGTCCAACATAGGAACTTAATGCTAGTAATCTTAAAGTTTGTATCCTGAATATCTATCTTTTTGTTCTTCACATTTCTCATCGAAGAGTAAATATTGATGCACTGAATCACAGTTATCCTCTGAAGTCTCGGTAATTTTATGATGTGATGGATTTTGTTGGACATGGCACACTTACAATTGAGTTTAATCCCTGTCACGCTTTTGAACTTTAAATTCTAATATTCACTATTGGCAGGTTATTGAGGTAGTTGATATGGACAGGAAGATTGATATTGTTAATGAGCTCAAGAATTCTGTTCTCAAATGTATTAATGATCAGAATGGCAATCATGTAATCCAGAAGTGCATTGAGTGTGTTCCTGAAGACCGTATCCCATTTGTTATAGAGCCTATACTAGCGCAAATTTGTATGCTTTGTACTCATCAATATGGCTGCAGAGTTATTCAGGTACAAAATTCCCACCTTTCCCCTTTTTAGAGAATTAGACTGATCCTTTTTTTTACTAAGACTAACATGGTTTTGCAGAGAGTTTTGGAGCATTGCCATGATCCAGCGACTCAAAGTGCTGTGATGACTGAAATTGTTCAACATGCTTGTGGTTTGACAGAAGATAAATATGGCAACTATGTTGTTCAAGTATGTCAGTATGCTCTCTATATGCATTTACTACAATCAGTTTCTATTTTTATTGACCTGTATAATATTAATACATCATAGTGTAGCCCATTTATACATGTCGCTAATGAAAGAAATTGTTTCTATTAAATTGTGAGTGCCATATCTTCAATAGAATAGTCATGTTGCATCTATCATGTGCACTGATAGTCTGATACACTTCCTGAACTAGTTGCAAGTTGTAGGTCTCATGATGGATGGTTAGGTGCTGACGTTAAGTTGTGCTGTAAATTTATTTAATCCAACGAGGAAGTGTTCTGCAGTTATCTGTGTGGAATATCCTCTTTCAATTGAAAGACCAGGCTGTTTTATTAAGGCTTGGACAATGAATGGGCATGTTTTAGCAAGACATAATTTGTGACATGCTTCCTGAACTAGTTAGCAAGTGCTAGGTCTCATGATGGACGATTTGGTTTTAGACCTTAATTTGTACTGTAAAATTTATTTAACCCGATAAGGAATTGTTCTGCATTATCTACATGGAATGTCCTAATTAAAAGACTATGCTTGTTTAGGAAGGATTGAAAAATGAGTATACGTGTTTTAGCAAGACTTGAACAACCATAACATGACCAATTAAAAAAATGTTGCTATATGTTTTTAAAGAAAGTTTTGTATGTTTCACTGTTTCCAAGACAGAATTTGGACCAGTAGTAGTCTTTATTACAAATCTAACATAGTCCTTTAGGGCAAGACACATCCTTCAAAATGACATTTTCGCCATTATTTTTTGTGTGAACATTAGGTCATTGTAAATTATAGAAGTATATTTCATGATAAATCTACTAATATCAGTCTTGATACTTAGTCAAATTTGATGTTGTTTATCCGCAAAGAACTTCATTCGTCGCTTTTTTTAGCAACAGACTACTATTGGGTTGTTAACTGTCATTCCTATTTTCTAATGCTAGAACTCCAACACAAGTTATATTACCAATTAATAATCCTGATCTACTTAGTCAAATTTGATGATGTTTGTCTGCAAAGAACTTCATTAGTCGATTCTTAATAACATAGCAATATAGACTTATTGGGTTGTTTACTATCATTCCTAATTTCTAATGGTAGAGCTCTAATGCAAGTTGTGTTAGCAATCCATAATCCTTATCTAATTGAAGCCGTGTGCTCTGTATCTTAAAGCCTTCTGAAGCTCCTCTGTATTTTAATATGTTTATTTTTATCCAATCCATTTTAGAGCTGCTTCCGAGTTATGTAGATTTTGACAAACCTTCAAACTCTCTTCAGCATGTCTTGCAACATGGGAAGCCAGAGGAGCGATCATCCATTATTCAGAAGCTCTCTGGGCAAGTGGTGATCTTGAGCCAGCAGAAATATGCATCTAACGTTGTTGAAAAATGTTTAGCGTTTGGAACTCCCGATGAACGTGATGGCCTTATAAGGGAGATTGTTTCGTGTGGTCAAACGTTTCAGGTTTGTCCTCTTTTGTATCATGTTGCCTTACTGCATATCCACCTCCCCAACTTTGCAGTCTTTAATTCGTGCTGGATTGCTGGTTCATTGGATAGCGAACAAACTTTTCCCTTGATTCCATGCACTGCTCATTGGCACTTGGTTTAATCTGTTGCAGAGTTTTATTGTTAGCTGTGTGGCAAACATGTCGATGCATAGCAATTTTTGGTGGGTTTAACACCTTTCATTCATGAGTTTGCCCATTTTTTTAATTATGCAGGGCCTGATGAAGGATCAGTTTGGCAACTATGTTGTACAGAGGGTCCTTCAGACCTGTGATGACAAATACCTTGAGATGATTCTGTCAAGCATCAAGGTGCACTTGAACGAGCTGAAGAACTACACTTATGGAAAACATATCGTTGCGCGTGTTGAGAAGCTAATCATCACTGGAGGTAAGCAGACGTCAAACTTATGCATCCCAAGGTGCGGATTTATTTAACAAGCTCCTAACATTTTCTTCATGGTTTCAGAAAACCGGGTGCGAATGGTGTCCAAGACGACCTGCCAGTGTCAAAAGCCGTCGAAGTGTACAGATGTAGATGCCAAGTCTGTTTAGGAATCAGCATCTGTTGTGAAAACAAGAACAGATCCGTGGAGGTTTTCGGTACAGCGTGCATTGTAATATGATTGATCCCTTGGTAGAGTGAAACAAGGTTTTTATCTTCCTTTCTGGTGTCCTGTACAGAATCTGGAGGGTTTGCGGGGACTTTGAGTAACTAGATGAGCGTTAGGTTTTGCCGCTGTATATCTTTTTGGCCATGTACAAGTTTACAGGTGGATATATAGCTGTACATTTTATGGGCTGCTAGCTGGTGAATTGTGTCGTTAAATTTAGTTCTGCTTGAGCTGTTAAATTGGGTTAACTTTGTTCGAGAAAGCTATGTTAAGCATTCCGGCTCTAGTTTTCCTTGCTGCTGAAAGTTTTTTTTTTTTTGTGAATCTGATTATTTATGTAATGAAATATCTAAGAATATCAAGAAAGGGTGTTTCCTTCCTGCATATTTTTGTGAATATGCCAAGGTTTCAGTCCAAGCCATATGTTAGAATATCATTCTAGTCCTTAGCTAACTACAGTTCGTCGCCACACTTAGTGCCCACTTAGTTTGCTAATTTATTTTGTAACTGGAACCATTACGGCTGAACAATGAAAACATCAGCGCTTTCCACTTATTTTTTGGCACTCAAAGTTCTACATTATCCACAATCGTTGAAAGAGGAAAATCAGAGCACCTACGGTTTTGTAGGCTCAATCCTCAATTATCCCTGTTCAGGATATCAAACTCCCTGATGCACCCAATGCTTGTTCCTACCTAAACAAATAAAATTTGGTAAACATACCTTGCTGAAAATCTTCATGGGGCGAGGTTTTCACATAGCTACTTTATCAGCGTTTCCATCACAACTGGACGCATATATTATAATATGGAATACTGGCATGAATGAGAAAGGAGAGGAAATATGCTACTTATAGGTGTTTCTGTAAGAGACTTGGTATTAATTAACCATCTGGTGGTAGCTGGTGTCATAACCATATTGTTTATGATGTACATCAGTACATGTGCATGAAAGAGGCTAAGAACCGCGGATCTGTGGTAGGTTAGAGAGTCTTATACAGCGTAAAGTTGCTACTCAGCTAGTGCAATGGCACCGAGGATCACTCATCTAGCAAGTACCTGTATTGACAACAGGGACATAATTACAACAACAAAAGAACATGTCTAGGTCATTGTTTTGGAGAGGGAACTGTTCGGTCGTGCATTTTCTGCTTCCTCTTGGAAACATGCAAGAAAAAGTACAAAATTTAAGTTGCGAGGATTTGAATCTAGAATGTGGCATTTCCAAACTGTGTCCCAACCCAATTCCTAGTGAAAGGCAGATGTTATGCTATATAGAAATAACATAATAAACAACAAAAGCAGAGGTAACTCGAACCGAGTTTAACGTAACGCTAGGTTTTGAAAAAAAAAAAAATGGAGCAAATTTTTCGTTGCATATAACTCATCAACGAATACTTAGGGCGCGTTTGGTTGCCCACACACTCCTCAACTAGGCCCTGCGCATGCAAAAACGAGGCGTTTGGTAGCCTGGCCCAGTCCACGTTCCTACATGACACGAACCTTAAAACAGCGTCGGGGCCAGGCCCGATAGGAACGGCCGATTCGGCCGTTTTCACTAAGCCACCCTCTTTTGCTCTGTTTCGGTGCAAGGGTGGGGAACGCGGAGCCGAGCTCGTCCGCCCCTTGGAGATGGCGCGAGCTCGCGCGCGTAGGCAATAAAATGGCGGGACAAATTTCGGTCACCGCCCATCGATTTCGCTCGCCTATTTCACCCCCTCCGCCTCTCCGCCGGAACTCCCGCCACCATTTCCCACCCCTCCTCCGAGCTCTCCCCTTTGCAGGTCTAACACAGAGGAGCAGGTAAGCGGCGGATACTCCTCCGGCAGTCGGAGCTGGTCGTCGCCGGCAAACCGTCTCCGAGATGTCGTACTCCTCCTTCTCCGCCTCCGTTCCTTCCCCGGCTGGACGCAGCTTGACTGTAAGTCCACCGTTTGTACATCTAGCTCTAGTATTATGTAGTACATCTGAGTAGATCTTTAGATTCGTGCTTAGGTGTTCATGCGATCTAGGAGCTCATGCGTAGCTCTTGATGCGGTAGATCTTGTAGATCGACGATTAGCTCTTCATGCGGTAGTTCTTCATCTAGCAGCCCATGCGTAGCTCTTGATGCTTAGATACTGATGTGGCAGTTCATTTGTGTAGGACCCTGATCTTTCCTCTACGTCTGTGCTGCCTTTGCTCGCGAAGCCGCTGTGATACATATCGGCCACAGATGCTTTCGTCGCAGAGGAAGGGGCAAATGCCAGTAGTGGGTTCGTGTCGGTGCCTCGTGGGTTCGTCTCCATGCGAAGGAGAAGGTCTATGAACAGTCCAATGCAGTGGCCAGCAGCTTTGTCCACCTTCGTCCTCAATAGGATGGCTGAGCTCATGAAGGACGGGCTCGATATTGATAGGGGAATCAGGGACGCCAGTTTGGACAAGATTTGCAAAGATGTTCTCCTATTCTGCAAAGCCAAGGCGAGCAACACCCAGTTGTACAATCATCTCAGAAAGTGGAAGACCAGATGAAACCATCTCCGCATTTTGGCACAAGCCGAAGGAGTGGAATGGCGTGAGGAGTCAAGCACTTTCTTCATGGACGATACGGCATTCCTCAAACATGTGACTGTAAGCTTCCGCAATTCAGTTCTTCATAATATGTACTACATCCGTTCCGTGTCTAACAGTTCCATCATTTCAGGTTCACCCCAAGGACGAATGTTTCATCAACACGCCAATTGAGAACTATGAGCAGATGAAGACCATATTCTGCAAATCGCGTGTGCTGAATCCTCTGTCCGTGAACACGCTCCACCTTGCTCTTAGCTACCTCATGGATCATGAAGAGGAGCTTGTCGCCTATCTTGCCGGGAACGAGGAAACCAGGAAGAAGTGGTACTACTCCTACTATCGCGCCCTGTTCGTCGCGATGAGGTCATGATTCTGTAGCTGCGGATGTGTTTGCTGTCATGCCCACTATTATGTCCCCTAGTATGTAGAACTTGATAAAACTTGGTGGCGGAGTTGTATATTTTGTGAGGCGGTATACTAAACCCCTCAGATGACGAAGTTATGGTGCATCACCAGCAGTTCTTGTGCTGAATTTGTGATGCACCACCTATTTTGCTAACTAGTTAGGGCATGTTTACTTCAAGCCTATGGTTCGGCATGTTTAGAAAGGGCATGTAGAACATTGTTGGTATCTTTGGGTATGTTCACCACTCGGGTAACAAGGTAAGCACATCAAGTCACTTGCATGTAACCAAACATCATGAAATTAGCACTGTGAACACCTTCATGCAACCAAACGGCGCGTCCTATAAAATTTGCATCACGTGAAACGGGACTGACCAGAACATTGTTGGCAGCCAAACGGGCTGCACAACATGGCTGAGGCCTCGTTTTTCAGGGCCACAGATACAAAGTGGCCGAAAATCGTCTGAGCAACCAAACGCACACTTAAGATTCACCGACACGGTGTTGATAAGCATGTCAGTCGGTTAGTACTTAGTAGTGCATCATCTTGGCTTGCTACTGAAAATTTGACATTTTATTACCAATATCAAGAAAGGGTATTCCTATACGCCTTAGCTAACTAGACAAGAAACTGAAAGTCTGTACACTTCACTGCCACGTGTTATACCACTTAGTCTGCTAGTTCTTTTTTTTTTGAACATAAAAGCTGACTATATTAGATAAACATCAACATCATACAGCCCAACAGGGGACACAAAGAACAGGAAATAACAATCCAGTCCCTAGATTTTACATGGAGGACCCTACAGGGAAAACTGAAAACACGATCAGGTCCATATTGCAGCTCCAGCACAGATTCAACGCCGCCGCCACCGGGGACTTCGCCACTTGGGGTTGCGACGCCGCCGCACCTCCTCCTCCAAAGCCTTGAGGACGAAGACGGCGCGGACGCCATGGTGAAGCAGCACTGCCTCCCTTGATGCCATCTTCGGGCTGGGAGGAAATGATTGGATGGCCGCCCTTCGGCCATAAGATCCTGCATCAAGGAAGCCTGTAGAGCGCCTTCGTCCAACTGTGGACTGCGCCATAGCTTCAACAGAGATGCTGCAGTGGATGATGCTCGACCCAATCGAAAGGATTGAGACCTCCTTTGCCCTCCTCCACCACCCCCATCACCTTGATAGCAGCAAGAAGAAAAGAGTTCAAGAAGCCAAACTTCCAACACCAGATCCACACCAACGTTGCCGAATCCTGCCATTCCCCACCCCTGTCCGTCTCCATGACGGCCAGATCTGAAGGAAACATCAGAGCCCGGCCACGCCTCGAGCTTATTTATTCGCCCTACAGATCCGTAACCCACCTTCCTCCTCCACCACAGAAGCAAGAAGATGAAGAGAACCAGCAAACTATAGCTGCTGCTCGCTAGCAGCCGCAGTGGGCGAGACAACTCCAGCACAAGGCCAAACCGCCATAGAGGCAAACCAGATCTACTACTACCTAATACAGTATATACAGGAGAGGCCAGACCACCTAACCCATCTACTCGCCGGCCGGCAGTGCCGCCGAAGAGGAGAAAGGATGAACGATGAAAACATCATCGATTTTCACCCAAATTTGGATTTTTATCTTCTATTTTTGGCACTCAGGACATCTTTGGTACAAATGTTATATATTGTCCATGATCATCAGATAAGTTAATCAGGGCAATCTTCAATTTCGTACAGTTAAATGTCCTTGGTCGAGATATCAAACTCCCGATACCTCCCATGCTCAATCCAACACAAACAAATAAAAAAAGGGAACACACACATTTTGTATTGCTGCATCCCTTTATGTGGCCAGGTTTTCACATAGCTACAATGTTTCCATCGCAATTGGACGCCTATATTATATATGTGGAATATGTGAATGGACAAGAAAGGAGAGGGAGTATGATATTTATAGATTATTCTCCAAGAAAATTGGTATTGATTAACCATATAGTGGTAGTTGGTATTGATTAACCATTTGGTGGTGGTTGGTGTTGTAACTATATTGCTTATGATGCAACATGTACATGTGCATTGCATGAAAGCAACTATGAACAATAGGAACTGTGGTAGGCTAAAGAGTCATATCATAGTATCACTACCAGCGTTCCTACTTACCCCAAAGATTGTATTCTGCGAAAAGCCGAAAACCCTATACCTCATCTTGCATAGTGATTTAGTCATATTTACACCCCTCATTAAGTTTTGAACACTAAATCTATCTTCTTAGGACCCCTCAACGTTAGCTCCTGGCTCCGTCCCTATCAGTGAGGACCACTCGTCTAGGAAGGACCTCTATAAAGAGGCTACTCATATCTCCTCATCGGCTCATCTAGCATTTGTGAAACACCGCTGATGACACCAGGGAGTTAATTAAAAAAACAAAAAAACAAGAGTGTGAGCAAGGATATAATGTTAGAGGCACTGCCTCCGTTCTGGGGAGGGAATCAGTCAGTCGTGCATTATTTTCTTCCTTTTTCGGAACATGGATGAGAAATTGCAAAAATAAAGTTGCGAGGATTTGAATATAAGAGGCAGCACTTTTAATCTTTTTCCTGACCCATTCAAGTCACTTAAATCCGTAGTGATATGGAACAACCATGTTATATAAGGCAAACTAGTAAACAAGAAAAACAGTGTGTTATTTGAACATATGTTAATGGCACCCATTTTTTTTAAGAAAAAGAGCAAAAAAAAAAATACACCCAAATCATCAACTGAGACATGAGATTCACATGCATGGGGTTGATAAGCATGCCAGTGGGTCAGTACTCAGTAATAGTGCAATGTCTCGGCTGACGCATCGCCACGAACCAGCTCGACATCGCGCAGCCCACCACGCAGCAGTCAGTCACCCGGAGCGGGGGTCCTTGCCGTGCCGGTACACCCCACGTAAGCGCAGCGCCCTGGCCCGGCGGTGCCGTCCTGTCGCAGCCCACCTCACGAGGAGGCGAGAGGACCCCGCCGACGCCATCGGTCAGGCTTTTCAATTTGGAATAAAAGGTTATAGTGTATTAAAAGCGGTGACACGTACTTGGAATGAAAGGTTACAGAATCTGTCCTCAGAGTGCCCATTGCATACAAGATTACTGTGAACACGTACAACACTAGACAAATAGTTTGTGGCCCTTACAGGCGAAACCAGACTGAGACTGCTGAGAGGTACAGGGCATCGTCGGTCTCCACTCCACCATCTATGTCTATCTTGAAGATGGTAGTGAGATGGAAGCGGACCCAAGTAAACCAACAGCTTATTTGGGTTGTTACTTATTACTCAACGTTGCTTTCTTCCGATGCCACTATACTCTGTTGTGTTTGTGTCGAATATTATGTACGAGTTGAATTACGTTTGGACTTCGAGTTGTATTAGGTGTGTATAGGTACGAGTAGTGTTAGAGTGAAACTCTTGTATCCTGAGCCTCCTATATAATGTGGAGGTGCCACAAGATGTAACCTATAACGACTTGATAGCAACATGCACGCAGGGGGAGCCACGGCTTGTGCCGGCGCATAGGGCGGCCACGTGTTGTGGTATCAATGGGGAAGAGCGCCCGTAGTCATGCCCCCCAGAGTAGGCGAGTTCGCCGAACTGTGTTAACAAATCTCGGTGTCGTCATTGTGCTGTGATTGCTTGGTCCTCGGTAGATCGATTGTGAGCCTACTAACATACTCATGGTAAGACATGAAGATATTGAGAAGTGTATATGACAACGTTGTAAGAATGAGTGAAACCTAACTATAAATGAATACTTAATTTGCACTTTGAGAGTTTGAAACCTCATTCGTTAGTAAATAGGATTAGTTAGTTTCAGCTGACTCAGTCTGTTCAGTCAGTTTTGGTTCATGAAGAGAGTAGACAAGATAATTTCCTTTGGAATAAACAGGTTATAGTGTATTAAGTGGTGGTTCCTCTTGTCTAATCTGTCCTCAAAGTGCCCATTGCATACAAGCTTACTGTGACACGTACAACACTAGATAGATACAGTGTGCCACTTAGAGGCGAAACCGGACTGTGACTGGTAAGAGGTACAGGGACATCGTTGTTGGTATCTACTCCATCACTACTAGGAAAAGGCTTATAGGTGGATGAAAGGATCGATGAGGTTAACTAGAGGGGGGGGGGGGGGGGTGAATTGGTTAACTACAAATTTTACTTCTTTTTCATTTTAAAAGGATATTGCTCAAATATAAGTTCTCTAGAATATGCAACTAGGTGAACAAACTTATATGATGAGCAAAAGTTCACTAGCACAAGATATAGATATAGTAAGCTAGTGATAACAAGTAAAGGTAAGTGACAAGATAAGCAACAAGATGACACGAAGATTTATCCCGAAGTTCACTTCCCAATGAAAGCTAATCTCCGTTGAAACGGCGCGGTGTTCACCAAAGTGAAACACCGGATAGCCTTGATATGGCACACCATATCTCCGTTGTGACTTACCACCAATGTGGCGAGGCACTTGTCACTATGTTGCCGTTGAGGTTGACAACTAGAACCTTTACAAGGATGAAGCTCACTCCACAAGTTGGAGGGTCTTCACCAAATGCACCGAGCCGCCAAGACTCGATGACCAAGGCCGGGGCACACACCACAACTCAATTGGTGGCTCCCGGCAATGTCTTCGAAGCTCCCAAAGCTCCGAAGGACCACAACCTCTTAGGTTCCAATGAACACCAAGAGTAGCAAGCCCCCTCTCACAAATCAAGGGGGAAATCGAATTGGTTTGGTTGAAGTGTAGATCTTGGTCTCCTCTCTCAAATCCCTAAAGAGTTAAGTGATTGAGTGGCTAGAGAGGGAGATCTATTGATTTGAAGCTTTGAAACAATGGAGGTGTTCTTCTTTTGGTCGTGGTAGTTGTCTCGAGGTAGATGGAGGGGTATAAGTACCCCTCCCCTAAATCGAGCCGTTGGGTGCAGGGGATGCCCGGTCTGGAGGTCGGCCTAGGCCGGCCTGGGGGCCGGCCAACGATCATCATGCAGGAACAAACTGGGCCGCCGGCCAGGAGCCCGGCCTGGGCCGGCCTTGGGGCCGGCCCCCCACCAGAAGCGTCCGGCCTAGTGCCCGGCCAGGGCCGGCCAGGTGGCCGGACACCCACCAGACAAGCCCGGCCTGGAGTCCGGCCTAGGCCGGCCTGGGGGCCGGCCACCCACCAGACGCGCCCGGCCTAGAGCCCGGCCAGGGCCGGCCTGGGAGCCGGACACCCACCAGACGCGCCCGGCCTGGGGGCTGGCCAGCCTGCAGTGCAATCTTCCCTTCATGTACCATTTCCGACAATACGGTATTTCTTCCTTTTTGCATATATATATATATATACATACACTAGTATCCTTTTGATGTAGACAGTCATAATTCATGTTGATACTAGAGAGTATGTTAAATACTTCCAAGTGTTGTAATCAAATATCAAAACAAGATTAACGGACAATGTCCTTTCAATCTCCCCCTTTTTGATGTTTGATGACAACACAAGGATTTGCAAAATAAGTCTCATTTAAGCATGTCTAAGTTTTTGAGTGAAGCTCCCCCTTAAGCTTACAAGCCAACAAGGTATACAACTAAGAATTGCTCAAGTGAGAACACGTGATAGATGAACATATATCTATTATGTGAGCAAAGGATATACTATAGTTCTCACCATAGTCCTCATATGAGAAGAGCACTTTTCTCACCATGGACTTCATATAGAGATAATCTTGGAATAATATCACCTTGCAATGGACTCCAAAGAATAGATAGTAAACCGAGGAAGTCCTTACAATAACATAACAGAGGTCCAAGATATCCTTACAATAAATTCTGGGGTACATACCAACTAGAGTTCACTTAAGAAACAAGTTCGATGCAAATGAGAAGGGAAACATGAAAAGGAAAACATGCAAATGATGAAACCGCAATGTAATGCAAATCCCCGGAGATATAGTCTCTCCCCCTTTGGCATCAAGACACCAAAAAGGGAGAAATAACAGTGAAAACCATGATCACTCGTCATCATCATTCTCCTCTTCATCCTCAACATCATACTCATCATCATGTGCTGCTGGACCGGAGCTAGACTGACCAGGGTCACCTTGCCAATATGGAGCAAGAGAGGAGGCGTCATCGCCAAACCCGAAAGTGTACTCGTTCTGGGCCATATAGGTGTCCTCGGAGACTTCAGCTGAGCTTTCAGGACCAACAGGAAGCTTAAGCTGAGTCATGATAGCACGTTGATTGCGATTGTAGCTCTTCTGCTTGGTATAGGTCTTGTAGTCAGATTTCCTTTTCTGAGCAAAGAAGCAATTCATCTTCTTGAGTGCTTTGATTATGACATTTTGCTTCATAGGAGCCTCAGCATCCCCATCTTCATCATTCTGAGCACGATATGGAGGAACATAGACAGGGGTATCTGGAAGAGGAGGAGGTATAGCCACAAGAGGAGGCTCATACATCTCATATGAATTGATCACATCAGGGCTTAACTTGGTGTTGAAAAGAGTTTGCAGATAGGGGCCATAAATAGGAACCTTGTTACCAAGAACTACCAGCTTCATCTCTTGCCACATGTAATCGAGGATATCTATTTGCTTCTTCCTCATGTAAAGAGGGACAATGTGATAAAGACAATTAATCATCCGCTCGCGAACCATGCCCTTTTCACCAAACTTGCAATTAAGACAGTTCCTCAAGATGCCATGAACAACTCTCCAATAAGGATACATCCAAGAAATCTTGGGAATTTTTCCACGGAGCCCTATCCCTGGTGGATAGCAATGACGAATCCCTATCTCAGCCTGCATAACCTTTGAGCAATGAAGACGAGCATAGCATGGTGCAAAGGGAAGTTCCTCAAGCTCAAATAATGCCCCAAATTCTGCCAGAGTAGCTGTGCATACAGTAGTGTGACACATCCAAGTCATAGTCCTCTTGGGTACGGTGGAGAAATGAACAGTGGCATAGAATTGTTTGAGTAACTCAGGAGAATACGGAGTGCTAACAGTCATGAGCTTAGAGATTTGATGATAATCCATAAGTTCCATCACATCTGGCCATACCTCCCTAGTATGCTCAAGATTGAAATAAGAAGTGGGCACATGCTCGTTCTTTTTCTTATTAATACATTGATGATAAACTTGCTGATGCATCTTGCAATAGAACCTAGGATCATCTGGACAAGTGCTATGGCCAAATGCATAGGGGTTGAAAACCAAACGGTCTTGCTCAAACTCACGAGTAGGCACTTTGGTCCAAATAGCACGTACCGGTTCATCTGGATTCACAAGCGGCGGAGACGGAGGGTTTCCCGTTGGCTTGGGAGCTTGCTTGGACTTAGCTTTTCTGACCGCAGCCTTCTTGAGTTTCTTGGTCTTGGGCATGGAGGATTGAGCATCATAATCATCAACAATGTCATCTAGCCCATCGAAGGTCTTGCTTCCCTTGCCTCCGGCCTTGCTTGACTGTGGGAACTCCTCCCAATCATCATCCCAATTGTCCATCTCAAATCTTGAGAGGGGAACCTCAAGAACACACCAACAAGGGAGAAGATCCACCCAAAATCGGCACAAGACGGAGAAAGTATATGGATAGGATGAGAGATCGGGTGATTCTCTCTCAGATTGGTGGAGGAGAAGGAGTGGGGAGTGGTTCAAACGGAGGGGAAGGAGGAGGAGCTTGAGTGTGGGTGGAGGGTAGCCATGGAGGGGAGAGGCATGGGGAAGAAGATGGGGAACTTCCTTGGGTCGAACCCCCCCGCGCGGTTAAGTTCCCAGGCACGCCGGCCTGGAAACCGGCTAGGGCCGGGCGGGAGGCCGGGCAGGCACCCGAGCCAGCCGGCCGGGCGTGACCCCGAGACAGCCGGCCTGGCAGCCGGCCTGGGCCGAGCGGTAGGCCGGACCCTTCCCCGAGCCAGCCGGCCTGGGCCGGGTCGGAGGCCGGGCCAAGCCCAGGAAGGCAGTGACTTCTCCGACTTCATCCATCTTCGTTTGTTTGACTTTCTTGAACTCCGAACACTTTGCATTATTAGAAATACCACTGAGCAATCGTTGAGTGATCCGGGGAAGATGCAAAACATGATGAAAACTCCACACAAAATAAACTTCAAATAAGCAGTATTGCATGTGATGCGAAGAAAAAAATGGTAAATGAGAAATATGCATCCATTTGAGAAAAGGTCGGTGGCCTAGGCCACCATATATGAGTGTATGGCATGCCACCGCGAAGATATATCTTGGGTGCATAACCAAAACTCATCATTTAAGCTCATATGTGAATATTCTTGAGACATCAATGAAAACATTGTTATTGACATAATGGGGGGAGGGCGAGTCCAATAGATTAGGACAACACTCCCCCTAAATCCATGCCTATATCTAGAATTCAAATAACACTTCTAGGAGAGGTGTGTATGCAAGATTTGTAATCAAACAAAGTTACTTGCACATACGACATTGATTTGTCCCCTCAATTCTTTGAATCTCTTCTTGTCAAGTGGTTTTGTGAATATATCGGCGAGTTGATCTTTGGTGTTGATATATGAAAGAGAGATATCTCCATTTGCCACATGATCACGGATAAAATGATACCCTATTTCAATGTGCTTCGTCTTGCCATGGAGCACAGGATTGTGAGCAATTCTTATAGCACTTTCATTATCACATAAAGAGGCAATGTCTTTATCTCAATTNTCCGAAATCCTCAAGACATTGTCTCATCCATAATAATTGGGAGCAACAACTTGCGGCGGCAATATATTCGGCTTCCGTGGAGGAGGTGGATATGCAGTTTTGTTTCTTCGAAGACCAACACACAAGTGACCTACCAAGAAATTGGCAAGCACCCGAGGTTGATTTCCTAGTCACTTTGTCACCGGCCCAATCCGCATCCGAATATCCCACAAGATCAAAGCTTGTATTTGAAGGATACCAAAGACCATGATTGGAGGTATCAACCAAGTACCTAAGAATTCTTTTGACAGCAGTCATATGGCTTTCCTTAGGGTTAGATTGAAATCTTGCACACAAACCCACACTAAACATGATATCCGGTCTAGATGCACAAAGATAAAGCAAAGAACCAATCATAAAGCGATAAAGCTTTTGGTCAACCGGAATACCTTCGTGATCTAGTGTTAGATTCACGTTTGTTGCCATTGGGAATCTCAATGGGCTTGCATTTGACATATCAAACTTCTTGAGCATGTCTTGATATATTTAGCTTGGCAAATAAAGGTTCCTTCTTCGTATTGCTCAATTTCAAAACCAAGGAAGAACTTTAATTCGCCCATCATAGACATCTCAAATTCACTTGTCATTAGCTTAGCAAATTGTTCTACAAAAGAGACATTAGTAGAGCCAAATATAATATCATCAACATATACTTGGCATACAAAGAATTCTCCATTTACACTCTTGGTGAAGAGTGTGGGATCGATTACCCCAAGTGCAAAACCACGGTCTACTAGGAACTCCTTTAAGTGATCGTACCAAGCACGTGGGGCTTGTTTGAGGCCATACAAAGCCTTGTGGAGTAAGTAGACATGGTTAGGACACTTGGGATCTTCGAACCCCGGAGGTTGTTTAACATATACCATCTCATTAAGTGGACCATTTAGAAAAGCACTTTTAACATCCATTTGATATAAGGTGAATTTATGACTAGAGGCAAAAGCAAGTAATATACGAATGGATTCAAGTCTATGCTACGGGAGCGAAAGTTTCACCGTAGTCAAGTCCTTCGACGTGAGAGTAGCCTTGAAGCAACCAAACGAGCTTTGTTGCGAATCACTTGTCCATGATTATCTTGCGTTTTCTTGAACACCCATTTGGTTCCAATGACATTATGGTCTTGGTCTTTCCACTAGGGACCATACTTGTTTCTCTCAAAGTTATGGAGCTCTTCATGCATAGCATGGACCCAATCTTCATCTTCAAGAGCTTCATACACCTTGGTGGGTTCAATATGAGATATATGGGCGTGAATCCCACAAAATAATAGTAATTGCCTCCGAGTGGACACACTCCTTCCAAGGCCACCACTGATGTTCTTCTGATAGAGAGATTTTTATGTAATGCCACGGCTTTTGCTAGCCACTCGGCGAGCAGGGCATCTGAGGGTTTCTCATTGGAGGTGCATCTTCATCATCTCCTTCATCTTGATTGATTAATCCGAGAGTGGGTTGGAGTTCTTGGTGAGAGTCACCAAAATCTTGACCACCATTATCATTGGGTGGATCTTGATCATTATCATGATGGTTGGTATCATCTTGTAGATCTTGAGCTTGTTCTTGGTTTGCCGCTTGATGATGGTTGATGTAGAGGGCTCCACTTGCGTCGAGCTTGAGTCCAACTCCGTTGCCACAAGGGGTTCCTCAATGGGTATAAGGGACCTATACCCATTCTTCCTATGGCGATGGAGGAGGGCTCATCACCTACATCATCAAGATCAACTTGCCCCACTTGGGAGCCATTATCCTCATGGAACACCACATTCATAGATTCTTCAACACACCCGGTGGATATGTTGTAGACTCTATAAGTGTGGGAATCCTTGGCGTAACCAACAAATATCCTTCAAAAGTTCTAGGCTCAAATTTAGGCAATTTAGAACCTTTAATAAACTTGACATTTGCAACCAAAAACTCTAATAAATAAGAGAGGTTGGGCTTTTTACCACCAAGAAGTTCATAAGGAGTCTTGTTAGTGAATGGCGGAGATAGAGCCGGTTGGATAGATGACAAGCGCGTGTTGATGGCTTCGGCCCAAAATTATATGGAGACTTGAATTCGGCCATCATCGTTCTTGCCATATCAATAAGTGTTCGGTTCTTCCTTTCCGCAACACCATTTTGTTGAGGGGTATACGCAGCGGAATATTGGCGTTTAATACCCTCATCACTCAAGAATTCATCCAGGTGTAATTCTTGAACTCGGTTCCATTGTCACTTCTTATGGCCAAGATGGTTGTGTCATATTGGCGTTGTACTTGAGTAGCCCAATCAATGAATTCCTTTTGAGTTCACTCTTCTTCTTGATATAGAAGGTCCAAGTGTATCTTGTATAATCATCCACAATCACTAGACAATATTTCTTGCCACCAAGACTCTCATAAGTAGGAGGTCCAAACAAATCCATATGAATGAGTTGGAAGGGCCTCGTTGTATTGATAGTTGTCACCTTGGGGTGGTTCTTCTCATGCATCTTTCCGGCAACGCAAGAGCTACAAGGACGATCTTTAGAAAAGTTTACTTTTGTTAGTCCTTCCACATGCTCACCCTTCACAAGCATTTGCAAATTTCTCATACCGACGTGGCCCAACCGGCGATGCCAAAACCAACCCACGTCGGATTTAGCCATTAGACTTGTGGCAATGTGTGTAGTTTCTTTCGAGAAATCCACTACATACATACGGTTTTCCACAAATCTAACAAAGGCTATTTTAAGAGAAATTGTGTGAAGGACAAGCACATGATATCGTCCAAAGACAACAGTAAAGTTGCACTCGCAAATTTGCAAGACGGAAAGTAAATTATAACCAAGGGACTCAACAAGGAGGACTTTCTCAATGGATGTATCTAGAGAAATGAACACCTTGCCATGTCCCAATACCTTAAGTTCGGAGCCATCACCAATCGTGACATGAGATACCTTGAGAAGTTGATACATTAAGTCACTTAACACTTCTTTGCTTCCGGTCATATGTGCGGAGCAACCGCTATCAATAAGCCATGATGATCCTCCGGAAGCCACATACCTACAATGAATTAAGTCCTTGACTAGGTACCCATGGTTTGATGGGTCATTTCTTGTTATCACAAGGGTCTTGGGAACCCAAATAGAAACACGATAATCACTACCATGTGAGGTGCCAACATATTTTGCATAAACATGGTCCATCATTAGATTTCAAAAGACATAGGATGGATTATATTTTCCCTCAAATTGTTGTGAGGAGAAGTGTTCTTAGGAACAATGCGTTTAGCAAGAATATCAAATCATCTTTCATCATTAGCCAACTCCCCCTCCTTCACAAAAACAATAGCATTAGTGGAGGGAGTTGACTTCTTCTTCTCATTGTCTTCTTGGATGAGAATCCAAATCCGAGTCCTTCTTTACCCACAACTTTCCTTTGATTGCTCAAAAGATTATTGAGTTCTTTTTCTCCTTGGATGCCAGAGACTAGACCTTTCTCGAGTTGAGCCTTCAACCTATTGTTCTCCACAATAAGAGATGTCTTGACACCACAAAGGGTTAGTGGCCAAGCATTTGTATTTATATCATTATTTTGGGAAATGTCATGTGGACTCCTTAAGAGCCTTTAGCTCACTTGAGAGAGCCTTGTGAGCTTCCTCAAGTTGCTCAAAGTCCTTAAGTAGTTCATTGTGACCAATGTTAAGGTTCTCATTTTCACCCATAAATTCCTTAAGAGTGCATAGAGCATGTTCATGGTCTTTCTTCATTTTAGATAAATCTAAGGTGAAGGTTTCCTCAATAGCATCTTTAAGGCATAAAGAATTATCTAGAGCTTCCTCAAGTTCCGCTATCCTATTAGCATATCACGAGCGAAGCCCTCAAGTTCACAAATTCTTTCTCATGTTCTTCAATGAGACCATATGCTTTACCAAGTTGAGTCATGAAGGCATCGAAAGCAATTTTATTTTCACCTTCAAGTGATCTCATATGTTTGAGAGATATTAGCCTTTTTATCTTCTAGATCCTCAACACAATTTAACAATGATGGAGTAGAGGACATTGAAGGTATAAGTGAGTGGGTTACCTTTGGGGATTGTACCCTTGGCCATAGGCACAAATGTTTGGTGGGACTTTTCTTGTCGTTCGGAGGTTGAGAAGAGAGAATCCAGAGATGAAGGAATAACTCCAATTGCTATGGCTGCCATGCCCACTCTTCCTTATTCATCTTCACGTTCTTCACCTCCGGATAAGTATTCTGATCATTAGTCACCATTGCCCTTTGAGGTGCCTTCTTCATGAAGTTCTTGTTCTGGGAACAAAGTTGGTTTTCTTGATGAGCTGTCCTCTATTCTCAACTCTATTCTTGTACGGGCAATCCGCAACGAAGTGTTCACTATCTCCACAATTGAAGCAGTTCTTGCTTTCTTCATACTTGGGCCTTCTCTCCCCTTGTTCTTCGTTGCACTTGATCTAAAATCCCCTTTCTTCCACCAATTATGGTTGGCAAGAGCAAACATTCATGCGTGACACCCACTTTTCCTTCTCAGAGGGCACATAGGTGGATGCATCTTCATCACTTGATTCTTCCTCATCATGAGATGTTGCCTTCAAAGCAAGTGATACTCTTTTCATTCCATTCACACGAGATACAACATCCTCCGAGGATTTCTTCATCATGTTCCATGGTGACAAAGACACCCAAAACATCATTGGGAGATAGATTCCATATAGTCCGCTCTTGATTGAATGTTCATCACCATATTCTCATTGTATGGAATCAAGGTTTGAAGAAATTTTCCCTTGAACCAATCATCATCACAATCCTTGAATCCCACATCAATCATGTCCACTACAAGAGCCTTGAGTTCTTCGATATACATCTTCCGGAACCTCTCCATCCTTCATGATGAAATGATCTACTTGCCGTTGAAGAAGTGATTTCTTCGAGCGTTGCATGCCCACATTTCCATCATACATGGCAAGTAGATATTCCCAAGCTTCCTTGGCATTTCGGAGAGACCGGATGTGCTCAACACCTTCATTGACCATTGCCTTCTCGAGCATGTGCATAGCATGTGCATTGAGTTGTTCATCAATGATCTCACTTGAGGTCAAATTATTGACATCCTTAGGATAGTATCCTCTCTCAATGATTCTCCATATTTGCATTGAAGAGCTACACACATATGATTTCATAGAAGCTTTCCAATTAGTAAAACGGGTCCTATCTACTAAAGGTGGATTACCAAGATTGTTTACATGTGGATGTTGAACATTAAGAGCATTGTTATAATATGTCCAAATTGATTTGGGTTTTTCATTTTAGATGAGTGTTCTTCTCCTTCTTTTGAAGGAGATAAGGGATTACCATTTTCATCTAGAGAGGGACTTTCATTTGCATTGCTAGATGTAGAGGCAAGTTTAGTTAGTAGTTTCCTCTATCCTCTCCATCCTCTTATCGGATCTTTCCCCCATGGACTCGACTTGCTTTTGAAGCAATTCCAAGGGAGTGGGATCCCCCATCCTCCTCTTTAGGCGGTAAAAGCCTTTAATAAAGAGACGAGGCTCTGATACCAATTGAAAGGATCGATGAGGTTAACCAGAGGGGGGGGGTGAATAGGTTAACTACAAATTTTACTTCTTTTTCGTTTTAAAAGGATATTGCTCAAATATAAGTTCTCTAGAATATGCAACTAGGTGAACAAACTTATATGATGAGCAAAAGTTCACTAGCACAAGATATAGATATAGTAAGCTAGTGATAACAAGTAAAGGTAAGTGACAAGATAAGCAACAAGATGACACGAAGATTTATCCCGAAGTTCACTTCCCATGGAAGCTAATCTCCGTTGGAGCGGCGCGGTGTTCACCAAAGTGAAACACCGGATAGCCTTGATATGGCACACCGTATCTCCGTTGTGACTTACCACCGATGTGGCGAGGCACTTGTCACTATGTTGCCGTTGAGGTGGACAACTAGAAACTTTTACAAGGATGAAGCTCACTCCACAAGTTGGAGGGCTTCACCAAATGCACCAAGCCGCCAAGACTCGATGACCAAGGGCCGGGGCACACACCACAACTCAATTGGTGGCTCCCGGCAATGTCTTCGAAGCTCCCAAAGCTCCGAAGGACCACAACCTCTTAGGTTCCAATGAACACCAAGAGTAGCAAGCCCCCTCTCACAAATCAAGGGGGAAATCGAATTGTTTGGTTGAAGTGTAGATCTTGGTCTCCTCTCTCAAATCCCTAAAGAGTTAAGTGATTGAGTGGCTAGAGAGTGAGATCTATTGATTTGAAGCTTTGAAACAATGGATGTGTTCTTCTTTTGGTCATGGTAGTTGTCTCGAGGTAGATGGAGGGGTATAAGTACCCCTCCCCAAAATCGAGCCGTTGGGTGCAGGGGATGCCCGGTCTGGAGGTCGGCCCTAGGCGCCTGGGGGCCGGCCAACGATCATCATGCAGGAACAAACTGGGGCCGCCGGCCAGGAGACCGGCCTGGGGGGCCGGCCCCCCACCAGAAGCGTCCGGCCTAGAGCCCGGCCAGGGCCCGGCCAGGTGGCCGGACACCCACCAGACAAGCCCGGCCTGAAGTCCGACCTAGGCCGGCTGGGGGCCGGTCACCCACCAGACGCGCCCGGCCTAGAGCCCGGCCAGGGCCGGCCTGGGAGCCGGACACCCACCAGACGCGCCCGGCCTGGAGCCCGGCCTAGGCCGGCCTGGGGGCCGGCCAGCCTGCAGTGCAAATCTTCCCTTCCTGTACCATTTCCGACAATACGGTATTTCTTCATTTTTGCATATATATAATACATACACTAGTATCCTTTTGATGTAGACAGTCATAATTCCTGTTGACACTAGAGAGTATGTTAAATACTTCCAAGTGTTGTAATCAAACGTCAAAACAAGATTAACGGACAATGTCCTTTCAGTGGATTACTTAGCCGTGGCGCACCACTATTTTGTTGTGGCCACGAGTATATAGCCGTGGCACACCAGACACAGATGCGTCACGCGTAGGACATTACCCGTGGCGCACCAAAATAGTGGTGCGCCACGGCAAAGTGCAGGCTAGGCTGACGGAGGGGCACCCTCCTTAGTCGTGGCGCACCACTATTTCGGTGCGCCAGGGGGGTAAGAGTATAGCCGTGTCGCACCTTATTCCAATGCGCACCAAAATAATGGTCTGGGGCCAAATTTTGACCCTACATAGCCGCGGCGCACAAAATAGTGGTGCGCCATGGGTAACCCTCTACCCGTGGCGCACCGAAATAGTGGTGCGCCCACGGGTATGTTTACTGCTTTGTGCTCCCATGCACCCCCCCCCCCCCCCCCCGGTGATCGCTTTTCAGTTTTAAAAAGACTAAAGAAAAATGTTGAAAAATTCAAAAAATAAAATCCTTTGAGATGTGGTATGTTACGTAACCTAGTTGTTAGGAAAAATATGAAATATGAATTTCGACGTATTTTGCAAAAAAACATTATGCAAGAGTAAAACGGCGATAACTTTTGCATACGAACTCGGATTTCGACGTTTAATACCTTAAAAAAAACTAGAGAAAACCCACATCCAATCCAAATCGCCTACGACCTTTTTGAGCCATTTTTTGCGTACAGAATCTCCAAATTCGAAAGGGAACACCTATTTTTTTGAAGTTTAATTTTTCTGGCCAGGAAAAAATAAATAAAACTTACCCGTGGCGCATGGAAGAGATGGTGCGCACGGGTTAGTTGTAATACTCGTGGCGCACCACTATGAGATGCGCCACGGGTAACATGGGGGGGGGGGGGGGGGGGAGGGGCAATACCACGATCCGACGGCTCCCAGCGATCCGACGGCTCACAGCGACTTATAACTAGCACACCAATCCGTGTGCTTGTCCTTTCTTGTCTCTGATTGGTCGAGAGGGGGGCATCTCTTCAACCTTATCTCCTTCTCCTATCTCCTTCTTTCCTCCTCCCCTTCTCCTCTTCTTGCCCCCACTTCTCCAAGCCTCTCCCCCTTCTCCTCCATCCAACTCTCACCGGTGAGCACCGACGACGGCCGCGGCCGGGGACGGCCGGCTAGAACCACGACGGCCGGCGACCTCCTCCACGAACGATGGCAAGCTCCTTCATGACGGCGAGCTCCTCCACGACGGCGAGCTCGACGGTGACCTCCTCCACCACGGCGACCTCCTCCACGACGGCGACCTCCTCGACGATGGCGAGCTCCTCCATGACGGTGAGCTTCTCCAGGACGGTGACATCCTCCACGACGGCGACCTCCTCCACGTCGCGAAAAACTCCACGACGGTCGGCGAGCTGCCGGACACGCCGACGTGGGCGGTGGCCGGTGGCTTTTTTTAAAATTCGAAAATTCATAGCCGTGGCGCACCAAAACTAGGTGCGCCATGGGTATGTGCATATAGCCGTGGCGCACCAAAACTAGGTGTGCCATGGATATATAAACATACCCGTGGCGCACCTAGTTTTAGTGCGTCACGGCTATATGCACATACCCATGACGCACCGGGACCCCTGCGCCACGGCTATTGTGTTACCCGTGACGTGGCAATCCGTGGCGCAGGGCCCTGCGCCACGGGTAACCAAAATCGGTGCGCCACGGGTAACCTTTTTCCTACTAATGCATCATCCATGTCTATCTTAAAGCTGAGGTGCAAGCGGACCCAAGCACTCAACAACTCATTTGGGTTGTTCAACGTTGCTTTCTTTCGATGCCTCCCATACTCATAGTCTAACAGATATAGATATTGAGGAAGTGTTAATGGAAACGTTGTATGCATGAGTGATAAGCGAATGCCAGGAATATATAATGTCGGACATTTATTTGAGTCTTTATGGCAGTTTGGTTCCTTGTATACGTTTTTAGTCCACTTTTGCCATATGGCCCAATAGAGTGGGTTCAGCTCATGTCGGTAGAAAAGGAATGTTCCCGTGAGTAGTGTGTTGTAATTCCCGAGCTCATATGCTATTGACAGAATGGAGAATTAAAAAACAATAGTAAAATATTTTTTAAAATTAGAAAGCGAAACAAACATATTCAATTGTTACACATATGTGCAAAGTTTCTTGAACAAATGACATTTGTGGTGCTCTATGCGAAAACGCAAAATCAGTGCTCTAATTTCTTTAAATCTCAAGTTGCCCACTGACTTCTTTTTTCGCACAAAACATACAAATGCCATTGGTCATCAAACATTACACATATGTACAACACTTGGATATGTTTGTTCCCAAATATTTCATTTTTTTGAATTGTTTTTATTATTTTCTTTATAATTTTCTACTCGACCAGAAAAATATGAAATTGGGCCATTGCAAATTTCCGCTTGTTCCACGTTATTTGGTTGTCCTTATTGCCATGTCTGGTATGAGAGCACAGACATAAACTTATGCGTGGATTTGATTGCATTTGTGTGCTCCTGTGATGCGAATCAGGTGTTTGGTGTGTGTGTACCGCTGGTTGTTCTCACATTTTCTTGACATGCTAAACTTATCACACATCATCACAACTTGCATGTCAAGAAGCTTCACCTCGTAACTGTTATTGTTAACTGAAGGACTACGATTATCGTCACCACATGCTGCCTATTATCAAGCAACCCGAAGCTTTTCGCTGTTCCTTCAAAAATTCGAACAATCTATTCAAAGTCTATTAACATTTGCTTTATGTAATACGCCCTCGTGTACATCCCCAGAACTTGTTGAATATCTTTGCTTTCTTTCTCTATTTTTTTTCCAGGCTAGAGCATAGCTAGTTGGGTGTACCTCCTAGATTCAAATCCTCTCAACTTTGTACGGCGTCTTTGTATAGTTCCTAGGCTCCTAGCTAGATACTAATTCTCAGTACCATTACAACTTCGTTAGATATATGCCATATTTTCAGAGGTACTTACTTCCTTTCATGTACATGGACAAATTTGCCCATGTTTCAATAAAAAAAAAAATACAACTACAGCACCAACCATCATTATAGGGTTAATTAAATACCAATTCTCTTACAAGAAACATCTATAGATACCTCACACCCTTCACCTTCTCGTTCTTCATATATATACTTCTAGTATAGATGTCCAGAGGTGATAGAAAGCCAGTGAGTAGCCGTATGAACAGTTCTCAATATAAGATATTCGGAAAGGCAAATATTTTCATATTTGTGCGTGTTTATTATATCATTATTTCCACAAATGTTGGGAGTGAGCATGGGAGTATAGGGAGTTCCGAACAGTGCAGATCTACGAACAAGTGTAGATGCACATCAATTCTTCGTCATGTTTGCTGCGGCAAGAGGAGCAAGCAGGGTCACTGAGTTGAGACATACTAGACGGATACGCGAGCTCGCCTCGCCGTCGACATTTCGTTTTGGCACAGCGTGGCCGGAGTGGTAGAATTGCAGACATTTTTCCTGTGCGCCACAGCAGCTTGAACATGTTCATTGATTAGCAAATCCTGGGTGCCCTTCAGCATCATCAAACTCAGTAAGGTGGATGTACAGTCCTTGTCACAATCAGCAGTTTCCGGAACTCCCTATGCATCTGGGGAAACTTCAGCATAGTGGAAACTAACTTAAGGACACAGCACATGGAAATATTTAGCAGGGGTTGTTACATTCACAACCTACAAACTACACTTGTGTATCTTCTTGCGAAGGGTTGGGTCCATCTCAGGTTTGACAAAAGGATGGTCATCACTCATCTGTGAATCAAATTGATAATATCTAGCAAGCAACAAACATTCAAGAACCATTTGATCCAGAAACTATGAAAATCCAGGAAGCTAACCCACAGCCAGAACAATTCGAGCTATCAAAAATTGTAGAACTCATCATATCTTCTAGATTAGTGGCAGGATATTTTCTTTTCAAGCCGGCAAACAACTATAGCATGCTAGAGAACTATCAAAGAACATGATGCTACTTCTGACTGGACAGGATGAATTGGCTGTATTACATAGAAAAATAAGGAGAAACTACTACCCGTGAATTAACTAAAGAAAGGGCTCTAAACATGAGCTGGAGATTCAGGACCATGGCCATCGTAACCATGAGGCAGTAGGACAACAAGGACGGTTTGGCGCGATCATTTTGCCTCTCGACTGCTCAGAATCTTGTCGAACATCACTTGCGCACCATTGGAAAAGTCATTAAATTGAGCTTCCCAGAGTACCAATGAATTCGAGTTCTCCTAACCCAATTCAAACCAAGACCAGCAAATTCCGAAAGTGAACTGCAAAAGGTACATTCCTGTCATCGAACCCATGCAAAGCAAATTCACTTCCTCAACCGAGTTGAAACTTGTTATAGGTAAAAAGAGCTATCTAACACAACTGGAATGATCCAAGTTTGCATATGCAAGGTGACAATTTAAGAAAGTTAAGCTGACAGTCAAGGCAGTAAGTAAAGTAGAGCTTATTGTTCTAAAGAATCGATACTTATTTATATATATTTTTTCTTTAAAGTGTAGATAGCCAAAACACCTATGGAACCAAGCATAGTGTCTCCTTTATTGCCAAAAGAACAGGGTAACAGCCTAACAGGACTGATCTTATAATCGTCCAAATTTATCGAGTCTTTACAATATTACAGCAGTTAGTAGGGAGACATAATAATAGCTCCATTAGCAGACTTACCTGTTGCTAACAGTAAACAGCTCCTCATTTCGATTCATCACAACATGATCAAGTGGGCAGTATTTCGCCCCAGTTTCCTTGTCATGTAGAGCCAAATGTCGGTGGCTAAAAGTTCCCCTTTCCACATCCTGCCAACTAAGCCTAACATGGTTGCCTTCAACTAAGAGTGCGGCAGAGGCAAGAGCTTCAGCCACAGCCCAGTAAATATCTTCACCACTCTCGATCATTGCAGCGCGTTGCTCAAAAAATCTTCATTGCTCTGTGGGGCTTGAAATCTTCAGGTAGAGTATTAATTGCTTGACATCAACATACCCCATTATTTCTAGGTCAAGTTAAGAGAAAGAGTGCATGCATAACTCAAAAACAACTGAAGGCACTATGGACATGGTTAAAACCTACATCTCCGAATAACTACAAATAGAAGAGATAAACTTTCCAGTGGTAACCAGTCGAAAACCATGCTAAACTATCATATCAACACTTGGAGGCTGCAGTCACATCAACAATCTCAGTAATACTTGGAGGTTGCACGCTTTTCCTGTTAAAATGAATCCTGCCTGTAAGAGCAACTCCAGCCAGCCCCCCAGGAAGCCCCCCAGAGCACTTTTTGTACGCCGGCGTACAAAATATTCCCCCCAGGAGCTCGTTTTTCGCCGGATTTGCTAAAAAAAATACGCCGGCGAACCCAACCCGAAACCCAGCCTGCTGGGTTTCGCCTGGGGGCGCCGGCGAATGCTTTTTGCATGCAAAAGGCCCACGGTCAGTCTCTCAGCTTCCTCTCTCTCCTGTTTTTTCCAATCCCACCACCACGTGCGAGAGCTCCTTTCTCTCTCCTTTTTCTTCCACCGTGGTCGCCCCTCGCCGCCGTGCTCGCCCCCGCCACCGTGACCTCGCACCGCCAACCCTCCGTCCAGCTCCGCCTCCGGGAGAAAGGCCTATTTTTTTCGCATCTCCTCGAAGTCGCGGCGCTCTTCCTCGCGCCGGCGTCGCCGGGCGTCCCTTGCGGCCGGAGCTCACGCGGCCGGGGCCGGGGCGGCCCTCGCGGCCCTCGCTGGGGCGGAGCTCTCGGTCCTCGCGTCGTCCGGCCTCGAGCACGACGACGGCGAGAGGCGGCGGGGGAGGGGGCTTGTCGTCCAGGAGCAGGCACCGTGGAGGCAGCCGTTCGGGGCTGCGCCTCTGGAGCGGCGGTGGCCGTTCGGGGCTACACCTCTGGTGAGGGGGCCGGCGGTGTGGTGCTGTCTCGGGGAGGGCGCAGGCGGCGGCGGGGATCTGCATCAGCTGCTGCCGGTGGGGGCGGGCGGCCGGCGTCGTCTTGCGGACGACTGGCCGACGCGTCTCAAGGTGGCCGCCGGGATCCGCGCGCGGCGCCGCCTTCCTCCACTCGGAGCTCGCCGGACACGAGGCGCCGCACGGGAACCTCAAGTCGTCGAACGTGCTCCTGGCGCCGGACTTCGAGCCGCTGCTCGTCGACTTCGGCTACTCCGGCCTCGTGGTGGCGTGCCCAGGCGGACCTCGAGAGGCGACGTGGATGGTCCGCCTCCTCTGGCGACCTCCTCTCCTCGCCAAGCTCCGCCTCCTCTGGTCGCCCTCCTCTGCCTTGAGCTCGACCTCACGGCGGACGCGGACGGCGAGTGGACTGACTGGAAGTGGACGGCGGCGCGGCGCGCACCGCGGCGGGGCCGCACGGTAGTGCGGCGAGAGGGAGAAGCACGGCGGCGCGGCGCGTCCTGGGTGGGGGCATCGACTGGGAAAAAGCTGCCCCCCAAGACAAAAAAATACGCCGGTGCCCCCCCCAGAAGGCACCGGCAAAGCGTCCTGGGGGGCACAACGGCTGGGGTTGCTCTAACATTTCTATTTTGTATCAGTGTGTGGTAGTAACGTCGGGTCAGTACAACCTCAAAAGGATCCGTGCCAATACATCATGGCAAGCCTCCCAAATTAATTACGACATTGCATCATACTGATTTTTTTTGTTCGCAGCTACATAATATTTTTGTATCTTGAGATGCATTTTTTCTTCATCAACAAGATTACCATATATTGTGCCAACATACAATTCTTTCCCTGGAGAAGATTCTAACTGAAAAAGAACAATTAAACATTCACATATAGCTTTACTGTGAGAAAGTAATCGTGCGATAGACTTCTCAATTAAAAAATGCACCATGGCTCTGGGTGCACACACAACTCAAAAAAATCAAGGCACTACAAGCATGGTAACAACCTAGGAGTACATCTCAGAATCGTGCTCATTACAAATCGAACAGGTAAAATTCTAGTGTAAATAATCAGTCAGATATCGTTCTAAAGTGTCATGTCAGTAACAATTGCAGACTACACAAGTTTTTTACATTTAAAATTGCAAGTTCCTTTCTGCAATATTTCTAGTTTATATCATTGTATGGTAGCCTTGGCCAATACAAATTTCAAAAGGATCTGTGACAATACATAACTGTAGGCCTCTATGGCATTGTATCATACTGGTATTTAGGTTGGAACTGAGAATATGTGTACATCTTGAAATGCATCATTTCTTCATCAAACAAGATTACCATATACAGTGCCAACGTACAATCCCTTCCATGGAGAAGATTCATTGACCATGTAGTTTATTTACGCAACAAATCATTACAGATAGCAACTACAAGGGAATTCGAACCTAGGAGAACATATCACAATGGATTTTTAGTATAGAACTGCAGGCAAAAGAATAGACCAATATCTGAATCTAAATGAGACAAAGGTGACAAAGCAGAGGATCGACTCTTCCTCACCTGACAAGTTTTGTTCTTAGCTCTGGTTTCAGCTGTGCTGGGGATATCATGGTTTGGCTTGTTTTTTCTTGTTGATCACATGAACCCATACCATCTGAGAACCTGCCACCTCTCTGTACACAGAAGAAGTGAAAAATGAGTTATTAGCACCAAGTGTTGTTGGTCTTCAAACAGAATGAGTTGTACAAATTGACACACTATATAGACGCCCGAACAAGAAATTCAACACTGTTGACATTCCGACTGTCATCAAATTCAATAGAGTGATCTTTGATTTCAAATGAGATATTGCCGAAGCATGATATTTTCTCCACCTAATCTCCCTCGTCCACCATCCAACTCTTTGCTTCTATACCCTGAATGAATTCGACAATGCAGTGATGAAACCATCATATACGAAACTATTTTAGAATACAAATAAACCTGTGTCCATTTGGTAGCAAATGTTTTATAGAATTCTAGGAATACCGTGATTTCTGGAATTACTATGGTTTTTAATACTTTGAGGTGTTTATCTCTAGCTGAAACTGGAGTTTTGTATGCTACAGTATTTGCAATACTGCATGTTGTATACAGAAAAGATTTTTGGACTGTCTTTTGAAAACTGAGAAATGCTAGCATGGAGCTTCCTTCACGGGCCTCATATAATACATATGTGCTCGTTGTTGTTGTGTCTATCTTTCCTGCCCTCCTTGCCTCTTCAGGGATAGAACATGCATTGTGTCTATTTAGATTCATTCCAGCATATTTGTGCTCTGTTTAGTGGTCCAATGTACCTATGAATGAGTATGATATTAATGGTTCAACTATCAGCTAGCAAGCTAAAAGCACAGAATACATTCTGAATAGTCAGCTAGCAAGATAATCAGTTGTCAGCTGCTCAAAGCTGTAAAAAAACAACGAGTGCATGTTAAAATTTGCAAGTAAATACATGAGTGCCAAACGCCTCTCAGTTTCGCCAAAACGACAGCTTATGAAGACTATAGTATTTGTTGCCTGGGCATGAGAATTAAAGCTGCAGTTTGGGAGTACTTCAGTTAAGAAAAAACTTGGATACCAAACAGAGCCTAAGTTATTGGAATATATGCAAATTCTTTGAAGAACAAATAGCTCGCCATAACATAAATAAATGATAATAACTAATCATAATATGTGTAAGTGCTTGACACTACATATATCTCACCAGGGTACACTCTGTTGGTACACTGTGCTCCAGGGATGGTGCTTGTAACTCAGCCTCTCGACTTCCAAGATTGGTGTGAATGCTCAAACCGCATCTGCTTCTTGAACAATCTGCACCTTGATCTCACTAGCAATGTCTGCACTCTCAGAAGACTTTTGGTGAGCAGGCACAGAAGCTGCAACTCCTGGGCATAGGGTACTCGCTGGACACCTCCTTGACGACCGCATCGTCCTCCTGGATCTGCGCGATGCCCTCCTCCTACTCCAGAACCTCCAGCGAGCACCAGCTCGCCCTCAGCAGCGACGGCAGAGTGCAGAGAGCGATGAAGGAGGATTTGTTCCTCCAAATAGAGGCGTAAGACCACGAGCTTCACGTTGGAGTCTTCGCCGCCCTGCTCGACATGGGGGCTGCAGGCCCATCACCTACATCTCCATCGGAGGCGGCAAGGTTGGGGTAAGTCCACCCGGAGTGCTGGTTCCGCGAGTTGGCGCTGCCGGAAGGGGAATCACCGAATCACTGAGGTGATGGAGCAGCGCTGCTGCTTGGGCTGGGCGGCGGCCGCCGGCCGGAAAACCTAGCACGCACACGAGCTTCACGTCTTCGTCGTCCTGCTCGCCATGGGTCAGCCCCATCGGAGGCGGCAAGGCTGGGGCGAGTGTACCCAGAGCTCTGGTTCCTAGAGCTGGCGCCGCTAGAAGGGAGAAGCGGACTGAGGAGGAAGAAATCAGGGAGATGCTGGAGCAGCGGTGCTGCTTAGAGCGGGCGACGGCCGCCGGCCGGAAACCCTAGATCGCACAGTGTCGGGAGAGACCGAGAGAGGAAAAGGACCACGGGAGTTGACAGGTGCGTTTTTTCTTCTTTTGACTCACTGCAATGGTGGCCCACATGCCATTCTCACATATCGGCAGATGGCCTGAGAAGACTCGTAGCTAGCCGGGCATCAAGATTTAGTTAATGAGAACGATCAGCGTCGAGCGACGACATCTCCACTAATATTAAAAAAGAGAGAGAGGGGGTATGACACAACACATCTCAACCATCTAACACGCATCCAACGATCCAGGACCTCCCAGTGATGAGCACCTCATCACATCGCACCGCCCACGCCACAAAAAAAAAAAAAAAACAAGACGCACGCCCGCACCGCCCGCAAAGAGGAAACACCGCGCCGCCCAACCTCCAGCTCCGCCGATCCCCTCTTCTTCCCGTCGATTTCCTAGCGAGGCCGGCTGCGCCGCGCCGCTGCTCGAAGCCCCCGGCCCCTCCACCATCCCCTCCTCTTCTTCCCGCGCCGTCGTCGATCTCCCAATCCCCCGGCGCCGCATCCTTGAATGGCAACCGCAGGTCAGCCCGGCCCCGGTCAAATCAAGGCAACCGCTGGTCAGCTCCGTGCGACAACCGCCGATCGTGGAGGACATGGAGACTACACCTCAAATCCCCCTCCACGTCCCCTTCCCCCACTCCTCTCGCATCCCTCACCTCCGCCTGAGAGAGGAGGACGGCACCGTCGCCGTCACCGCCCGCGAGAGGACGACGCCACGCCGCACTGCACGCGGGTACGGTGCTGCTGCACTGGCCGGGACGGGACGAGGCCGCCGCCGCACTGCTTGGGCCAGGACGCCTCCACCTCCGCAATCCCTCGAGAGATCGCCGCCTCCGCACTGCACGACGTCGCAACGGCGTTGTCATTCGGCCACCAGCCAGGTTAGCCCGTCTCTCCTGATCGCCTCTCTCAAATTTTTCGATCGATCTGGGTAGAGTGCCCCGTACGGCTGGGCTAGACCGGCACCTACCTTCTTTTCCATTGTCAAATAATTATCCTTTAGCTGAAAACCTTCAGACAGTGCCAGCTTAAGTTTATATTTGTTTCTTGTGCGAACACCTCTTGGTCCATTTGAAATCCCTGGGCCACCAATACACTGAGAGCTCTAGGATGATGGCCTTTGTTGGCATTTATCGCTACTTGAGAAAATCTCCGTTCCATCAAAACAGATGTTACTTGAGCCATTGTGCTGTGGTTCAATCATCTGCCCCGATAAATCCATGGATTCATGAGAGACCTTAAGTTTTTTTGTTCTGAATATTTTGATTCGAACCTGATTGATCTGCATCAGCAGACACCAGAAGATCAAGAGCGGAATTTCTGCTCACAGGTTCAGCATCAGAAAGTGTTTCATTGCCATATGGTTCAGAACATGGCCCTACATGTTGATTAGGAATACATACATTGCATCAGATAACATGATTGATGCTATAAGACAAAATAAACTAAGCAGATATCCACTTCGGCATAGCAAATAACTAGAAATCCAACTAGAGCTACATAAGTTACATCTGTGCATGCTTGTCTCTACAAGAATCTAGAAACACCTGTCGCTGTCCCTGTTGAGGATACAGTTTCAAGAATAATGTTCTATTTTCATAGCTGTGGAATTTTAAAGCAGATTATTTTCATAGCTGTGGAAGACCCTCGGCAATGTGCACGTTCATTCTGTGATTTACCTTGGAAAATTCCTGATGTTGAGTGTTTTTCTAACAGGATTCAGAGAGCAAGCCTATCTATCTTGGCAGGTTAGCAAATGTCTCTCCTTTGAGTTGTTGCAACTGTCCTCTTTACTTATATATTATTTTCTAGCACAGTAGAAATCTAGGTTATGATGAATTATTGGATAGCCGTTATTAACTGGTAGCTTGTACTGGTGATGTTTGAGGTTCATTGTTAGCTTGTTGTGTAGACTCTAAAATTTTGTGATCAACGTTATTGATGAATATGGAATTAGCTTGTTTTTTTTGTTGGAATTAGCTTGTTGTGTTAGCTTGTTGATGGATGTTGTAACCTATGTTGTTCCTTTTACTTCACGATCCGGTGTCGCACAAGGATTCTGTCAGCTTCCTTCAAAGATTTGACCGAAAAGAAACACCAACATGTAGGAGTGTCGATGCCATCTTGCATTTGGATTGGGCTGCGGTGCGCCCTGGCGTCATTCTTGCTGCCCCTATTGCTAGAGTATTTCAGTAGTATTCAGTGTCGTTCGTCGCGCAATTAGTTGATGCTGGGTTTTTTATTCACACTTGGCATCAATTGGTCCTAGCACTGATGATATTTTCAACCTACTAATCAGCAAAAGAAAAACCCTTCACTGGAGAGCCTTGATTTAGTATCGGAGAACTATAGCAGTCAATATTAATTAAAGTAAAATTTAATTGTGATGAACTTTGGGAGCATATGAATGGAGGACTAAAAAGGTCCACTAGCTTGCAGTATTATACCATACCAATAACACCACCCTTTGCTGCACTAAGAGCAAAACCACCACTGTCGCAGCAAAGGTCGAGAACCTTTTGGTCCTTAGACAGCGTGGATATGTAATCAGGGCTCTCCCGTTGATCTGCATAAAACCCTGTTTTCTGCCCCTCCACAGAGACTACATAGACAATGCCATTTTCCATAACCTGGAAGTAAGAAAAGCAATTGACAAGTGTTGGAACAACAAGCGATACAAGTATACGACATTGCAGGACTAAAAGATTGTCAGATCCTACAAGCGAAGTTATTGCAGTGCTGAATAGTTCTATTACTAGCTGCTTTGCTTCCTTTGTGCTTTTAGTTTTAGAATTCGACCAGGCAATGCATGTTCTGCATTTTTTTCTTCTGAATATGTTCCTTTGAGCTGCTGCAACTGTCCTCTTTACTTATATATATTATTTTCTAGCACAGTAGAAATCTAGGTTAGCAAATTTGGGGTCTGCATCTATTGATGTGATGGGTTTTTATTAACCCGTTATTAACTGGTAGCTTGTACTGATGATGTTTGATGTTCATTGTTATTAGCTTGTTGTGTAGACTCTAAAATTTTGTGATCAACATCTCTTGGCATCAATTGGTCCTAGCACTGATGATATTTTCAACCTACTAATCAGCAAAAGAAAAACCCTTCACTGGAGAGCCTTGATTTAGTATCGGAGAACTATAGCAGTCAATATCATCTGTAATCAAAAGAATAAACCCTTTGCTGCTGCTAGATGTTTACCTGTCATAGGATTGTTCATGACCGGAGAGCTAGGGCTTGGTAATAACTACTGGTCAAGAGAAGAAACTGAATGGACTGTTCCAACCTTATTTGTAAATTTTAAGTATCAGTGGTAGATATGTGCTTTTTATGGTCATTTTAAGTGCAAACGTTGCTCCTGCATATGATTTCTTTCTAACAATACACTAATGTCTTTGGTTGTGGTATACAACTTTCCAGATCCGACTGGCAATGTTTAATTTCCAGTACCAGTTTAGCAAATAGGTTGTCTCAATGAATTTGGCTATAGAGTGCAATTCTTCTTACCAGTTTGTTATCAGATTTGATATTGGTATGTCGTGATCCTTTATTTTTTTTCTACAGAGTCTACACTCAAGAGGATTGGGAAGCACAACCGCGATTCGAAGTAATTATTCTTTTGATTGATTCTCAAGCATTCAGGTGAGATGAGTCTTACTTCTCTGTTGTAGATAATCTGAACATTCATGATATACTATGCTTTGTGTGAGTTATTTTGAGTGAACTTTATGGATTTTTCGACCATTTGAGTGTAGCGCTTTGGAATCCAAGCCTGGTCATGTTCCTGTAACCTATGAACTTTAATTATTAGTGGATTTTAAGTATCTGTCACCCTTATTTCGCTGGAAATATAACCAATGATAGTGTTTAAATCATGATCAAGCATTTATGCAAATTTAAAAGTTAAGCCTTTCCCTAACATTGTCCTACCATTAAATATTTAGCACCTTTCTTATGTAGATGGCACCCATTAGACTCACAAGTAAGAGGACCTATGCAAACATGATTGAAAACCCACCGACCCCTAGGTTTAAGGATTTTGATGATATTGGTGAGGGAGATATCAACGGCTACGGCTACGCAAGGTTCAGCATGTGTGTGAGGGTTGAAATAAAATTTCCTCCAAATAGATATGGTGACAACGTTTCCTTCATTCTAATGGATAAGAATGTAAGTACCAACAACTTTTGATAATAAAATGCTAAAATGTAAAGATGTTTTATCACAACCTTACATTATCTTCTCAAACATATTTAAGGGGGCAAAAATCGAAGCGAATGTTTTGGGACACACTGAAGTAGAGCGATTCAAACCGCATACTGCAACCTGGTTGCAAGTATGTTCTTCACAGGGTTACAGTTAATGCTAACCTGGGAGATGTGGAGTTTAGAGCGATTGGACACGCATATGAGTGCTCCTTTAATCGATGGACAGTTGTTGAACCTTCTCTGCCGCTCGAGTTCCTAGAACTCCCAAAGCATCTGATGCCATTTTGGGATGTAGCAAAGCGACCAAATAAAACCTTTGTAGGTATGTATCGTATACATTAGTCCTGTAATACTTACTCAGAGCAATTGAAACTTCTTATTCGAAATTGACTAATGGTACTTCTTACAGACATAGTTGGTATAGTCGTTCACTGTTGTAAACGTGAACGTGTTGGGACGTGCACCAATTATAGAGAGGTGATCTTCATGGACGCGTGGTATGTAAGTTAGTAAATAAACAACGGAATTATATTTTAGCATACTAAAAAGATGTTTTCAAAGTAATATTATTTCAAAAACTTCAAACTATAGGGGCAATCTTATTCCTGTTGGTATTTGGGGTTCTAAGTTGATTCAAAACTCATATCGGTGGTCAACGGCTGAAGGCAGCAACCCTATTGTGATTGCAACTATGTTGAAGAGAGATATTAAATTTGGTAATTGAATTTTTTGCATCACCATAGATTTTACATTTTAAAATATTTACTGAAGCACCGAGATAATTCTATTTGTTTAACTTGACAAAATAGGTGATCTGAATACTTCAGAGCATACAAACTTTACATTCAACCCAACTCATCGTGCAGCACTTCCTCTCCAGGGTGAGTTATTTTAACACAAAACCAAATTGCAAATATATCAAAACAACTAATGATTAATATATACATGAAGAGGACCAGGAAGAGGGTGATGATCTTGGAACATCCAGAAAATTTGTGAGCGCAAGGGAGTACTATTGTTGAAGCTACAATGCAGGAAAAAACTTTTCAACATTATATTGTTTGGAGGACGCGCGTTCCAACAATGGGCTGTCGACATGTACATTAAGATGGAGACCATGAGGCTTGATTTCTACTCCAAGCCTAAGAATCAAAAGCTCATTCGTGCTGATCTATATCAGGTATCATAACGTTCTACATGAATTACATTCTGGATTTGTTTACCTGGTAATGATGCATTGATTCATCTGTTTCTTAGGGGGTTGTTGACGTCATTTATGCCGGCGAGACACGTGGTTCTCAGGTTGGCAAGAGAATTGTGCTACCGCGGACTTTTCCTGGAGGTGATCGAGACATGCAACGAAGATTTCTTGATGCGATGGCGTTAGTCGAGCGGTATGGGAAGCCTGATTATTTCATCACGATGACTTGCAACCCGCACTGGGAGGAGATTACATCCAGGCTTGAACCCGGGCAAACACCACAAGACCGTCCAGACCTTGTGGCGAGAGTATACATGGCCAAATTGCGAAGTATGAAAGATCTTTTGATTAAGAAAAAATACTTTGGTCAGGTTGCTGCATATGTCCATGTCACTGAGTTTCAAAAGAGGGGGCTGCCACATGAGCACATGCTTCTGATTATGCGCTCGGGTAGCAAGCTAACAAACCCAGACGACTACGACAAGGTGATATCAGCAGAAATTCCTGACAAGGATAGGTATCCTATATTACATGCTCTGGTGGTCAAGCATATGCTACACGGTCCATGTGGTGCTCTCAAGAAACATTGTGCTTACATTGTGCTTGCATGATAGATGGTGAATGCCGATTCCGTTATCCTCAACAGTTCTGTGATGCTACACAGCAAGGAAAGGACTCATATCCTATCTATAGGAGAAGACTTGATGGTCGTGTAGTGAAGGTTAGAGGAGCAGAGCTGGATAATAGATGGGTTGTCCCATACAACCCTGGTCTGCTTATGCGGTATAATTGTCACATCAACGTTGAAGCTTGCTCCAGCATCAAGGCAGTTAAATATTTATTCAAGTATATCTACAAAGGACATGATCGTGCATCATTCTCAATCGACCCAGTAGATGTGGACGGTGGAGTAATCAATGAGATTAAACAGTACAGGGATGCTAGATTCGTGGGGCCACAAGAGTCTGTCTACAGGATTTGCGCTTTTCCAATGTTTGGTATAGATCCCTCTGTTCTCCAACTTCAGCTCCAATTGGAAAATATGCAGACTGTTGCATTCAAAGAGGACGATAATCTAGAGGATGTCATTAATCGGCCCTCTTCTTCCAGTACCATGCTCACTGAATATTTCAAGATGAACCAGGTGGATCCTTATGCGAAGAACTTGTTGTACAAAGAGTTCCCAGAATTCTATCGATGGATCAAGGGTAAGAAGACGTGGCAGAGAAGAAAACTAAAAGGGCGGGGACAGGTCGGCAGAATTGTGTATGCGCAGCCTGCTGAAGGTGAGAGGTACTTTCTGAGAGTTCTCATGAATCACGTCAGAGGTGCAACATCATATGAGGACTTGAGATCTGTCCATGGCAAGGCGTGCTTGAATTTTAGAGAATCGTGTGAGCAAAGAGGTCTCATAGAGACTGACAAGTCCCTTGATGACAGCTTGACCGAGTCTGCTACTTTTCAGATGCCATATGCTCTAAGAAGGCTTTTCGCAACAATTCTGGTGTTTTGCGAGGTGACCAAAATCCGATCTTTGTGGGAGAAGCACCTTGAGGAAATGTCTGAGGACTACCGTCGTAGCCAGTCCAACCAGGCCGCAGTAGAGCAGATGGTCCTTAGAGACATTAGGGATCTGATGCGTTCAATGGAGAAGGATATAGAAAGTCATGGCCTCCCGGATTTGGATCCTGTTTATGATGACCATTCCAACGGTGACGATAGAGAGGTTCAAGAGGAGTTGTCGGTCATTTTTGACAAGGATGACGTAAATATGTTTACTACTCTTAACACAGAGCAGCGTGCTGGTTTTGATGAAATCCTCTCTCATGTCGTCAACAACAAGAGCCAAATTTTCTTTGTCGATGGTCCGGGTGGCACGGGGAAGACGTATCTATACAAAGCACTCCTTGCTAAGGTTCGTTCTTTAGGAAAAATAGCCATTGCAAAAGCAACATCCGGTATAGCAGCATCGATCATGCATGGTGGACGTACTGCCCACTCCAGGTTCAAAATTCCAATTAGGATCACGGACACTAGCACGTGCAATTTCACCAAGGTAGATGGTACCGGAAAGCTGCTCAAAAGGGCCTCCTTGATAATCTGGGACGAAGTTGCCATGACGAAGCGTCAAACAGTGCACTTCATAGGTCCCTACAAGACATCATGGAAAGTGATTTGCCATCACTTCATAGGTCCCTACAAGACATCATGGAAAGTGATTTGCCATTTGGTGGAAAAGTCGTGGTGTTTGGAGGAGATTTTAGACAAGTCCTTCCCGTGGTGACCCGTGGGACAAGAGCACGGATCACTGACGCTACACTACTGAGATCTTATTTATGGGAGAAGGTTAGAAAGATACGCCTCACACGTAATATGAGGGCACAAACCGACCCGTGGTTCTCCAGTTACCTCTTGAGAATTGGTGATGGAACCGAAGAGACGATCGGTGGCGATTACGTGCGTCTTCCGGATGACATTGTTATTCCTTACACCCACACTGAAGAACCAGCGAAAAAGCTTATCGAAGATATCTTCCCATCGCTCCATGAGAATGCCGCATCGGGATCCTACATGAGCGCACGTGCCATTCTTTCAACCAAGAATGATTATGTGGACGATCTGAATAAAAAGATGATCGACAGGTTTCCTGGCCAAGAAAAGGTATATTATAGCTTTGACTCTGTCGAGGATGATGCGCGCAACAACTGCACAATTGACTATCTAAACACCATCACTCCAAATGGTCTGCCACCGCATATTTTGAAACTCAAAGTCAATTGTCCCGTTATTCTTCTCTGAAATCTCGATCCTCACAACGGCATGTGCAATGGAACAAGATTGATGATTAAAGCACTCCAATATAAGGCAATCGACGCCGAGACTGTTGGTGGACAACATGCTGGAAGTAGAGTTCATATTGAGGATCCATTTGTCGCCCTCGGAGGACATTTCACTTCCTTTCAAGTTCAAGAGGAAACAGTTCCCGATCCGGTTGAGTTTTGCAATGACCATCAACAAAGCCCAAGGGCAAACGATTCCAAATGTTGGTATTTACCTCCCCGAGCCTGTGTTCTCGCACGGCCAGCTTTATGTTGCGTTGTCAAGGGGTGTGTCAAGACAAACCACTCGAATTTTGGCCAAGCCAAATAAAGACATAGACCCTACAGGAAAAAGCACAAAAACATTGTGTACAGAGATGTTTTGGAGGGATGAAACGGGGTTATTATTTCTTCACGCCGGTATGTCTTAATCTGTTATATTACCAATTTTTTATTTACTCGAAAAACAATGAGATTATATTTAGATCTTGTCTGATATTCATTGAAGGTGACCATAATATGTGCAGCAAAGAATAATGAAAGGAAACGGAGACGCTCCTGTAATATCTTCAAAGGTCCATCACTGATTGGTGAAGAAACGTCTTCAAGCACCGGCAAAAACCCTGCTAGCATCCTCGATACCTTTTGTTGTTGATCTTTATTGATGTAACTTAAATATTGATGGCTCAGATGTCCAAGTATATAATGAATCTTATTGTGAGGATTATTACACGCTTCATTTGCTGAATCTTGTTCGTGTTATTTCGAATTTCGATTGATTAATTAGTATTGTCGTTTCATTTATTATATCGACATATGGATTCTGTTATATTTGTTTATTCACTTTGATAATTAAAATCATTGATATTTTGTGAATTACTAACATTGTATTCAGTATTATTACACGTGTATTACACGTGCACGTTTACTAGTACACAGAAAGAAATCAGATGTGCCTCAGCCTGAAATCCTCGATGTACTCAACTAACCTCACTGATTACGTAGAAAGATCCACAACCAGAAAAAAATAACAGGGAATACCTTGCTATTCTAGAAATCGATGGTCAGAGACGGTTTATACTACTCCCCTCTAGCAGAGTGTAGTATTTTGTAGGACGGGCTCCATCGAGCCTGTTTTTCGTTTGAAAAAATCAAAATGATATTTCTAATAACTTTCGGAAAAATCTGAAAAGAGCATAGATGTAGACAATGTTTATATCTACCGGTGTGTAAAAAGTCAGTTTGAAATATTCTGTATTTTGAGTTGTGTAAAAATGATAAATTTCTGGACCGGAGTTGATGAACAATATCAAATTTGAAAAATTTCAGATTTGTCAGGATTTTTCATTTTTGTGTAGGCTGCAATACAAAATATTTTGGGTCGAAATTTTGTAGGACTGTAGAATACATCACGGTCAACATCTAGAATTTTTTATGGATCTTTCTGAAACTTTAAAATGTTAATTTCAGAAAAAAAAAGGCCTCCAAGGAGGACGGGCTCCAAATCGACTTTTCACCTCTAGCAACAGTATAAGGTACCCTAAAAGAGCTGTTTATGGTACCAGCACCTAACTCTACAGACTACCTTAGTGTTAAGGGTGAACAAGAAGAATACTCGGTGCGTTGTTGCGGAAATCCTCCTTTCAGTGTTGTAAATGTAAAGTGAAATAATATAAATATAATTGGAATTACAATGAAAAGAATACCGATTTTTTAAGTCAAACATCATAAAGTTTATAGAATTAATGGAAAATAGCTGAAAAAAATTCAATACATGATGACATATTTCTTCACATGATATCTATATAATATTATGTTTGTTGATAATAGTTTTCTATAAATTTGCACAAAGCAAACATTGTTTGACTATGGAAAAAATTATTGACCTTTCTTTCAACAGTGGAGTAAGTATTGAATTTACCTAAACACGGCTTAGCATGCAGATCCAATTTTTAACTCATGACATTCCGTACAAATGCATATGTTATAATATAAACCCAAAATAGTTCAGATTTAAGAAAAAATAAAAACTACACAGTTGCAGAGTACATGAAAGAAAATGATCAGTCCATTTATAGTTTGTTTAGACCAAAGTATTTGAACGCATATTGCTGGGAGTGCATCCATGCATATTTAGTCAATTTCCAAAGTATGAAAAACATGTACTCCCTCCGTCTCAAAAAGAATGTTATTTCTTTATTTAAATTTGAATGTATACATTCAAATTTAAAATGACATCCTTTTTAGAACAGCGGTAGTACACGCGAAAGTTGCGTCTGGGCAGCCAATGCCACGTGAAATTCTCTGGCCGTGTGGTAAACATTGAACATTCTGCACTATACATTCACCACATGAACTTGACAAAATAATGCCTGCAGTTGCAATCCAAATGCTTCTTTCAGGGTACGTGATTTGCGGCTGAGAGAACAACTGAGAGGTTGGTCAATGTTGACGGATCAACAGCTAGTTTGCAAGGATCGAAATCATTGTAACGAAAGTTGAACATATTGTTGTTCACGACATCATAAAATTAGGTCGATATTGAAACAGATGTCGTCGGTAGCGGCACATATATGCAAATACATTATGTTAGTATTTCATAATCGGTTATTTTATATGATCCGTGACAAAGTCGGTGTCAACAGAAGGAGGAGGCCTGCTGCACGAAAAGCTCGATGGCCTTCGTAAAGCCGAGGGTGTCCGCATCGAACTCAGTGGCCGATGCCACCAAAGCCTAGGTGAGACATTGCGGTCAGCGATGCCGCTGCCGATGTCTCCACCACACCGTTGTTCCTTCACCTTCTGGTAGCCACCACTGCCGTCGCCACGCCACTGTGGTGGTAGCATGCAGAAGGGGACGGTGATCCCCGTTGCGGCGTGCTGAGGACGACCTCGATGGTGCTATATATCCACCGTGTTGCCGTTTGCCTCCAACCACCACCCGTGCCTCTTGGAATAGACGATGTGGTGGATGATATTACTTGAATTATATCTATGGTGAATACCTGACAAGCTGGTCCGGCTCCAGTCCGGATCAATATGTATTAAACCAACGCCTTTTTTTGAAACTAATTAAATTATTTTTCCATATGTCATAATCATGGTTATTCTATATTCTGAGCCAAAATCAGTGTCAACACATGCGTTGCACCGTCCACACCCTAGGATTCGGTCTCGCCTGGCAGGGTGCCTGGGGATTTAGTTCGATCACTGCATTGCACCGCAGATCGAAGACGTTGGGTATGGAGCATTTTGTTTCTTGGTGTTGTGCGGCGAGATCGAACGAGACCCTCGTGGGGGGTCGCTAGTGTCGGTGTAGGCGAGGCCGAATCTTCGGGTGGGGGACGGAGTAACGCGAGTGTTGACACCAATTTTGTCTCAGAATCAAGAATAACGGACGATTATGACATGCGGTAAAATAATTTGATAACTAGATAATTTCTTAAGAAGAGAGGGTTTTGCCCGATAATCAAAATGTACATTTAGTTACATATACCGCCCTGACGATGACGATGGTTAAATATTGACCTAAATTTATAAATAAAAAGATTTCAAAGTAATCACTATGTACTAAAATGAATGTCAAATCATATGCCAAGAATTTCACAAAATTGAGAAATAAAATAAGTAATACACATGGAAATTTCATTGCTAGTTGGTGAGAAATAAAATAAGTAAGACCCGAAAGACACCCTTTGTGAGGAATATAGCTGGCCAAATGGGCCGTGCTAAACGGGCCGGCCCAAAGCACGGCTTTTTTGGTCCGGCCCAAGCACGGCACGGCACGAGACTAAACGGGCCGTGCCGCGGCACGGGCTCGGTAGTGCCCGGGCCGGCCTTCGATTTGAGGCACGCGGGCCAGCCCGGCACGGCACGATTAGTTTTTTCATATATTTTTATTTTTTTAACCTATTTTTAGTTTTTGGGCCGTATTAGAGCCTATCGGACCGTATTTGTGCTAAATGGACCGTGCCTTAACCGGGCCAACCGTGCCTAACGGGCTGCAATCGTGCTGACGGGCCGTGCCAAAGTTCGCATCACGGCACGCGGGCCGGCCCAGGCACGGCACGAATCTATTCGTGCCTAACGGGCCGTGCCTCTGTTGGGCCGTGCCTCGCACGTGCCGGGCCGTGCTGGGCCGGGCCGGCACGGTTGACCAGCTATAGTGAGGAAGCACTATAGGTGGCCAAATGGGCTGGGTCCAGCGTGCCGGCCCGAGGCACGGTTCGTAAAGCACGGCACGGGCACGGCCCGGCACGGATCTTAACGGGTCGTGCCCGGGCACGGGCCCGCTCCGTGCCGTGCCCAGCTCCCGATCGAGGCCCGTGGGCCGGCCCGGCACGGCACGGCACGATTAGTTTATTTTTATTTTTTTTGCCTATTTATATATATTTTTTTTCAGTTTTTGTGCCGCATTTGTGCTAAATGGCCGTACCCGACGGACCAAACCTGCCTAACGGCCGTCGGCGTGCCTTCCGGGCCGTGCCGGAGGTCTGACCGCGGCACGGCACGAATAGCTCACGTGCCTAACGGGCCGTGCCCCATCCGTGCCGTGTCGGCACCGTGCCGGGCCGGGCCGGCACGTTTGGCCACCTATAGGAAGCACACAAGATGAGCAGTGGAGTGCGACAAGTCACACCACCGGACTCGCCCCACCGCCGCTCCAACCGCACCGAGCACTCTCCGCGCCGCGTCGCCGCTTGATTCGCCTTCTCCACTGAGTCTCCACTTCCCTCGAGTCCACCCAAACCCAGCACACATTCCCCAACCGAAACCCTCGCCGCCGCCATGCTGCTCCGATCCGGGCGGCGCCTCCCGACCCAGGAAGAAGCAGCACGGGGGACCTTGTCGAGAAGAAGGAAAAGGGAAAGGCCGAATCGAATCGCCGGATTTCCCGATGAGATGCTGCACGAGATCCTGGTCCGCCTGCCGCCCAAATCCGTGCTCCGGTGCCGCGCCGTCTGCCGTTCGTGGCGCCGCCTCGCCTCCGACCCCGCGTTCCTCCTCGACCACCACCGCCGCCAGCCGGTGCTCCAATTAATCAGCTCCTACCCAACCGCCCACGTCCGCCGCATCGAGGCCGTCCACCTCCGGCTCCAGGGCGCCGAGGTCCGGCCAATCTTCACGTTCCCTCAACTCTTTAATTTCCGCTTCCCCGTCGATGCCTCCTGCGACGGCCTCTTCGTCGCCGGCGACCTCATCTGCAATCCGGCCACGCGGCAATGGGCGCCCCTCAGCCCGAACCCGTACCTCTATGACAGCAACCTCGTTGGCCTCTACCGGCACCAACCTTCAGGGGAGTACCGCGTGCTCTACTGGACACAATCAAGCCTCCCTTCTGCCATGCCGATCTTCCCTACGGATGTGCTATGTCCAAATGAGTACCGCGTCCTCACCGTGGGAGCCAGCGAATCGAGGCGCGTCGATTGTCCGTTAACGGAGATGATAGGCGCATTGGGGCCAATCATCTATGGCGCGGTTCTTGTCCATGGCAGCCTGCACGTGCACTGGAAGATGCGGTACGGTGTCTGCTACCACAAGATACTGGTGTTCGACACGGCGGCAGAGACGTTCCGGCACATGATCCCACCGCCGGTGAACCCACGCCATGCTATGCACTTGCTTGAAATGTCTGGCAGGCTAGCTGCGGCCACCAGCAAGGACGGCGCCACCGGGCTGAGCATCTTTGTGCTGCAGGACCGCGAGCAAGACGTCTGGGCGTTCCAGTACCGGATCAAACTGCCGGTGATGGATATCAGGCGTTTTCAGGCGAAAGGGAATTTGTGGGCGGAGGTTGTGTCCGAGGAGGGAGACGTGCTTGTCAGCTGCTCTGGCCACTTGCTGCACTGTGACAAAAAGGGCAGTCTGGTAGCCAGCTTCAAGTATGATGATGATCTGCCGGTGGTTCTACCTCATAGGCTGAAAGAGAGTCTCGTCCAGCATACGTTTTTTCAGAACACAGAGCACTGATTCCTATCGACTCTTCTCGCGTCCTCGTTTTGCGGCAGGTTAAATGTAAGTAAATTCTGTTTGCCTACTTCCAAATTCAAATTTCCTGAGAGCTGAATTAGATACGATACAATCAGTAAGCTGTAGCATTAGAAACATATTCGTTTGATCTAGACCTGTTTATAACATAGTAGCATTTTGAATGGGAACAGGGTTTGGGTTCTCTTGAGCAGACCAGACCTCATCAGCAAGCAGAGGGTAGATTCTCAGTAGTCACCTCTGAAAAACGTTTTTTAACTCTTATAATGTTTGAAACAAATTAGATATGGTTGTTGAACAGAGAACTACTCAACAAATTTGAAAAACGTTTTTTAACTCTTATATATATTGTTGAAGATGCACCAAATTTGTTTTGTCCGGAGAAGGTGCATTTGTCTGGGATTAGAGATACATCTCTGTTTCTTAAAAAAAAAAAATCATTTTCATTTTGATGCATTCAGAAAACCTGTTCATTTATTTGTCTATGCGGTTCATAATCTGTTCTTGTGGGAGCACTTAGATCGCTAGGTGCAGTAACCTAGACTAGGTTGCTGTTCAGTCTAGGCCTTATGAAATTTACATAACTACCAATTTCAATGGGTTTATTTGAGTCATCTTTTTTATTAGGCTTCTGTGTAGTTGATGCCACATGCGTTTCAGATATTTTACTGATATTTGAATACATGCTGGTTAGTGCCATAATTCAAAGAACAAAATTATTTGATTATTCCTTACTACTGTATGTCAAGCTTATGCCCTGGCACAGAACTAAGCTTCTATTCCATGGATATAAATTTAACTTCAAATTCCAATTTATTGTTTTACAGGAGGAATCTCTTACTCAGTTACTCTGCCTACCTCTGATGATTGCAGGGAATCGTACTTCAGTAGTTGCCGATGTTTAGGAGTATGCTGCTACGTTGGGGATTTTGATTTTTTATTATGTTGTTGACCTGTTGTGTTTTTCAACTTCTGTGAAAGGTGTTTAGGCACGGCCATGTGGCAATGCTGTTATGTTCTTCACTTGTTGTGTTTATCAACTTAACGGTACTAGTTTATTGAGCGTCTGTGTTGACCATATGGGTCTTATATATACGTGTTGGCTGAAGGGAAAAAGGTCAAAACATTATTGAACTCTTAATTTGAACATGATCTCAATCAACTCCTCATTTACGCAAACAAAGCATCCACCTCAAATGTTGATGCTCCGTGTCTTGTAGTTTAGAGTTTGGCTTTTTTTTAAGCCTGAATATGACATGCATTTTGCGTCATCCGCTAAAGTTAAGTAGTAAAAATAAATACTAGATAGAATGTGAGTAAATATGGAGAGAAAAGTACAAACTACAAATGAAGTAAAACACAACAAGGACCAATGTAAAATATGGTAGCACATGCAGAAGCGAGACCACATACATTGCAAAATACAGTTGTCAGAAGTGTCATACAGGATACAGAGAAGAAGCAATGCATCCTAATTCCCGAAGAGGAAACTAGAATCATTAGTCCCACCAGATCCAGAGAAATCCAACGGAACAATGCTCTCTCGTAGCAAATGCGTAGTAATCTGTATGGAGTGCTGGTCGTATTCCACGATTCCTAAAACCTGGCCATCAATGTCACAGTGCAGCAGACGGCCTGGAAGCTGGATGAGCAGCTCATGCTCGTTGACCAAAACCATGCTAAACTCAATCTGGGGAAACCCCGCCGTCGTCGTCCCCGTCCCCGCCACTGCCGACAAATCAATTTGGTAACTACCCAGACCTCGTCCACATAGTCCTGCATCACAGACATCCACGACGATACGGCCGTGGGCGCTGAACAGAGCGAGCGCTCCGTCCATCTCCAACAGCAACGTCCCAAGCCCCATGCGGCGCCTGGGAGGGGCGGTGCAGCCACCGTAATGTCTCCCACGCGGTGTCGAACACCATTATGTCGCGCACGCCGGTGTAGTAGCTGTCGTACCGCCCAAGGTCCCAGTGCAGGCCACCGCGGTGGAGGACCGGTGCAATCTTGTTGGAATAGGGGAGACCCTTGAGCAACGCCTGTCGGACGGAAGGCGTCGACGACCGAGGCAGCTGTCCAATGAATCTTCTTGGCTGGTCCGATCCTATGGACGTGATGTAGAAATCAGGGTCCTGTTTTGTGGTCCGGCCCAGCTCCCCGGAGGGGTGGTGCAAGTACAGGACGGCTATGCTGGTGGTGTAAACTTGCCCGGGGTCATGTTCAGCAAGCTGTGGTAGAGGAGCACACTGGCAGGTGGCCGAGTGGCCCTGGAGAGTAATAGGGATGGTGAGCTTGCATGAAACCTGATTATCCAGTTCCTGATATCATCCTAGTACGAAACCAAACCGCCTTTACTTCCCGAGGGGCTACTCGATCTCAAGCTGCTGCTGCGCCTGCTGTTATATTTTGAGCTGACCCTTTTGGCTGGGACGGCACCAGGAGACCTAGAACTCGAGGCATCACAGCTCTTGGGCCTGAATTTTGACCTTCCTCTATTGGCAGAGGCCGGGGCTGCTACCACGGTGACTAGGGTCACCACCACCACCACGACCTGTAGGTCACATCTCGTTTCCGAGTTGCGGACATAGAAGGACCTCCCATGGAAGTAGATGTTCCCGTGCGAGTAGCGGATGACCTTGTCGGAGACGACGACGAGGCCGTCTCGTGAAGGGCGGCAGAGTCTGTACGTGGGGTTGCATAACGGAGGACGGGCAATAGCTTCTGATTGCTGGCACCAGCGCCACGGAAGACAGCGAGATGAGGGTCATTGCTTGCGGCGCCGCCGTCCGGGAAGTGTTTGATGACGGGGAAGGATGGCTAGTGGTGGTGGTGGGCGAGAACGAAGTCGGGAGTAGAGGTGGCATGGCACCACGACTTGCGGACGGCGCGGCAGCGGAGTGCGTCCTTGGGCGGCAGCCGGACGAGTATCTCCAAGACGATGATCGACTCCAGCAGGTCGTCGAGGACAGTCGCGCCGCTGTTGTCCGGCATGGTGTTGATCGATCGATCACCGGATGCCTGATCTGAAAAAAAAAGTGGGCAGAGGTATATTGTCAATCTAAAGGAACGGGTGAGATTTGAGAGATCTATATAATTCGGTCTGTGCTGGGATTTGAAACGTCGTTTAGTATTTGGAGTCCAATTCGATATGCGAAACATGATAGCGTACGTAGCACAGACAATACTATTTGATGATGACTGGCAGCCGGAAGCTGAAAATAGGATCCTAAACCATATATGCCTCTACCCTCCCTTCCCTTCCCTGCCGTCTGAGAGGGTCACCGGTGAGCCACACGTCCGACCATGACCGCGGCGTGCATTTGGACTGGGGGTTCGGACGCCAGTGCAGCTGTCCTAGATGGCGGCCCCACTCTGGGCGCACCGGTGGCGGCCTGATGACTTGTCGTGGCTGAGTTGGCGTCGAGCGAAAGCTCAGCCCGACCTATGTTAGTGCTGGCGATGGTTACGCCCACGGGCGTGACTTCCTTCTCGGGGGCGTCGTCATGGCATTGGCCTCTCCCACGGCCAGGCTCCAGGTAAAAACCCTAGCTCAGCTTGCTGCTTGTTGGACCTGCACTACTGGAAAATGAGATGCTGCCGACATGAAATCCAGTTGCAGAGTGCCGAAACCCTAGCACTCTCCTAACTTCCTTCTTTGGGGCCCATGGAGTTCTCGCTCCTCTTAGCTTCCACGTGTCTGGTTCGTGGGCGGTAGGGATAGATTCTTGTTGCGATGGTGGAGCTTCTTTGGTTGGCATGTTCTCGGAGGAGCTTGCCTATAGGAATGACGCTCCACGGTCCGAATCGAGAGGGTAGGCTGCCCTCTCTAGTGGCGGTCTTGTCTGGGTGGGGCGACACGATCCGATCTGGCATGGGGTAATCGCCACGGGCATTCTTCACCTTTGGTTCCATGGCTAATCCGACGCATCGTTCATCTTCTCATGTGCTTCTTCGTCATCTATCAAAGTTGGTTTTACGCAGTTGCACACTGCTTCTGTTCGAGCAAGCTTGTCCCTTTGCAGCTGGTGGTCACAAGTGTTCATGGTCTGAGGTTGCTCCCACTGGTGGATGCCTCAGATGAGCTCACTACCGTCCCAGTGTGTTGTTGCTGCCAATGGTGTTAGGCTGCAGGGGATTTTGTGCTCATTTAGTGTAGCAATGTTGGATTTTCTTTTTTGCTTGACTTTGATTTGCTTTATAAGAGGAGCTCCTCACCACCATGGATGGTGATAACCCATAGAGACAACAGGAGCTGGACCAATGATGATATAAGAGAAGCATGCCCATTTAGAGAACCGAAGAGAACAGAAATGTCCTTTTTTTTGGAACTAACACAGTAGAACTATCTCATGTCTCTCAAAGTTAGCCCCTTCTTTTATTCTCTCTAGATCGCCCTAATTACTAATATGATCTCTAGCAAGAAAACATGTAACATAATGTTTCTACTTCTTGCTAGAGGCAAAATATACGAGAACCATATGGTCAACACTGCTGCATCATGAAACTAATATAAAACACAAAGGATGAAGAACATAACAGGATCGATGCATAAGTGCCTAAACCTTTCAAAGAAGTTGATAAACATAACAGGTGATCTTCTACTGCAGCACAGAAGTCCTAATCGTAGGCTCCAACTGAAACCATTCCAGGAATGCCTGAAAGAAGCAAATAGATCCAGTGTAAGGGTTAGTAAGTTTGAAGCTTAAAGACAATTTATATCCATCGAGGCAGGGTATGCTTAAGAAGAGGTACACATCCAATGAAAAGAAAATTGACAGAGGCTGCAGTACACTAGTAAGCAATTTTTTTTTTATATATTTGTGCACAACAACACCAACCCAACATGTATTCAAATATCATTAAAATAGCTGAAACAAAGGAGGCATCAACTGCACGGGAGCTTTAGAATAAAGTGTACTAAACAGCAACCTAGTCATAACAGTGACCCTGTTTCTTTGGAATTACTATGTGATAAACTCGTCTAAATCAGAAGAGTGCATGTAGTATAAAGTTTCTCTCTTATTGATTGCATTATATCTAGTTCAACCTAGGTAAAGATAATTTAGAAGGAAGTAACAATAAAGAACACACTCGCATTTAACATGGCACAAAATGAGAACGCAAGAAAGAGTCAATAGGAATCGGTTCTCATCCAAATACTATCTTATAAACAGGTATAGGTAAAAAAGAATAAATAATGGTATAGCTTACTGGTTGTATCATATCCAGTTGAAAGAAGTTAACAAAAGAGAACACACTCACATCTAACATGGCACAAGATGCGAACTCAATAAACAATTTGGTGTGAAATCTTAAGCAAAATATACATGTGCTGACATGAATCAGGGTATGATGGAGATAGGGAGGATAACACTTGCGTTTTTAATAAGAATTTGTTGTTTTTCTTTGCTACATGAAGAAGTGCAACTTCAAATGGATCAATTTTAACAGCACAATAACATTTGTGTTCGTCATATTAGGAACACTTGTATGAAATCAATCCAATGAGGCGTAGTATAGATTTTCAGGTAGAAGTATCCCCTATCCAGTGCCAACATTTCCTGGGTAAAAAATATTATGCCAGTTGTCAAAAAACGAAAAGCTCTAACCCAAGCATTAATCCATGTAGTCGGTGGGCCTAATATATAAGGGCACAGTGGATGCCAGACCCAAGCAGCATAACAACGCTATGACAGCACCCACGTCACAGGGTCAGCTGGCAGAGACAATACATACTGGGGAACATTGATATATCTACTGCTTAACTCAAACCTATACCAAATTAACAATGGACTTCCTTAATATGAAAGCTAACGAAAAGAGGGAAACAAAAAAAAAAACAAACATCAACCACGAGCTTGCTTTGTGTGGGCTGTTCAGTTAATTTCAGAAACGTGGTACAACTTAGAGTGGCCATCCTGTTGTTCTCCTTATGCCGTGGAGCTATACCATTTCTGTTACGTTTCAAATTTTCAAGAGGTTTCAAAATGTTTTCATGCATAACCACTGAGAAGCCACTATGTGCTTCCTAGTGAAATTTAGCCTACTAATTAAGGAGAACCCAAACCCTATACTCATCCAAGTACTATCTTATAAACAGGTCTAGGTAAAGAGAATATGTATATAATGGTATAAGTTACTGACTGTATCATATCTAGTTCACCTCTCAGGAAATTACAATTTCAAAGAAAGTAAGCAAATAGAGCTCACTCACATTTAACATGGCACAAGATGCGAACTCGATAAAGAGTCGACAGGAATCAGTTCTCCGCCTTTTGGAAAAACGCATGCTGAATAAGGCTCTCTTTCAGCCTCAAAGGCAGAACCACCGGCAGGTCATCATCAAAATTGCAGCTGCCTACCAAATTGCCCCTCTTGTCACAGATTAACACATATCCATAGCAGGTGACAAGCACGTCTCCCCCGTTGGTGGCGACCTTTGCCCACCAATCCCCTTGCTCCTGGTAACGCCTGATATCCATCACCGGCAGCGTTACCCGGTACTGGAACGCCCAGACGTCGTGCTCGCGGTCCTGAAGCATGAAGATGTTCATCCCCGTCATGCCGTCCTTGCTGGTGGAGGCAGCCAGCGTGCCACCCATGTCAAACAAGTGCATGACATGGCGGGGGTTCACGGGCGGCGGGCGTATCTGCCGGAACGACTCCGTCACGGTGTCGAACACCAGGATCTTGTGGTAGGGCGGGGCATCGAACTTCTTTCTCCAGTGCAGGTGCAGTCTGGCATCGAGAAGGACCGCGGCGCCGAAGATGGGTGGTCCTCCCCTGCTTATGAGCTCCGTTTCGACCGGCGTTACCGAACAACGGATGATCCTCGGGTTGTCGGTTCCCACGGTGAGGAGGCGGTACTCGATCAGGCAGTCCATGTTGTAGAGGTCGTTTGGGTATCTCCAGTATAGCACGCGGTACTCCCCCGAAGGTGGGTGCCGGAAGAGGCCGAGGAGGTTCTCGACGCGGTGCTTCGGGTTGGGGTTGAGGGGCGCCCACTGTCGCGTCGTCGGGTTGCAGATGTACTGGCCGGAGATGATAAGGCCGTCGCAGGAGGCGGAGGCGGTGAAGCCGAAAGGGAAGAGTTCGGGGAACCTGAAGAGTATCCGGATCTCGCGTGGGTGGACGGCTCTGAGGTGGGGGTAGAGGCGGCTGCCGTAGGCCGAGACGAGAGGGAGCTCCGGCTGGCGGCGGTGGTGGTCGAGGAGGAACGCGGGGTCGGAGGCGAGGCGGCGCCAGGAGCGGCAGACCGCGCGGCAGCGGAGCACGGACTTGGGCGGGAGGAGGACCAGGATCTCCCGCAGGATCTCTTCCGGGATGCCGGCGAGGCGGTCACGCCCGGACCGGAGCGTCATCGGTGAGGTTGGCGGGTGGTTGAGGATGGAATGTGCTCGGCGGCGGCGTGCGCTCGAGCAGCCGGGATTTGGGGATCGCCGGAGTGGTGAACGGGTCGAACCGTGAAATTGTACTGGAGTACTATGTATGAAGCCCAAGTGCCCAACACCACCACATAGCCCAGGCCCACAAGAAAATGGTATCCCATTCCACACTTGGTTGCTGCAGTAAAAAGGAAAAAAAAGTTTCCCTCAAAAACAAAAGGTAAAACGAAAAGAATTCCGAGCAAGTCAAAAACAAAAAAATTGGTCCAACACATAAAAAAAAAAGAGCAGCTCCTATTTCGGCTTGGGACAAAAAGTGATGACCACAATAGATACTCAACACTCGTGCTCCTACAGAGGAAAAAATGTGTATAGGCTTAATTGTTGGCGCGACTTCGTCGTGTATGCAAAATGCCCAAATTCGGGCGCGAGGGAAATTTCATCTGGACCTTCCTACCCTCGTCACCATCATCGCCGCATTCCCATCCTTCCAGGAGCTCGCCGCATCCCCTTCCGAGCTCCGGGTGATGCGCGTGACCTCCGCCAAGGACTGGGGCACGAGCTTGGTTAGGGCCCCTGACGACCTCCTGGCTGCGGCCAACAGTTGTTCGTGAGTGGCCAAACCCTCCCCACCCCTCGCGCGAGTTTTTGGTTTCTTGCAAGCTCGGTTTGCTATATATAGTCCAAAGGTTTGGCGCAGTTCTGGGACAAAATGACACTCGACAATGTCATGACGGTTTGTGTCATCCTTCATAATATGATTATCGAGGATGAGAAGAGAATGGATTTGGACTATGTGTATGAAAATGTTGGCACTCGTGACTCGGTGTAAAACCTCGTAAGAACCGGGAACGAATCCAAGCTTTCCTTGACTCGTGTAATTCGGACCATTTGGTTGACACGCGCCAAAAAAAATCATTGATTTGAACTGTTATTGACAAACGGGAATGGCGGAAAAATCGGCTCTAGTTGTTAGGGACAATGAATTACCTTAGGCGGTGTTTTGTACATAAAAAAATGCCTATGTGGCATTGGTCAACAACTGCTGGTTTAGAACCTGCTGTAGAGGAGGAGAGGGGTGACAGACATTCTAAGGTGCCGCATTGATCATTTCCCTATGAGGTACTTGGGATTGCAACTGGCACTCCGTCCGTTGACTAGGGCAGAATGGCAGCCGCTAATTGATTGTGTGATCGATTTTCTCCCGGCCTGGCAACGAGGACTCATAGACAAACAAGGCCGGCTGGTGCTAATCAAGTCAGTGGTCACGACTAGACCTATTCATCAGTTGCTAGTGGCTGATGCCCCGGTACGGGTGATCGAGGAGATCGACAAGTGGTGACGTGCCTTCTTCTGGGCTGGGAAGGAGAAGGTGAATGGAGGGCAGTGTTTGGTGGCGTGGTCCAACGTGTGTAAGCCGTATGAATTTGGGGGGCTAGGAGTGAAGAACTTGACACTCCAGGGCATTGCACTCCGCACTAGGTGGGAGTGGCTGCGCAGAACTGATGCTTCCAGGCCCTGGCAAGGCTTGCCGGCGGTCAAAGATGAGATGGCGCGCATGGTCTTTGATAGCCTGGTCAGAATTCAAGTGGGACGAGGGGATAGAGTCCTTTTTTTGGAAGGATAGATGGATCAATGGCAGATCGGTTACACAGATTGCGCCATCAGTTGCTCAATTGGTGTTGACCAGAGTTAAGAACAAGCGAACGGTGCAGGAAGCTTTGGTCGAGAACAGGTGGACTGCAGACCTAGCTGAGGAGTTGTCGATGGAGGGGTTCGTCCAATGTGTGGAGCTGTGTGAGGCCATCCTTCAGGTGGACAGGCATGAGGAGGACGAGGATCTTTTCATCTGGCCGAGCACTAGCTCAGGTAGTTTTTCGGCGAGTTCGACGTACGAATGGTTGTGCCAGGGCGGTGAAAGGTTTGCAACTGCAAGTTGTATTTGGAAGTCAAAGGCGACCCTCAAAGATATTCCAGTGGCTGGCTGTTAAGAATAGACTTTGGACCACAGACAGAAGGGCCAGGCATGGATTGCAGGATGCTCCGAATGCATGTTTCTTGTGCATACAGGAGACCGACACAGTGGATCACATCCTTGTGCAGTGCCCGTATGCGCGGGAAGTGTGGTGGAGATGCCTCCGGGAAGTGGGCATAACTGACAACACACCAACGGTGGACGACGAACTGGAGAACTGGTGGCTCAGAGTTAGGGCTAGATTCAGAGGAAAGGAAAAGCGACAGTTTGACTCTCGAGTCATTCTGATTTGCTGGGTGCTGTGGAAGCAGCGGAACGCGAGGGCCTTCAACAACGTTTCCTGCTTTGCTACACCAAAGGTTTTGTGCAGGAGGATTGAGGAGGAGGCTAGGCTGTGGGGTTTAGCAGGAGTAGGCGTTCCCAGTAGTTTAGGAGAGTAGGCTTTTTGTTTTTGTTTGGGTGTGAGTTTGCCTGCCCTGGCTGTTCGCAGCAAGGTTCGTCAGGTTCTTGTAAAACTTTTTGCTGCCTTCTATAAAACAACGGTACGCTGTCGCGTACCCTTGAGAGAACCTGCTGTAAGTAACTAATAAAGAATTAGGACTGCTGCTATGCAAGTTGAAATAATTATGAGCCGCAAACTTTTAGACTAATGATGCATTTTACTCTTGTTGTAATTTGAAATATTGTTGTATTGTGCTATGTTACATTTCATTTAATTTGCTGTTAAATATAGTTCGAATATACGGAGTAGTTTATATGCATACTCACATGAAATAGAGAAAAAGCGGGTGTCTAGCTCAGCGTTTTTGCGTATCTGGATTCTGGAATGGTAGCAGCCTCCATACTCAAAGACAGGTTTTTTGCATATCCGCTAGAATGCTAGCTTGCTCTAAGAAATTTGCGGCTAGTGCTCAGGTGTAACCGTGTAAGATGCATTTGTTAAAACTCTGGTGAAAGAAGCATTACCACTTCAAAATATAATTGCATTTCTTGGTCATTCATCCAAGTGAGGTGCTACATGAAATTGAATGAAAGCACATTAATAAGAGAAATGCTAGTATTCATAGATCATACAATAGAATAAACACGAGGTTAGCAAGCACCATATGTACATTAGCCGGCCCTATGAGAAGAAGAGCCCTAGTGGCTAGACTAGGTCGTGTTGAGTGTAGTGGTGGTGTGTTACATGGTTCTGCGTGATGGAGCTAGCCATGAAGGATTGTAATCAAAACTCTTTGCTTAACTAATTTTAAAACTCCAGTTTCAAAAAAAAAGAGCCCTAGTGGCTACATCATCTTCTCGCATCTCGACACATGGGACGGGAAAATAGACTGTTGGAGCAAGTGTATATTGACCCACAGTTCGCCTTTTCCTGATAAAACGTAATGTGATCCCCAAGTATTCAGCGTCTTCTCATTCCACACTTCCTATGAATATTCCATCAACGTGGCCTGTGGAGGACCGGTTGATAAGATCGAGGACATTCCTAGTAGTAATGCCTGATCTACATACCCGACAATGTTGCGACTCTTCACTTCAGACAACATATATGAGAACAGTGTGGTCAAGAGTGTTGTCTAATGAACACTAACACGTGAAGAACAAAGCAGGGTTGTCGCACGGCAGAGGCCTAAGCCTTTAACCGAAGTTGATAAACACAACTGGTGAAAGGTAAAGATTAGTTATCCCACTCTACCGGAGAACTATTAAACATATAGGCAACAGTTGAAGTACTCCACCATTGCCTGAAAGTAGCAAACAGAGCCAGAGGAAGAGTCAGTAAGTTAAATGTATCAATTAATTCAAGTTTTAAGTTAAATGCATATCCATGGATGCTTAGATCTGTGCAAGGGTAAGCTTAAAGCGAGATACACATACATGGAAAAGAAATTTCACTGAGGCTGCATTACCAAGTACACAACAGAATTAAATATATTTTGTGCACAACAACACTAAACTAATATGTACCCTAGAATCTATTAAATAGCTGAAACAAAGGAGGCATCAACTACACAGAGCTTCAGAATACACAGTGATGGGATTATAATACATCAAAATTGGCTATCATGCAGATTTCATCGTAAAGTCTGCACTGAATCCAAGTTCAGCAAACCTAGTTATAATAGTGCACCTTGTTATCCACAAGAATAGATAACAAAAGGTCAGCGAGAGCTTTATGTGCTATTTAACACAACTAAGGTTTTCTCTCGCTCCACCTCCCCCCTGTATTTCCCCATGGCACTCTGGACTTGTGATTATTTATGAAAGTGTTCAGGCTGGCCCCAGGGGCCCGCCGTAGTTACAGTAAAAAAAGGTTTTCTTAAAACATTATAAATCATATACACAAATTAATTACAGAAGTTCTGAATACATAAAAGACAAAAAACAATGACATGAAATCTGCAACAAATATACACTATGCGTATCAGTTTTTCTGCTGGCATGGGTCAGGGTACTGGCCATATGTTGTACGAGTTGGCCATGTTGCCAAATGGGTTAAATCCATCTGTAGCAAGGCCAAGTCTCAGATTATTTGGATCCTCAGCAAAATCTAGATATTTTTTTTATCGAAGTCCTTCCATGCATCGCCATCAGCTGGATGTCTAAGTAAATTATTGTCGGTCTTCAGGTCCACTTTATGCCATTGTGTTTGTGCGGATGTAACTTCTGAAAGGAACAACCTCGTTAATCATGGTATAATGGGAAAATATCTCAGAACCTTCCAAGGAACCTTTCTCTTCGTTCCATTTTTTCATCTTGAATCCTTACATATTAGGCATTTCTCGAGGTCTTTATTATCTCCCCAGAATAGTACACAGTTGTAAACATGGAACTTTTCATATGAAAGTCCCAGTGCCTTGAGGTATAGCTTCATCTCATAATTGGATTTTGGCATTGCACTGCTAGGCTATGAAGAGTCATTCATGTGTTGTAGTGCATCGAATGCCTTATTGTTGATCTTATGTTTTGACTTCAGATAAAGTGCGCTCACAATATGTTTTAGTCTTGAGACATAAGTATCAGGGCCCTAGGCGCTTAGCATCTTCTATCTGTATAGATAAAAGTGATCGAAACCAGACTCTGGGTATAGGGACTCTAACAAAGCAAAATCTTCATTCTCCATGCCGCCCTCGTGCTTGGCGTGAGGATGATCATCTTTAGGCGGATCAATATTATCAGATACCAGGCGCACCATATAGTTCACCATGATAAATCCAATTAGTCTATGATACTGACATCCTGTAAAGGTGTAGATGATCGTGCACTTCTTGTTTAGTCGTAGTGCCCCTAGTGTTCAGACACTTGGAGCATGGGCAAAACATATCCTCGTCCCCAAAATGAGCTTTAACAAATTCCATAAAATCTTCATGTCACTGAGGTGTCGCTTTGAAAATTTGACGTCTGGATGCTTTATCCATGTTCTGTCCATCTATTTAGGGTATAGATGAACAGGTTGGTACAAATCTAATCGAAGGTATTTGAGCAAACAGATCGAATATACTACCATAAAATCTAAGGATTTGAGGAAACTAAGTGTTGGGCAATCGACTAGATTGAAGCGATAACTAGACAACTAGTCCTACTTGCCTGAATCTAGTAGCATGGGCACGTACTGTGTGGGGATCGATGGCTGGTGCGTCTCTAGAAGAAACGGGCCACATTCCGGTGGCAGCCCAGCTAATGCGGCAGAGAGATGGCGGGCCGGAGGCTCCTGGCTGACCGCCGGTGGTGCGTCTCCAGAAGAACAACGCCGAATGAGGAAGGGATGGCCGCTGGATTGAATTAGTTGCGGGTTGGAAGTGTTTTTGGCGCGTGCAGGGGAAAAAATTGTCGTGCGCGGTAGGAAGCATTTTCGATAATTATGTCTTGGTTATCTACATGTCTTATTATAGACCCACTAGCGTACAGAGAAATCAGATGACCTAACATAGCACAGTGGCAAGGAACGGCCGAATCAACTATTGTTTGGTCTCGTGTTCGAGGTTCAGCATCCTTATTTTTTGATGAATCAACAGGGCATCATCAGGTTCAGTCGTACTAGTTCAGTAAAATGACAGGACACCGCGGCATGTTGGCATGTCACAATTATCTGATCAATCCGAGCACTTTTGTGAAGTAAAACTAATAGTCGTGGAAAATGTGTGCTTCAAATGAGCTCCAAAGTTAGGGTAAATAGTGATGAGGACATCCTTAGTTCCTTACCATCTTTTCCTAAAGATGATGTTGTTGTTCAAGCTCCAACTAATGAAGTTCGGATTGGTCCTATGACTACGACACATGCAAAGCTACTTGGCCAACAGGTGAAGTGATGTTTATGATTATGAGAATTTTATACTACATAAGTCTTTGTATTTGTATATGATTAGGTATGAGGATGGCTCAAGCATTCCACATGGAGAAGGAGAGTCATAGCAAGATGACGAAGAGATGATTCCAAACATATGTGCGAGGGGGAAGAGGGAGGCAGGCGTATCACTAGAAGAAGGAGGTCATGCGTGACAAGTTGAGGTGGCGCACCCCAGGACATACAAGGGATGATCACATACGTCTAAGGTACACCACATGAGGCCTGCATGCCAGTTGGACCGAACCCAAGATGGGTCGGGTTGTATTTGAGTCCTAGTCGAACTAAAGTCGAGTCCAAGTCCTAGTTCGGCCGCCCCAACTCCTATTAGTACATGGGGGAGCGCCACAAGTCCTTTAGACCACGTTTTAACTAAACCCTAGATTGTATTGCACAAGCTTTCATCGATTAGTGGTCCTCTTTGTTTCGATCAGGAATACACCTCTCCACTTTGTTTTGACCTGGAGATTATTGCTACCAAAGTTTGAGTGTAATCTGTTGTTACACGGGGAATTAGTAGATTACAAACCGCTTTGTCGGCGGCTACGTTGCGCAAGCGTGTGGTGCTGTGAATATCCATTGGGTTGAAGAGTTGTTGCATTGGCAACGGGGGAACAACCGGAGAGTTCGAGATCGCGAGTTACCATCAAGTTATCATCCATCTACCATCGGCTCACTGAGAAGATCGGGCAACCCCTTATCATCTTGGTATCAGATTTCCAGCGTTTACTCAGTGAGCAATCCATCCCCGTAATTTAGATTTATTTTCGTCCTATACGGAAAAAGCCAAAAATATTAGGGTTAGATTTCGCCTTAAACTAGATCTCATCAGTTTGTTCGTCTAGTTGCTGATCGTTTTCCTTTTTTGCGTATCCTTTTTCCTTTCTGAGTCATAGTAGGAGTCTAGGTTTTCCGTGCCTTTTGGTTTTGATCTTGGTCGGAATCGAGTTTGTTTTCATCTTTGCCGAGTTGGAGTTGAAGTCGGTTTCTGCCGCGCGTCCTGCCACGACTCGGTTTTGGCCGTTTTTCTCTGCCAAGTAAGAGTTCGAGTTTGTTTAGGTTTCCGTCTAGGTTTTTCTTTTCCTGTTTTTTTTTCAATATGTTTCCTTTTTTAACTTAGACACAACCAATCTACAACATTGGTGTAGGAGCTTTACTAAACGAGACTAGCTTTCTTTGTTTCTCTACGGGCTGCTCAGTTAGGGTTTCGTGACTTTCAGTTTTTCTTCAGTGCTATATATATAGGACTGCACTATTTGACAAACGTTCTGAGATTTGCGGAAGTACTACACATGCACCTAACTAGTAATTGATAACTAATTGCATGCGTGCAGATAAGATAGAAAAGGTGATGTCACTCTAGATTCTCTCTTATTTCGCAAATTTAAAATGTTTTATAGGTCAAACCGTTAGCTCGATTTATAATCCGTTTTCATCATTAAATCAGTCGCAACAAGATCTTCGAAACTAGATCCCATGTTTATATGTTCCAACAACTTTTTTTCGAGTTAAAAGTTACCAACCCGTCGTATGTAAGTTACCATCCTAATCGTAAATAGTTACCCACTTCCTAAGGGTTATTATTTGATCTCATGTGCTATCGTAAGTAATGTGTGAGTTACCATACTATTCACATGTTATTAGCGGCTTCAAGAACGTTTATATTGGTAAGTATATCACCATCATAGTGAAATTTCACTTGACACCTTGATAATACATCATCATCATGTGGTAAGTTTTCACTCGTTATCCTGATATGTACATCATCACCATGTGGTAACATTTTACTCGACACTATAAGTATATCATCACCATGTGGTAACCTTTCACTCGAAACCACGATAACACATTGATACGTCCATTTCGCATCACTATTTTACATCATAATTTATCTTTATTCATTGATATATTTTGTATTGTGATACACTAATTATGTTATTTTAGCTTATTTTGCATGTTTTGCATTTTTGGGAGATTCGTTTTCCGGAATCAGATGGAAAAGTACCTGTCAAGACACCTGACCTGCAAAGCTCAGAAAATTCCAGGAAAATTCAGGAGATATTATTTTTGGAAATAAGTCACGGAGCCAAAAGGGGGCACGGAGGCGAGCCACCAGGGGCAGGGCGACCCCTGGCCGCGGGTCCAGGTGGGGCCGCGGCTGGGACCCGCCCCTGGTCCCTGTGGCCCCCCTCTGGCTCTCCTTCAGCGTATTACTAGACTTTGACCTAAAAACGTCGGGGCAAACCTCAAAGAAATATTCCGCCGCCTCTACGAGGCGGAAACCAGGCAGGAAGAAGAAGGTAATCTGCCGGGGAAATTCCCTCCCGGAGGGGGAAATCGCCATCACGCCGGGCATCATCGGGATCATCATCAACATCATCTCCACCACCAGCACCTTCATCACCATCATCACCCCATCTCATCCCGCTGTAGCTTTTGAAGTTGTGACTTGTTAGTTCATTGGGATCACTTCCCGAGTGTTAATTACCCTTTGTAGTTGATGCTTGTGAGTTTTATTGGTGAATTACCGTTGCGATCAGATTGTTATCCATATTCATACCACCACTGATCATGATCTATATGATGTCTCCTGAGTAGTTCATTTGGTTCTTGAGGATATGGGGAATGCCTAGTTGCTAGTAATTGCATAATGTTGAGTAATATTTAATTGTTTGATGACTCATGTTGTGTTGTTATTCCTCTAGTGGTATCGTGTAAACGTCGACTACATGATACTTCTGATGGGGTCGCAGCATAGAAAACAAAAAATTTCCTACGCGGCAAGCGGAATAAACCCCAAGGATCTAGATCCAATCCGGTGAAGTGCAGCAACGGGCAGCACCTCCGTGGCATCCACACGTACGGCTCGATGAAGACGTCAACTCCTTGATCCCGCAAGCGAGAGGACGTGGCCTTGATGATCTCAGCAGCACGACGGTTGTGCCGGTGTCGATGACGATCTCCACGAGCAGGGCTTCGCCAAGCCAAGCAAGAGGAGAGGGAGAGGAGGAGGTGGCGCAGCCCCCTAGGGCTAGGGTGGTGCGGCAGCTCTTGGTGGAGGTGGTGGCACGGCAGCCCTCCGGGGAGGAGGGGTGCGGCTAGGGTTTTAGGGTGGAGGGAGGTGGTGCGGCAGGGGACTTGGGGCGGCAGCTCAAGGGGTGTGCCGCACCCCTCCCCCCTTTATATAGGTGGACGGCTAGGGTTACGGTAGGGGCCGGCCGGCCCCTTGCTTGCCCCCCAAGTTGGAGTCCATCTAGGACTCCTCCTTGGGCCCCTTTCCTAAAGGGGTGGAGGCCCAACTCCTAGTCCAACTAGGAGTGGGTTCCCCCCCTTCCTTAGCCGCATGCCCATGTGGGCCATTGGGTGGTGCGGCTGGCCCAAGTGGCCAACTACACCCCTTGGTCCATGTGGGCCCCATACAATATGTGGTCCCACTTCTAGAACCTTCTAGAACATTCCGGAACCTTCCGGTACCCTGCAAATAATTTCCGGAACTTTTCCGAAACCTCCGGAAACAACTTTCCATATATGAATCTTATTCTCCGGACTCCTCCGGAACCTCTCGTGACGTCCGGGATCCCATCCGAGACTCCGAATCACCATTCGTTCATTTCATCATTTAATTCATCGCAAAACCTAATTTCATCGGAACGTTAAGTGTGTGACCCTACGGGTTCGAGAATGCATAGACATGATCATATCAATAATTAATAGCGGGACCGGGATGCCCATATTAATTCCTATACACTCAACGAAAACCTTTTCTCGATTGAACCACGATACCGGAGATTCAATTAATCTCATATACGATTCCCTTTGTCTCACGATATTTTACTTGCCCGAGATATAATCGTTGACATCCCCATGTCCAGTTTTATCTCGTTACCGGCAAGTTCTCTTTACTCGTCCATAATATAGGATCCTCGTGATTACTACCTAATCACCTGTCTGCAGACTTTTGATGCTATATTATCGAGAAGGCCTGGAGATATCTTCTCCGTCACATGGAGGGACACATCTCACTCTTGATTCATATCACCCAACAACCCACCATCGGAGATGCCTGAAAGCCACCTTTATAATCACCCAGTTACGAAGTGACGTTTGATGTCCACAAAGTATTCCTCCGGTGAACGGGAGTGATATAATCTCATGGTCTAAGGAAACTATATTTGGCATATGAAAAAGTGTTGACAACAAAACTTTTGTGACACGATTAATTGCAACTCTTTATTTGGGTCATGTCCATCACACCATTACTCTTAATGATATGACTCCGTTATCAAGTGACTATAACAAGTCCATAGTTAGGAAACTCTAACTATCTCTTGATCAACGAACTAGTCCTGTAGAGGCTCACTAGGGACTCCGGGTGTTTATATTCCACACATGTATTATGTTTCCATTTAATACAATTATAGCATGGATAATAAACTATTATCATAAACGTGAATATGCTTAATAAACCATTTTATTATTGCCTCTAGGGCATATTCCCAACAGTCTCCCACTTGCACTAGAGTCAATAATCTAGTTTACATTTCCTCGATCCAACACCCATGGAGTCTCACTCATGAAGTCTCAGTGCTGATCATGTTTGCTCGTGGAAGAGGTTCTGTCCGTGCTCTGTACTTTACAGCTCTTTATGTCCTTTGCAAAAATTTGTAACTGTTTGACATTACTTTATCATCACATGATAAACTTCCTATCATCCCATGATAAAACTCATTATCATATAATGCATATAATATGTTTGGTTATAGAGTGAGATATTCGTATCCTTTTATGCCTATATGTATGATCAGTCAAATGGACTTTCTCATAACATATTGATAGCGCGAGAGGTGTTAATCAATCACGCTTCGTTGGGCACCCCAAGAGGAAGGTTTGAGGAGCACAGCAGCAAGTTTTCCCTTAGTTAGAAACCAAGGTTATCGAACCAGTAGGAGTGAGAAATGCTTCAGAAGGTTGTCCACAACTGCAATGGCGCCAGAAAAAGAGCTGTTGCAGGGGAGACAGTGGAACCTGCAGAACACAATCAAACTACTTTGCCCCAACGAAGCAGTGAGGTTGTCAATCTCACCGGCCTTGCTGAATACAAACGATTAAATATATGTGTGGAAGGAAGCTTGTTTGCAGTAAATGAAAGCAGTAGAGCAGTTGATTTAATTGCAGATGTAAAAGAATAGACCGGGGTCCACAGTTCACTAGTGGTGTCTTCTCCATAAATAAAATACTACACATGCTGGGTAACAAATTACAGCTGGGCAATTGACAGAATAGAGAATGCATGACAATGCATGAACATTGCATAATACAGAGGATGAGGATGTCTATATGAGATGCTTTGGGAATTACGAAAAAATACATAGATAGCTGTTCCAAGCATACACCTATGCCTAAATAGTCCACCTTTGAGATAACATACCGTAAAATCTCTCCAGTATTAAGTTGCAAGCAACAGACAATTGCATGAAGAACTGTGCATAAAGTTTACTCCCTAGTAGCAACGGCACTCCCCCGTCCTTATATGTTTCTGTCACTCAAGCCAAGGCACACAGGGACCGAACCCACTATCTAGCATAAATACTCCCTCTTGGAGATACAAGCAACTACTTGATCAAGGCAATTACAAGTACCGGAAAGCATGCAAGATCACAAATAACATAGACATGATAATATCAATAATCAACATCACAAGGTACTTCTCTATTCATTGGATCCCAGCAAACACAACATGTAGCATTACAATAAGATGATCTTGATCATGATAGGCAGCTCACAAGATCTAAACGTGATAGCACAAGAGGAGAAGACTACCATCTAGCTACTGCATGGACCCGTAGTCCAAGGATGAACTACTCACACATCTGTCCGGAGGCGGGCATGGTGGTGTAGAGCCCTCCGGCGATGATTCCCCTCTCCGGCAGGGTGCCGGGGAGAGCTTCAGAACCTTCTCGAACTAGGGTTGACGACGGCGGCGGCGACGAATGTTTTTCTGGAATTTTGATCGGGTACTTAGGGTTTTCTCGTCGGGGGGATTATATAGGCGAAAGGGCGGCGTCGGTGGAGGCCCGAGAGGGCCACACCACCTGGTGGCGCAGCAGACAGGTGGGCCGCGCCACCCTAGGGTGTGGTCGCCCTCTGGTGCGTCTTCGGCTCCCCTTTGGACTCCGTGTGCGTGACGAAATTATAAGATCCTGGGTTTTTGTCCCGTCCGATTCCGAGAATATTTCCTTAAGTACTTTTCTGAAACGGAAAAACAGCAGAAAAAAGGAACTGGCACTGGGGCATCTTGTTAATATGTTAGTTCCAAAAATGCATAAAAATGCTATAAGATGTAAACAAAACATATAGCAAAAGGTATGAAAACAAGCATGGATCATAAGAAATTATAGATATGTCGGAGACGTATCACATATGCATCCGGAACTCACTCGATCTTGAAACAACTTTCTCAAACCAAAATATTATATCTTATTTCAATCCTTGAATTAATCATATACTCCTATATGTTGTAGACTTAACAAATCGACAGTGTATCATGTCACTTCGATATTTCCGATCATGCTTTCGCTGTGCTACTCTGATATTAAGAGATCTCCAATTTAGTTTGGCTTTATGACTTCAACCAAGTCCACCATTTTCTAAATTTATCTCAATTTCATGAAAAATGACTCCTCATTCAACATGTTCTTACTATTAAGAACTTGGGTCACATATCGTCATATACAAACACATGGTTCTTATATGTTGAGACCTATGAACAATTCATAGTGAATTCCAACATATCCTCCAACCATCAATTTTGTACTGAGTTCTCAACTCAATGACTTTAATATTTATCAAACTCATCTATCCTTCATAGATACATTCATCTACATGAATATTTGACGTTCAAACTAACTTCATAAGTTATGCATTGGTCCATGACAACATTTACAACATTTACGAAATCTCCATTTCATTCAAACACGATGTTGTAAACTCCCACTCAAATATACACCATACACATATTAAATTGTGAAACCACTATGGCTCCCACTCAGAAATATGTTATCTTTATATTTGACCATGATTAACTAGTTCCCACTCAAACATATGTCACCACATATTTTGATTATGGAAATTAATTTCTGCTCTAACTTAATATATGTCACCACATATCTTAATTAGATCTCACTCAGTTTCTTATGCACTTTCTCGACAATTTGGACTCCTCCAAAAATTTCTTAACTCTTAAGATTCGAGAACTTATATACGAAACGCCAGCACCTTGCCAGCTCTAAGTTTTATTTATTCCACACAAACTCTTTGCAAAATAAATATGTGAAACATTCTTTTCACAAAATCAAGTAACGATTACTTTATGATTTAAACTTAAAATAGAATGACTTTTAGTCACTTTCGTATTTTAAAGTTTCTATTTCTTCTTTTGTAGTTTTGCAGGTATGTCTTGTTTCTCAAACATGACAAGTAAATCATGAATATTATTTTGCAACTTTTGAAAAATTTCATATTCTTGAACCCTACTTCTCTTTAGACAAGCTAAACCAAAATTCAATGATCACCATCATTAAAACCTTTTATGTGTCAAGTTTTAACCAACATAGCACTTTACATATGTGCCACTTGATACATAAACATGCAAGGTTTAAGCTTTCTAAATTTATTCCAACAATTCTTTTATCCATGAAACCATTTCATGATAAAACCACTAAAACACACAACACAACCAAACACATTGGTTTGTTCCTTTTAGTCTCACATTGTGGAATCTCTATTCATAATCTCATATGAATATTCTACAAAACTTCATTTGCTTTTTAATTATCTCATAATTATTGCAACCACTATTTCACATAACTCATATGCGAAACGCAAATCATTAAATAGATCCTTTATTTAAAACAGAGTGTTATCAAAATAAATCTAAATGATACAAATAAAACCTTAAAACCAAATCCCTTCTTTATGACCACATAATATCAAATATAATGTGACTACAATACTTTAGGTTTATCAAAACACTTTTGAATAATCCCTAAATATTGTAATTTGTGATAACACTTGTCACAAGTCTTCATACTAAACAATAACTCAAATATTTTGTCTCTTCTGATCAAATCGAAAAAGACTCAATTATCTTGTTAACTTAATATCCTCCACTTCCATGGTCTCATCATGACATGAATAAATACTCCTATTTACTCATTCACGATAAGATAATGATGTCTCTTATTCACTGAAAAAATTCCATCAACACTTGTGTTTACTTTCCAGTTACTCATGGCATTTTCAGAAAATGGCATTTTTAATTATGCTACTTGGTGATGCGCATCAGAATACTCACCAACACTATAGCACAACTAAAAACAAATCTCATCATTAAGTATTGGATATTTTAGCATGTCTTTATTTTATAAGTGTTTAACTAATTATCATTTAAATCTAACAAAGGACAATAATCTCATAACCGAAACGTGATCTCCAAAAAGGATTACTCATGAAAATAGAACAACCACTTGTCTTTAACATGAATGACCGTCTCACAAACCGAGACACACTAATTTAAGATCACACTTAATTCGATTACAAAACTCATTCAAATCCTCTAATTTAAAACGATAAATGTAGAAGTGAAATGACGCCAGCATCAACTCCTTGATTGCCATCTTCTCGCGAAATCCACTCAGTCCCTCCATGCACTTCTCAAACGGCGGGCCCTGTTTTCACAAAACAGCACAAGTATCAAATACTTAGCTCACCACAAGTGTAAATGGGACATTTAAACATTTATAACCAGTATATCAAAATATACCTTCTGCATTGGCTACGGGATTCCTTTCGATCTGACGAAGTCGAGACATCAGTTCCGGATAAGTGATCGAATCCCTTTCCTTGACATAGTCTCTGACACAATTCTTGAATTTGGGATGAAGCGAATGCAACAGCCCATCTATCGCGAATTCGTCACTCATCTCCATATCCCAAGCATCCACAAGAGTGTAATATATCCTATACATTTTCTTCAGATGTTCCTCTAAGCGATCATTTTCTTCCATCTTAGTTGAAAGAAATACACCTAGACCTTCAAACCTTGCAATTCTCACTTGTGCTATGAAGATTTTCTTTAGCTTAGTGACAGTCTCAATGGCACTCAAGTTCTTGAATTGTTTGGACAGGTCTGAATTCATGAAGAGACTCATCAACCAATTGACTTGAATGTGAGTCTTACTCCGACTGAGCCAAGCCATACGCTTGTTGTAACTTGCAGAAGCATCGGGTTTCTCTTCTAAGGGTTCATGTAACACGTAGAGCTGATCATTGGTTGATAGGACTTCTCTAAGACGTTCGTACCACTCGATGAAGTTTGACCCATCGACACGCACCTCCTCAGCAAGAAACATACTACTGTAGTCGCCCATGATCTACAAGGATTTTGCAAAGACATCTTTAGGACACTTTGTTTATGATAATTTTAGTTCAACTTAATCAAATTAATATATGAACTCCCACTAAACTCAACATCTCTCTGGTTGTTTAGTGACACACGATCCAAATCCACTACACCACAACCGATCATCACGTGAGGTGATGTAGCTTCAATGGTGAACAACTCAGTGTTGATCATATCATTCATATGACTCGTGTTTAACCTTTCGGTTCCGTGTTCCCGAGGCCATGTCTGTACATGCTAGGCTCGTCAAGACAACCGTAGTATTTTCGCATGTGCAAACTGGCTTGCACCCGTTGTATGTGAATGTAGAGTCTATCACACCCGATCATCACATGATGCTTCGAAACGACGAACTTTCGCAACGGCGCATACTAGGGGAGAACACTTAATTATCTTGATATTAACATGAGAGATCACCTTATCATGCTACCGTCGCGATCACATCTAAGCATAACAATAAGGTGCATAAAAAGGGATTAACATCACATGCAATTCAAAAATTGTGATATGATATGACCTTTCTTCTTATGCTTTTTGATCTCCATCTTCAAAGCACCGGCAAGATCTCCATCTCCGGCATGATCTCCATCATCGTGGCGCCATCACCATGGTTGTCCACCAACTATTGCAACTACAACTAATGCTACTCTTAGCAATAAAGTAAAGCAATTACATGGTGATCCAATGACTCGCAGGTCACATAAAATAAAAGACAACCATATGGCTCCTGCCGGTTGCCGTACTCGTCGACATGGAAGTCGCGAAATATTACAAACATGATCATTGCATACATTAACACAAATCACATTGGCCATGTCACATCACTTGACCCCCTCTGCAAAAACAAGTTAGACGTCCTCTACTTTGTTTATGCAAATTTTACGTGGCTTGGGTCAACGAGATAGAACCGTTCTAATCTACGCAAAACCACAATGGTGATATAATAGTTGCTTATTTACTCATACTTTTGAAAGGCCTTCCATTTAAAATTGCATCCTCACTAAAGCAAGAGAAACAGACACCCGCCAGCCACTTATGCAAAACAAGTTGCATGTCAGTCATGGAACCGGTCTCTCGTGCGTGGACGAGTAAGGTTGGTCCGGGCCGCTTCAATCTCACAATACCGCGAAGATGCAAAGTGCATGCGAGAAGGTAGCAACATAAAATATCAACGCCCACAACTCCTTATGTTCTAATCGCACCAATATCTACGAATAAACCTGGCTCTGATACCACTGATGGGGTCGCAGCATAGAAAACAAAAATTTTCCTACGCGGCAAGCGGAATAAACCCCAAGGATCTAGATCTACGAGATGAAGATAGCGAAGGTGAGATCCAATCTCTTACCCTTGAAGATCAACAAACGCGTTTTGTCGGTGCAGGGGTTGGCTAGTCGATCCCCGCAACTAGACTCGTCTAGTCGCGAGGAGATGTATTATCCTCGAGATCCAATCCGGTGAAGTGCAGCAACGGGCAGCACCTCCGCGGCGTCCACACGTACGGCTCGATGAAGACGTCAACTCCTTGATCCCGCAAGCGAGAGGACGTGGCCTTGATGATCTCAGCAGCACGACGGTTGTGTCGGTGTCGATGACGATCTCCACGAGCAGGGCTTCGCCAAGCCAAGCAAGAGGAGAGGGAGAGGAGGAGGTGGCGCAGCCCCCTAGGGCTAGGGTGGTGCGGCAGCTCTTGGTGGAGGTGGTGGCACGGCAGCCCTCCGGGGAGGAGGGGTGCGGCTAGGGTTTTAGGGTGGAGGGAGGTGGTGCGGCAGGGGACTTGGGGCGGCAGCTCAAGGGGTGTGCCGCACCCCTCCCCTCCCCCCTTTATATAGGTGGCCGGCTAGGGTTAGGGTAGGGGCCGGCCGGCCCCTTGCTTGCCCCCCAAGTTGGAGTCCATCTAGGACTCCTCCTTGGGCCCCTTTCCTAAAGGGGTGGAGGCCCAACTCCTAGTCCAACTAGGAGTGGGTTCCCCCCCTTCCTTAGCCGCATGCCCATGTGGGCCATTGGGTGGTGCGGCTGGCCCAAGTGGCCAGCTGCACCCCTTTGGTCCATGTGGGCCCCATACAATATGTGGTCCCACTTCTAGAACCTTCTAGAACATTTCGGAACCTTCCGGTACCCTGCAAATAATTTCCGGAACTTTTCCGAAACCTCCGGAAACAACTTTCCATATATGAATCTTATTCTCCGGACTCCTCCGGAACCTCTCGTGACGTCCGGGATCCCATCCGAGACTCCGAATCACCATTCGTTCATTTCATCATTTAATTCATCGCAAAACTTAATTTCATCGGAATGTTAAGTGTGTGACCCTACGGGTTCGAGAATGCATAGACATGATCATATCAATAATTAATAGCGGGACCGGGATGCCCATATTAATTCCTATACACTCAACGAAAACATTTTTCTCGATTGAACCACGATGCCGGAGATTCAATTAATCTCATATACGATTCCCTTTGTCTCACGATATTTTACTTGCCCGAGATATAATCGTTGACATCCCCATGTCCAGTTTTATCTCGTTACCGGCAAGTTCTCTTTACTCGTCCATAATATAGGATCCTCATGATTACTACCTAATCACCTGTCTGTAGACTTTTGATGCTATATTACCGAGAAGGCCTGGAGATATCTTCTCCATCACATGGAGGGACAAATCCCACTCTTGATTCATATCACCCAACAACCCACCATCGGAGATGCCTGAAAGCCACCTTTATAATCACCCAGTTACGAAGTGACGTTTGATGTCCACAAAGTATTCCTCCGGTGAACGGGAGTGATATAATCTCATGGTCTAAGGAAACTATATTTGGCATATGAAAAAGTGTTGACAACAAAACTTTTGTGACACGATTAATTGCAACTCTTTATTTGGGTCATGTCCATCACACCATTACTCTTAATGATATGACTCCGTTATCAAGTGACTATAACAAGTCCATAGTTAGGAAACTCTAACTATCTCTTGATCAACGAACTAGTCCTGTAGAGGCTCACTAGGGACTCCGGGTGTTTATATTCCACACATGTATTATGTTTCCATTTAATACAATTATAGCATGGATAATAAACTATTATCATAAACATGAATATGCTTAATAAACCATTTTATTATTGCCTCTAGGGCATATTCCCAACAACTTCACCTTTTAAGGGCCTAGGGGAATGCCTGGTGTATTTAGTTTGCTTATGGTAGGGGTTGCCGGAGTGACAGAAACCCGAACCCCAGTTCGCAAACTAGTGCACTAGGGAGTGTAGGATCCCGGAGTTTAAAGCTGTGATTAGGTTGTTGTCTTAATTACTTTCTCGTAGTTGCGGATGCTTGCGAGAGGTTTAATCACAAGTATGCATTTGTCCAAGTAAGGGCGGTGCATTAGCATAGGTTCACCCACACAACACTTATCAAAACATTGAAGATTAATCAACAGCGTGTGCTTATAACAGGGTGGTGCACTCAACCACGCAATTGTGTCCGTTTGAGGTAGTGTATGGTTTCAAACCCACCACGCCACTTGACTTGCTGCCGTTTCCACTTCAAGAACGAGTAAACATGGAGGCATCGAAGCGTGCATAATTTGTGAGGAAGATACATGAGAAGACAAAGGAAGCAATAGAGAAGAAAGGCAAGTACAATGCTGCTCGTGTCAACAAGAAAAGAAAGGAGGTGAGTTTTCAGCCCGGCGACATGGTTTGGGTGCACTTTCGCAAAGACAGATTTCCGGTTCAGCGCAAGTCTAAGTTGATGCCACGAGGTGATGGTCCATACAAGGTTCGTGCCAAGATAAATGACAATGCATACAAGATAGATCTTCCTACAAGTGAGTTTGGCGTAAGTAATACGTTCAATGTTGTTGATTTGACGCCATATGATGGAGAAGACCTTGCTGCGTCGAGGTCGACGCCTTTTGAAGGGGGGGGGGGGGGGGGGGGAGGATGATGAGGACATCCCTAGTTCCTTACCATCTTTTCTTAAAGATGATGTTGCTGCTCAAGCTACAACTAATGAAGTTCGGATTGGTCCTATGACTAGGGCACGTGCAAAGCTACTTGGCCAACAGGTGAATTCGTTCTTAAGTGATGTTTATGATTATGAGAATTGTATACTACCTAAGTCTTTGTATTTGTCTATGATCAGGTATGCGGATGGCTCAAGCATTCCACATGGAGAAGGAGAGTCGCAGCAAGATGACGAAGACATGATTCCCAACATATGCGCGAGAGAGGAGAGGGAGGCAGGCGCATCACTAGAAGAAGGAAATCATGCGTGACAAGTTGAGGTGGCGCACCAGGACATCCAAGGGATGATCATATATGTCTAGGTGCACCACATGAGGCATGCGTGCCAGTTGGACCGAACCCAAGATGGGTCGGGTTGTATTCGAGTCCTAGTCGAACTAAAGTCGAGTCCAAGTCCTAGTTCGGCCGCCCCAACTCCTATAAGTACAGGGGGTGCGCCACAAGTCCTTTAGACCACGTTTAAACTAAACCCTAGATTGTATTACGCAAGCTTTCTTCTATCAGTGTTCCTCTTTGTTTCGATCAGGAATACACCTCTCCACTTTGTTTTTATCTGGAGATTATTGCTACCAAAGTTTGAGTGTAATCTGTTGTTCCACTGGGAATTAGTAGATTACATACCGCTCGTGGTCGGCGGCTACGTTGCGCAAGCGTATGGTGCTGCGAATATACATTGGGTTGAAGAGCTGTTGCATTGGCAACGGGGAAACAACCGGAGAGTTCGAGAGCATCTCGCGAGTTACCATCAAGTTATCATCCATCTACCATCGGCTCACTGAGAAGATCGGGCAACCCCTTATCAAACAACCCCATTTGTAAGCAAGTTTTTTTTTCGACCAGTCAACAATTGTTTCATTCCACTGGCCGAAGGAGGGCGACGGCTCCTGTGGCAAGGGGGTGGCAGAGGTCACCAATGAGCTTGTGTTCTGCTCTGGGGATCGTTCGAGGAGAGGGGGGAAAAGAACACGATACAATGACATATTTTTATTAGTATGCGATTTGGTGGGAGTGTAGAACGGAAAAAGCTGACGGATGAACAAGAAGTCATCCTACTTTTATGATTAGATATAGATCACTGTTGTAAGATAAAATCAAGTGTATCTTCCCTTTCAAAAATCCAAGAAAAAATATCATCCTTAGAGGCAAAATATTGCATGCCAGGAATAAACTACTCCCTCCAGCCGAATTAATTGTCGTGGATTATAGTGCAGCCATTCACAGGAGCCATGCACGGCTGCGCCAATTAATTCCGATCGGAGGTAGTACGAAATTGAAAATGATAACAATTTTTCTATGAACATGGAGTTTTCGTTCCGACAAAACCGAACCCCATTACAATGAATGCGAAGGCCTGGAGGTAGATGTACATGAAGTATGTCTGGCTTCCAAACACGAAATCGTACGACGCACATATCAAGAGGTAGAGCGCGAGCAAGAGCTCAGGGATGTAAATCCTGCAAAGACGAAGGTTTGGTTCGAACCACATTCTTCAAATTTTTCTTTTTCTTATACAATTCAATATAATTAATTACAAGCTTAAACTGTTATGGTATAATTCACGTACCTCTCCACACATTCAGTGGGCTTCAGTGGTTCAAGGAGTGGGACATTAAGATCGTCCTTCACCAGATCTCCTACTTTCTCAGTAACCACCCAATCATTTGCGTGTGCAGTCTCGAGTAAACCGGTTAGAGCTGCACGCATACGATGCATGGACATTACATTTTCAAACAGAATCCAGAATGGCATCAGATGGAGAGACCTGGCGTATCAGTTAAGACCATGTAAAGATGTCAACAATAACAAGCACATAGTAATCTGCACTCCAGACGAAAAAATAGTGCATACCTGGGATTTCTAATGGCATTCATGATGGTGATGGCAGTAGGAATGTAGACTAGCCCCCACACAGGAATACTGACTTCAGGAACCATGGCACATAATGGAATGACAACACAGTAGAACAAGAATGTCAAAATGGGAGCAATGACCCTCCGTACAAAGAAAAAGCTGTATAAAAGGTGAAGTTTCTTCCATATTGACACCCCCTGCATAATACGTGGATGACAATTATTACATGACATATTAAATTGTCATTTGGGGTAAGTTTCAAAAAGACACACCTTGTTTGTTGTGATTTCCGACCCCATTTTTCTGAAGAGATTTGCGGCACCACAAGTCCACCTATGCTGTTGATGACGGTAGGCCTTGAAGGTACTTGGGAGTTCACTCTTGACCTGCGTAAGATTTGTGTCGTAATGATGTAGGGCGCAATAAAACAATTGTGCATGCTCATTGAAAAACAACTGTTTGAAACTGCAGGCTGCGGAAGTGTGACATACCCTTATATCACCTACATACAAGAATTCCCATCCCTTGAGGCCTGCCCGTACTGCCAGATCCATGTCCTCCACAGTGGTGCGATCTTTCCATCCTCCGGACTGATTAATAGCAGATACACGCCACACACCGGCTGTACCTGTTAACAAGACAAACATGATGTTACTTGCAAAATTTAAAATTTAAAATCCTATTCCAAGATATTAACAGTATTATGCTTCATTGAAGCGTCAAATAAATGACTATAAGATTGGTCATACCATTGAAACCAAAGAAAGCATGCATAAATGAGCCTGATTCCTGCTCCACTTTGAAATGATAGTCCAGTGACATCTTCTGTATCCTTGTCATCAGGCAAACATCATAGTTCACTGCAAAATCGCCCGGGCAAAGGCCAGGTCAGGAACATCCTGTAATCAGAATAAACAGAAATACTCCACGTTATCCAGATTTGACTGTCATAGAGAAGAGCAAGAATTTGCATCAGAACTTCACAGAAATTAGAAGGAACTAAGTTACAGTTTAGATTGCTGCCTGGAATATCATCAATTGGTTATAAACTGAAGTTTGAGTGAAATTTGTCAACCAACTTTCCATGTTAAAAAGATTTCACAGCCTTTTGTTACTAAATTAACTATATCCTTAAGGCCTTGAGGATAACCAGATTCATCAATGAGTCAACGGAATCAGCATTAAGTTGTGCCCCTAAATCACCATTCACAACTACGTTGTAAAAAAACTACATGATACTACTATTTATTTGTCATACGATAGTATAAAGTTTCAGATACATCAAAATATTTACCCAAAACAGTTTGCACTTTTAAGCAGTATCAAACCAAATCATGAAGATATTGCTCTGACTTGCAGCACAACTGCTTATATTGGTAAGCATGAGATCTTTGAGGTGAAACATCTGCTTCAAACATCCAAAATTCCAAATAACAAAACTCCATATTTTATCTAGATCAGTCTATCATTAGTGCTGAGTCCAGTACTTTATGAGTAAGCACTCCTGATATTCAATACTAAAATACATTGGGCAGAAAAAACTTTTGCAAACCGATCTCTAGGTAATGACACCAGAACATCGATAATCATATAGTCTTATGTATGTGCACATAGTAAAAATATTATGGTTGTGCTTACCAAACTCCCAACGTGTTTGAACAAGTGCAATCTCCGGGTTATGCACAAGAAATGGTATGGTTTTCAGAAGGAAGTCAGATTCAGGTTGGAAATCTGCGTCAAAGATTGCAACGAAGTCACACTGTTGCGCATACATATGTTCCATGCCTTTCTTCAAAGCTCCAGCTTTGTATCCCTTCCTGTTATTTCTAACCTCGTACTTGATGTCAATTTTCTTGCTGGCCCAATCCTGGCATTCAATCTCCACTAATTCCTGCATGTAAGACAAAGTGATTAAGATTATACAGGAGCACAATGATTTCAACAGGTTTTCTTTCTTCTCATATACTCGTGTACCATTCTTAGCATGTGGGATTAAAGCCGTCCTCAGACCTATTTAATGCCTTTCCCACAGAAAACAGAGCAACCTTGGCTACTTCAGAAACAATTGATCAAATTGTATCTCATTGTTTCTTATGCATTAAGCATGGTCAACATGATTTATTCAATACCTTACGTAATGACAGCATCAAATTTTATAGAAAATAAACTAGAACAGTGCGGTTCTAAATCCATGAAGCTTGTAGATCACCTTGCTCCAATACTACAGTATACTGAATTACGACTTGATTTTCTCAATTTTTTTGTTTCCTTATCGACTAACTGATGAAGTGATCAGATGATTCTATTCATACTAGTAAGATGCCCGTGCCACGCGACGGAACTAAGAACGATGTGGAGCATAGTTTACTCAAGTTGTACTTTATATTAATTCACTTGGATGCTTTAGTTTATTGGAGCGGCAGAGGAAACAGTAACCTGCTACTATAATCGTATATTGATCCATCTTGTGAGGGCTGATACGAGGGAAGCTAGAAAGGAACAAATGGATGACCACCGACTCAAACCTTTATAAATAGGAAAGATAATTGCATACACAATACCACGAAGAGGAAGTGAGTAAAAGGAACTCCCTCCGATCTATAAAAAGTGTCGCTCATTTTGTACTAAGTTAGTACAAAGTTTGTACTAAGTGGGCGACACTTTTTATGGATCGGAGGGAGTAATAAAATAATTCACAAAAAGATTTTAGAGTGGTTTATAAGTGGTATACTGGTATGTATTCAAATAGATAAGGCACAGTGATACCTCTCCTCTCCATCTCCATGGGGTTAAATCCAGCTCATAGTCATACTTTATCCATGCTAAGACTAATATGCAACCTTGACCAATTGACATAATTTTGATGTCAAATGTATATGTCATACTCATTAAGGACAGGCATGCTTCTGTACTTTCAGGCTTCTTGGCACTTTTATCCTCTACATCTTAATGACGCTGGTTATTTTCTTTTCAAACGTACATCTCAAATACTTAAGCGATAACTCTTTGCTGAAGCTAGGTTTGAACCTACGCACATTTCATTTGTGGATGAAGATATATTGACCATTTATTTGTGTGGTGTACGAATCATTTCACATGAGCATCACACCCTTTGGTCAATAACTTAATAATAACCAAACATTATTTTTTGTACTGCAATCTAGGCTTACTTTAATAACCGGATCAGTGGAGTCATCCAAGACTTGGATTACAATACGGTCTGGTGGCCATGTGAGAGCACACACAGCTCCAATGGATAGCTTGTACACCTGCAAAAAAGGCATAAGATACACAACAAACCCTTGAGTCAAATATGAATCCAGCAAGAAACACAAGAAAAAGTTGAGCGGTTCACCACATCTAAAACTATGCAGAAACTAGTGTGAGGCCAAATCTGGCATTGCTAGTCAACCATCGAGCGATGTAAGCAAAATGCAAGGTGGTCATCATTGCCAAATGATGATATTCAGGTGGGGAGTCTTTCCCCCCGGTGAAGTTTCAGAAAAAAAAACCAAGAAACCAGATGGGGTCCCAATTACCCGATCAGACCGCGGGAACAGCTAGCACGAAGCATTTCAGGTATAATAGCACTCTGAAACCGCACACAAATCCCTAAGCCGCAACAAATGCAAAGCTGAAAGCAGAGGGGGCTCACCTCCTTCTCGTTGTACATGGGGATCTGCACGAGCACCATGGGGAAGTCGCGGGCATCCGCCGGTGCCTCCACGTCTGACGCCATGGGCTCCCACTTGTACCTCCGCTCGGGCCGCCACCGGACGGCGACGAGGCTGACGAGGCTCATGCAGGCGGCCTCCAGGAGGAGCATGGCCGACATGACGAGGCACGCCCACACCGCCGCTCGCAGCGCCGGGGCAACCACGCGTGCCCGTAACGCCGCCCACGCCGCATCGACGCCGAGCGGCACCATGGGGTAGGTAGGACGCGGATCCGATCGAGCGAGGGGAGTGCGCTGGCTTTGCTGGTTGTGGACGGAGACTTGGAGTGGAAGGGAAGGATGGAAGCGAGGGGAAGAGGGGCGTGCCTCTTTCTGCTTTTGAAATGGGCGAGGAGAGGAGGTAGCTTCGGATCGTGGTGGGAGGCGACGCCAGCTCGACTGCTACTCTGCTCTGCTAGAGGAGAAAGACAGCTAGTTCGCCAGCGGACAGTCAGTTTTCTGAATGTGTTGCCGAGGTTCGTGTTGGTCCTGCTTGTCGTTGTCGGTCCGCTCCTGCCCGTTTTGGATATTGTGTGCCCCTTTTCGTTTCTTCATTGTTTTTTTCTTTTTTGCCTATCTTCCTGTTCCCTTTTCTTTTTTTCAATTATAGATAAGAGCCCCTGAAAGAGGCCAACTTTGAATTAACAAAGGAGCCACAAAGGGGAGAGCGACACCACGAGCTGGGAATCACCGATTCAGCCACCGGGCGTTGTCGTTGCGGACCATCTGCACCGCCGCTCGTCAACCACCCTCACAATCCCCCGACGGCGCCTCTAGGAAGGTGAACGGCGTCGCAACGCCGCCGCCGTCCAAGAGGGGATTAGTGTTTTCACCCAAGCAGAGTGGTTCGGAATGGGGGAAGGGGACCTCAACGAAGCCTCCAAGGAGGGATCCGGCGCCGAAGCGTCGTCGGACGTCGTGGCCACCGCCGGCTAGGGGTTTCCCCCGGTCCCAAACACCCCGGCGCCATCCACCAGCCAGCTCCCGTAGAGACCGGCCGAGGGGAGAGAGCAGCTGCGGTCGGAGACGTCGGTCTCCACAGATCTGACGCAGAGGTCGACGGGGAGCCCCTCGCGTCGCGTCACACGCTCGTCGTCACCCCGCCGCCCGCACGGCCAGGGTCACGGGCCAGTACTCACGACCGCCACTCGCCGCCAAGGAGCGCCGCCATCTCGATCCAGGGCTGCCGCCCCGACGTCCAGAGCCCACCACAGGAGGCGGCACGACTAGGGCCTCACCGCCACCATCATCAGCGCCGTGCGGGCTTGCCCTGCGACCGCTTCAGGCGGCGATGAGGGAGAGGAGGGAAGGGGAGAAGGTGTGGCGGCGGGCTAGTGTTTGCCCCCGAGTCGCCACCGAGGGGCGACGCGAGGGAGGGGGACGCCGTCCAGCAACAAGTCTCATGTTCCCTTTTCTCTTTCAGCACTTCGGCAGTTCGTGTCGCTTCTGCGCGGGGCGTGCCAAGAGCAGAGACGAAGAGACAGAGTGAGCAGACACGATGGCCTACCGGTCGAGGATCAACTTGTGTACTAGTATATGTGCACGTGCAACGCGCGTCTAATATAATAATTTTGCAAGTTTAAATTTATAGTCATCTTTCTGAACAAAAATTTATAGACATGTGGACTACAAGAACTTGCACAGAAATTTACGTGAACAAAGAGATTTTATTTATTGCAAATAGAATATATCTTCGAAGAATGGATTTTTCCTTTTGATATAACAGAACTCTTCAAGACGATTGTGGGAACATATGGAAAAATAAGAGGAAGGAGAAAAGATTAGTACTGAAAGGATATGAGCATTGTATGTATCAAATCGAGTACTAATTGAACTTGAAGCTAATTAGATTTCAAACTGCTCCAAGATATCATCAAACCTTAGTTCCTACATCCCCAAATAAATGCAGACATCCCCATATTAGTACAAACAAAACAGTTAGTTTGATCTGGTAAAGGCAACTAAAAAATGACCATAATTCATAGAGAAAATACGAAGAAATGTGGTACCTAATATGTTGGCATGGAGCCAAGTGACTGGCAGCAATATGCTCAACAGCAAGGAAAATGGTCCTTCAGTTACATATTCTCTGAATAGTAGAACTTAAATGTCATCACACTGAGGCTTAGCTAGAAAATTCAAGCAATACATACATTGAGGTAGTTGGTTGGCTTCTCTGAACCAGACGTCAGAAGGCAACACATGGTGCGGTTTATTACAAATTGCTAGCTCAATAGTATTGTAGGGAAACAAATGATGTCGGCACTGACGTTTGCCCCTGCGCTACAGCTAAAAGCCTTAAGTTAAGATGCTCCATCTGAATCACAATTGTTGGGGCTAAATTTTACTGTGCAAGTAGAACTTCAGAGACGGTCATTAAAACTGTAGCAGCAAGCCTGCAAGCTTACTGACGAATTTGCTTGCACCTTGGTCATGGAGTAAATCCAGATAATATGGCAGATATATCCTAAATAATAGCATCAATTCACAGACACTCAGAGATGATTTACATGCATATTGAAATGGCAATTGCAAGTATGCAAACTCATTGTTTACCATGCACTGTGATCGTGGAGTAAATTCAGCGCAGAAGAGAGAAGACAGGGCAGTAGTAGCAGCAGAGAAGACAGGGCAGTAGTAGCAGCACATATACTGATGACGACCGACTAAACAAAGCAACTGCATGCATAGCAATGTCTTAGAATTTCCAATCGGATCACATCTGATTCGTAGAACTTCCAGTTTCTTAGTAGCAGCAGTAGCTACCAATGTCTCTCGCGTGCGTTACAAAACAGCGAAGTAGCGAAGGAAAGCACTGTCCGGCAACCTCAATCTATTCACAGCACCTCCCTTCCTCTCAATCTCCTACCTCCCTGTCCTCTCCGCGACACCTCACCCCCCACATCTCCTTTGACCTGCTCCACCTCTTTGCACGCCGCCGTTTCTCCTCCCTTCTCTCGCCCCCACATCTCCTTCTACCTGCTCCACCAACCAGCATCACTCCTCCTCCTCCTCCCTTCCTCATCACCCCAGCAGCGACGGATGCATCAGGAGGCATCGGGGTGCGCAGGGGATTTTGAGATTGAGCTGGACATCCACACCTACGGAGCTGGGCGCGGGCGGTCATTCTCGGGGGAATCCGGACGGCGTCGGGTCGTCGTTCTCGGCCGCGCTGACTGAGAGAGAGGAGACCTCGCCCGGAGTGGCAACGGCGATGTTGGCACGGCCACAGCCTTGGTGCTCAGAGTGCATGCACGATGCAGGGCGCTGGAATTCGGCAAGGGATAGCGCTACATCTCGGTCGACGTGCAGCGGAGGCCGGAAGGAGGACAGTGGGTGTGGCGACCAGTCCGATTTCTGCCCGTCCCCATCTCCTCATCGGGTGCCATGTGGTACGGGGGTCAGCGGTTCCAGAGGTTGCCAGCGCCAAATCAGTAGGCGTCGGAGAGGGTTCAACCGTGGGAGGGCCCAGAGTTAGGAGGCGGGGTATCGGGGGTGGCTAGATCTGTCCTTCCGCTGGAGGAGGTTGGCGGCGCTGCTCGCCGGAGATGGCTGCAATTTGGGGAAGAAAAAGAAGAAAGTAGCGATAGGGGCATATAGGTGATCTTTCCATCAACAAATGTACACATATCTTCTTAGAATCTTTTACAACTTCTGATCCCTACTTAAACACAGCATATGTACGCTAGACTACGGGTCAGATCTTATTCACATTGATAATGATAATATACAACTGGTTGAGCATCCGAAGCCACTAAATTAGTGCAAGCGTTAGCTTGTACACCGGAATCATATAAACTAAGAACCGGTGCTATTTGGTGGAGTGTACAACCAGCCTCTTTGCAACCAACCGAATGCCAGCATTTTGTTGGTAGTCGTATATTTCCAAAGAGAAGAATGCATCGAGCTTGTTCCCTCGAACAAACAGGGAGTCCAATTCCGCGGCATCTACTTTGCTAAAAGCAAGCTTCTGCATGTTACCGCTAGGCTCTTTCTTGTACATATCTGTTGAGTAGGTCGAAGCATCGCCGCTGAGAGTGGTAGGGATGCTACAAGAGCAATTCAACATTACCAGATCAGAAAAGTGTGACAAATCCTACTATATATATGTAATAAAAAGAGAATAGAGCTCACTTTAGGCGAACAGTTGGACGATTCACATAACCATACTTCTTTATCAGGGGTCTCCACTCAGAAGTGGAACCAGATTCTTGCAAAGATCTCTGAGCAAGATTATCAGAAAATTCTAGAACTTCACTTAGATCTTCGGGGATATCGACAACTATGTTCAGCTTTGGCCGACCTGCATTGTCTAGAAACTTTGTACTCACTCCAAACTGGACTTTCAAGCCCGCACAGCAAAGGTGTAGTGGACTATCTTTGTGCTTGATAGATGTTCTTTGAGTATGGTAGGAAGGGGTAACAGAAATCTTGATGCACTCAGTTGATACATCATCCGGCTCAAGGAACCCAGAATAACCACTGGAACTCACATCCATCTTTACAGTGGCATCTAACTTCATCTCCTTGATGTGGGATATCAACTCACTAGGATCTCTGTTCATTGCAGGTTCGACTGATTCCTGATTATCTCCATCTGGAGTTGAAATGTTGACTTGAGAAATGATACGTTGTCGTTTCGAAGAATCAGGTGAAGAGTTTGCTTCAGACTTTTTCGCCTCGGGAGAACTAGCTCCATTAGTTTTGCTTCTTGTAACTGCATGTTCCACAAGGTTCTCAACAGTAAGCACTTCTGGAAGACTTGCCTCCTGTGAGGAGAATTTCAGGAATTAGCCAAGCAATTACCTTGAAACATGATAGATCAATGAATTCAACAAACATGTGATAATGGTATGATTCTTTATTGGTTCTTTATGCCGAACGATAGTACTATTTCTACAAGTGCTTCAATCCCTTGAAGTTCCATGCAGAGTTTGCAGAGCCCAATTATTACAATTTTACTAGAATGGTTTTCTTTTTTTTTCTTTTGCAAGAAAGCAAAAACTGCAATAATCAAAAGAGGGAACACATTATGAAAATAGAAAGACGTGTTAACAGTTCATGAGGCTCCCCCCATTGATATGAGGTGTATATTGCAATAGTTAAACCTCACCAGTCCAGTCAGAAATGACAGGAAAAAAATATTATAGTTTCAGGGGAACAAAACATTGGAAAATGTAACTATCCAGCTATTACATTAGAAAATAAGTACATGTTCAGCTCATGAAGGTCGTCAATAGGCAGTTCAGGCATACCAGGAACAGCACTGTAGCACAATACTTGAGAACTTCAAGATTCATCCTGACATCATCCAGACTCCTGCAGTTAGATTGCAAAGAAAAGTAATGCAAGATTACTAACTCCAGCTTCATGTCAGCAATAAAAAAATCAAAGGAAATAAGCATGCAGAAGTGATTGCAAATCAAACTTAATAGGAACTGAGCGCACATTGGGCGCAATCATGAGCGCATTGATCAATAGATGTAATACACGCCAACTAGATAGTTGCTTGCAACCATTAATTTGTACTAAGAATAACTACCGTTGGGCTGGGTCACGAATAACTGTGACATCTCTTGTAATTCTAGGTCAGGTAGTAGTCTTAGCTTTTTAGGTAGTAGTCTTAACTATAAAGAAGAATCATTATAGGTCAGGTAGTAGTCTTAGCTTTTTAGGGGAGACTAATTCTCCAATCAGTCACCTAAGATGTGATGGGGCTAAATCCGAGTTGGATTGGATCTGGCTATACTAAGTTACATGATGCTGCCAACACATCCAAAGGGCTGGGCCATATAGAATTGCAACATGTCTTCCATTCAGCATGATATGTAAATAAGAATCCTTATAGGTCACGTAACATATTAGGGAATACTAATTTTTTAGATGAGCACCTAAAACGGGATGGGGCAAAATTCAGGGTAGATTAGACTGGTATCCCAAGTTGTATGATACTGCCAAGACATATTAGATAGTTAGCAGGTCAAATGCGGCATTGTGCAACAAAATTTCTTGTATATGCTAATCCGGGCATCACAAGTGCATAATGGTTAAGCAAACAATCAACACGTGTTCCAATGTTCCAGGAAGTGAAGTGAAGCAATCATAATTCAGATGATGAAATTATAACATATGGATTGACATGTGACCTACCTGTGCTTTTGCCTCCCTAAACCGAAGTAATTTGCCAAGCTTGCCATCTGCCGATACAACAGAAGGGATAAGAACGTCAGAATATGCTTTTGTCACAATAAGAAGGAACTGTCAACTGTTTATTCCCTGTGACCTAGGTCACATGTTTTTCAGCTTGAGTGATTCACCCTTATCCAAACCAGATCCTGTTTCTACAAACTATAAGTAACTCTAAATCAACACAAGGTCGCATATACCTTCATGTCCCCTGCTCTCCTCCCAAACCGCTGGGTAAGCAGAGGTAATGTGTCGATCGTCCCCTTGGGCTCCGGAGGTGACCGGCCAATCTCGTTGAACGCTTCCCTTATTCTTGGCAAATCAAACCTCACAATGTTGTGCCCAGCCCAGACCCTCCCTGTCCAAAAAAATTGACAAGATTTTTCCATGAGAAGAGTCCTTGCCGGGGAGGAGCCAAGATTTTCCCCATGAGAAGTGACAAAGGGAACACCAGCGTTCCCCGGGGGACTCACCGTGCAGGAGGTCGTGGACGGCCTCAGCGACGGCGACGAAGGACGGCGCGGCGACGACGGCGTCGCGCGTGATGCCGTTGCAGCGCACGGAGGCGGCCGAGATGACGCCGAGATCCGCAGGACGCACGAGCGTGGAGTAGCAGGCGACCTCGACGAGGCGGCGCGGGCACACCAGGATGGCCCCGAACTCGAGCAGAGCGTAGCCCTCTCCAGATCGCTGCGGCACCGAGGTCTCCACGTCGAAGAAGGCGATCTCGGGACCCCCCACCGCCACCAGCGGCGCCGACCCCGACTCCTCCCCAGCAGCAGTGACAGGTGCCGTGGCCATTTCAGACTTTTCCGGTAGATAGATGCGAACGGAGGTTGATGGAGGCGACCTCGGGTGGCAAGCGCTGGATAAATAGGAGGCGGCAGCTCCGGCTACGGCTTGGTAAACGAAGGTGGAAGGTGGCGTGACGGGAGCGGCGGAGCGCGGCGACGGAGGAGGAGGAGAGGAGGTGTTCGACGAAATGCCGTGGAGGTGGGGAACGGAATATGAGTTCTAATTGGATTTGGGTTTTGGTATCGTTAACTTGTGGATTAAGGTAAAGTCAATTATTTGAGGTATCTTTTCTTTTTTCCCAAATGCTAAGAACTGCTTCAGCGAGCGGCCGAACGCGAGCCGTCGATCGCGCGCTAAGATTCGCGCAGACTATACTCAATGTTCACGCGCCGACAGGTGGGACCATGACGGAGACAGACATCCCGCAACAGCCGTTTCCTGAAGCCTCATTTCCCCCCGGTCTTCTCTCTCTTCGTGCGCGTGTCCTCTTCCTCACGGTGCGCGGCGACGAAATCTCCGTAGCATGCATTTTTATGTTAGGGGTAGGGTTTTTCTCTATGCTATGTGCTATTGACATTGGAAATCGAGGCAGGGACGCTTTTTGCCTCAGAGATGGGTTATGGGTTTGTTGTCAATTTGTACTAAGGTTCTGTTAGGCAATTTGCATCAATACGGAGGCAATTTAATTCAATATGGATGCAATTTAACTCAGTTTCGAGGCAATTTTTAATTTGATTTGGGTGCAGTTTTGAGGCAATTTAGTCGTAGGCAATTTAATTCAATATGGATGCAATTTAACCCAGTTTTGATGCAATTTTTAATTTGAATTGGGTGCAGTTTTAAGGCAATTCAGTTGTAGGCAATTTAATTCAATATGGATGCAATTTAACTCAGTTTCGAGGCAATTTAGTTCAGTTTCTGGAGGCAAGTTATGTTCAGTTTCGAGACAATTTAGGTTCAGTTCCGAGGCAAGTTAGTCTAGTGTTTGAGGCAAGTTAGGTTCAGTTCTAAGGCAAGTTAGGTGTTGTGTTTTTTTTTGTCACTCATTTTTTTTGGTTGCACCTGCATGTTTTGCTTTACAATACATGCTAATGGCCTGTTTTTCAGGCAATTAAATCACTATATACAAGCAATTAATATGCAGCTCATCTAACCGATGTTTTTTGTTCTACATTGTTATCAGGAAACTACTCTGTCTGGGGAATAGCTTTGTCAGGAGGGAATCATGTCTGACTTACCGGGACAAGACGGGAGAGGTAGCATTTTTTTCCCACTATGCACGACATTTGTGAAGTCAGTACTAGGAAAATATAGTGACTGCATAGGCAATTCTATGTACTAATGCATGCATTTTCTAAAGGTTTTTTGTACTAGGGCAGGCAACTTCATTAGCCTAAACCTGTTTTGGCAGGCAACTTTTATTAGCCTAAACCGGTTACTATTAACATGTCATTATGCAACTCATATAGGCAACTTATGTATGAATGTATAATCACCCCTGTATACTCCTTCATGCAAAATGCAGGCAATTGGTAGTATAATTTACCCGTTTTCAAGGCAATTTCGATACACATATGGGCAAGATATGCATTGCTCTTTGTTTTTACATGATATACCCTTGACCTTATCTGCTTTTTGTTCTATGTTTTTTCACAGGGAGCGGGAGAAGACGTGACTACTAAAATCAAGCATAAAAATGATGGTCAATGTAGGAATAGAGCATCACCAGCAAGGACATGAAGCTGAATGATAGCCTTAGTGATGACCAGAAAAGGGAGACTACCAATTATGACCTGGAGGGGTTGCTGAAGATCTCTGCACACTCAATGCCCTTAGACTATAGCAGATGGATACTGCAGCAGGTTGATCCAAAGATGAAATGCATAGTCGCTCAAGGTCAGGGTGAAATACCTGTAACGGCAGAGTCCGTAACGGAGGTCCTGGGGCTACCCAATAGAGGGGAGGATGTCTTTTATGGATGGGACCCCTGAAAGGACATCTCATCTCCTAAGTATGTTTTGATATTTGATGACAACACGATAATATTTAACCCCCTTGTTCAAAGATGTGCTGCTAGGTTAAAGCGATGAAAACCGATGAAACATCGACGAAAGGAGGGTTGCGCAAGAGTAGAAGGGGAGAGGAAGAAACGCTGGCCGGCCATCTCCCCGGCCTGGCCGGCCCATGGCCGGGCCGCCTCTGTTACTAGGCCGGCCATAGTGGCCGGCCCATGGCCGGGCTGCTAGGCCATTTCCCTGCGCGCTGGCCGGCCTCTTCCCCGGCATGGCCGGCCCTTGGCCGGGCCATCTCGGTTGCCTGGACGGCCATGGTGGCCGGTCCATGGCCGGGCTCGCGCCAGGGGCTCGCGTGGGCTGGCCGGCCACTCCCCGGCCATTGCCCCGGCCTGGCCGGCCCCCACGGCTGGCCTCTCACTTGCCTCCAACGGCTGGATTTTGAAGACCACCTATTTAAGAGCTCCTTCTTCTACCTTGGTCACTTGTCTATCAAAAAGAAAGAAGCTTGAAGCTCCACCATTTTAGACCACCTCAATTCACATAGATCTCTCTCACTAGCCAATACATCTCGTTGATATTTGGCGAGTTGGGAGAGAACCTCTTGATCTACAATCTCCACCAAACCGATTCGTTTTCCCCCTTGATTTGTGAGAGGGGGCTTGTTTCTCTTGGTGTTCATCGGAACCCTAAGAGCTTGTTGTTCTTCGGAGCTTTGGGAGCTAAGGAGACATCGCCGGGAGCCACCAATTAAGTTGTGGTGTGTGCCCCGGTCTTGGGCATCGAGTCTTGGCGGCTCGGTGCATTTGGTGAAGACCCTCCAACTTGTGGAGTGTGCTTCATCCTTGTAAAGGTTCTAGTTGTCAACCTCAACGGCAACATAGTGACAAGTGCCTCGCCACATCGGTGGTAAGTCACAACGGAGATACGGTGTGCCATATCAAGGCTACTCGGTGTTTCACTTTGGTGAACACCGCGCCGCTCCAACGGAGATTAGCTTCCATTGGGAAGTGAACTTCGGGATAAATCTTCGTGTCATCTTGTTGTTTATCTTTGCACTTACCTTTACTTGTTAGCACTAGCTTACTATATTTATATCTTGTGCTAGTGATCTTTTGCTCATCATATAAGGTTGTTCATCTAGTTGCATATTCTAGACAACTTATATTTGAGCAATATCTATTTAAAACGAAAAAGAATTAAAATTTGTAGTTAACCTATTCACCCCCCCTCTAGTTAACCTCATCGATCCTTTCAATTGGTATCAGAGCCTCGTCTCTTTATTAAAGGCTTCACCGCCTAAAGAGGAGGATGGGGGATCCCACTCCCATAGAATTGCTTCAAAAGCAAGTCGAATCCTTGGGGGAAAGATCCGATAAGAGGATGGATAGGATAGAGGAAATATTAATGAAACTTGCCTCTACATCTAGCAATGCAAATGAAAGTCCTTCTCTAGATGAACATGGTAATCCCATAATTCCTTCAAAAGAAAATGACGAACACTCATCTAGAAATGAAAACCCAAATCAATTTGGACATATTTATAACAATGCTCTAAATGTCCAACATCCACATGTTAACAATCTTGGTAATCCACCTTTAGTAGATAGGGCCCGTTTTACTAATTGGAAAGCTTCTATGAAATCTTATGTGTGTAGCTCTTCAATGCAAATATGGAGAATCATTGAGAGGGGATACTATCCTAAGGATATCAACAATTTGACCTCAAGTGAGATCATTGATGAACAACTCAATGCACATGCTATGCACATGCTCGAGAAGGCAATGGTCAATGAAGGTGTTGAGCACATCCGGTCTCTCCCAAACGCCAAGGAAGCTTGGGAGTATCTACTCGCCACGTATGATGGGAATGTGAGCATGCAACGCTCAAAGAAAACACTTCTCCAACGGCAAGTTGACCACTTCATCATGAAGGATGGAGAAGTTCCGGAAGATGTATATCGAAGACTCAAGGCTCTTGTTGTGGACATGAAGGATGTCGGATTCAAGGATTGCGATGATGATTGGTTCAAGGGAAAATTTCTTCAAACCTTGATTCCGTACAATGAGAACATGGTGATGAATGTTCAAGCAAGAGCGGACTACATGGAACTAACTCCCAATGATGTTTTGGGTACCTTTGTCACCATGAATATGATGAAGAAATCCTCGGAAGATGTTCTAGCTCGAGTAAATGGAATAAAGAAAGTATCTCTTGCCTTGAAGGCTGGTTCTTAAGTAGTCACATGGCAACATCCCATGATGAGGAAGAATCAAGTGATGACGGTGGGTCCACCTATATCCCATCCGAGAAGGAGAAGAGAGTGTCACACAATGAGTGCTTGGCACTTGCCAACCACAATTGGTGGAAGAAAGGCGACTTTAGATCAAATGCAACGAAGAACAAGGGAAGAGAAGGCTCAAGTACAAAGAAAGCAAGAACTTGTTTCAATTGTGGAGATAGTGAGCACTTCGTTGCGGATTGTCCCTACAAGAGTAGAATTGAGAATGGAGGAAAGCTTGTCAAGAAAACCAACTTTGTCCCTAAAACAAGAACTTCATGAAGAAGGTATCTAAAAGGGCAATGGTGACAAATGAACAAGAATATTTGTCCGGAGGTGAAGAAAGTGAAGATGAAGAAGAACAAGTCGGTATGGCGGCAATAGCAATTGGGGTTATTCCTTCTTCGTTGGAATCACTCTTTTCAACTCCTAATGACAAGCAAGGTCCTACCAAACACAAGTGCCTTATGGCCAAGGGTACATCTCCAAAGGTAACCCACTCACGAATACCCTCAATTTCCTCTACTCCATCATTGTTAAATTGTGTTGAGGAACTTGATGATGAGAATGCTAATAATCTTTCAAATGTTATGAGATCACTTGAAAATGAAAATAAAATTGCATTTGATGCCTTCATGACTCAACTTGGTAATGCATATGGTCTCATAGAAGAACATGAAGAAAGAATATGTGAGCTTGAGGGTTTCGCTCGTGATGATGCTAATAGGATAGCGGAGCTTGAGGAAGCCTTAGATAATGCATTATGTCTTAAAGATTCTATTGAGGAAGTCTCCACTTTAGATCTATCCAAAATGATGGGTGACCGTGATCATGCACTTGATAAGCTTAAGGAATTCATGGATGAAAATGATAACATTTTGAATGGTCATGTTTATGCAAAATATGTCGGCACTTCACATGGTAGTGATTATAGTTCTACTATTTGGGTTCCCAAGACCCTTGTGACTAACAAAAGAGGACCCATCAAAACATGGGGACCTAAATCAAGAACTTAATCCATTGTAGGTGTGTGCTTCCGGAGGATCATCATGGCTTATTGATAGCGGTTGTTCCGCACATATGACCGGAAGCAAAGAAGTGTTGGAAGATTTAAAGCATCAACTTCTCAAGATATCACATGTCACGATTGGTGATGGTTCGGAACTCAAGGTATTGGGACACGGCAAGGTGGTCATTTCTCCGGACACGTCCATTGAGAAAGTCCTCCTTGTTGAGTCCCTTGGTTATAATTTACTTTCCGTTTTGCAACTTTGCGAGTGCAACTTTACTGTTGTCTTTGGACGGTATCATGTGCTCATTCTTCACTCAATTTCTCTTAAAATAGCCTTTGTTGGATTTGTGGAAAACCGTATGTATGTAGTGGATTTCTCGAAAGAAACTACACATATTGCCACAAGTCTAATGGCTAAATCCGACGTGGGTTGGCTTTGGCATCGCCGTTTGGGCCACGTCGGGATGAGAAACTTGCAAACACTTGTGAAGGGCGAGCATGTGGAAGGACTAACAAAAGTGAATTTTTCCAAAGATCGTCCTTGCAGCTCGTGTGTTGCCGGAAAAATGCATGAGAAGAACCATCCTAAAGTGACAACCATCAATACAACGAGGTCCTTCCAACTCATCCATATGGATTTGTTTGGACCTCCTACTTATGAAAGCCTTGGTGGCAAGAAATATTGCTTGGTGATTGTTGATGATTATACAAGATACACTTGGACTTTCTATATCAAGAAGAAGAATGAAACTCAAAGGGAATTCATTGATTGGGCCACACAAGTGCAACGCCAATATGACACAACCATTTTGGCCATAAGAAGTGACAATGGAACCGAGTTCAAGAATTACACCATGGATGAATTCTTGAGTGATGAGGGCATTAAACACCAATATTCCGCTGCGTATACCCCTCAACAAAATGGTGTTGCAGAAAGGAAGAACCGGACACTTATTGATATGGCAAGAACAATGATGGCCGAATTCAAGTCTCCATATAACTTTTGGGCCGAAGCCATCAATACCGCTTGCCATCTAACAAACCGGCTCTATCTCCGCCCATTTACTAAAAAGACTCCGTATGAACTTCTTGGTGGTAAAAAGCCTAACCTCTCTTACATTAAAGTTTTTGGTTGCAAATGTCAAGTTTACATTAAAGGTTCTAAATTACCTAAATTTGGGCCTAGAACTTTTGAAGGCATATTTGTTGGTTACGCCAAGGATTCCCACACTTATAGGGTCTTCAACATATCCACCGGGTGTGTTGAAGAATCTATGAATGTGGTATTCCATGAGGATAATGGCTCCCAAGTGGGGCAAGTTGATCTTGATGATGTAGGTGATGAGCCCTCCTCCATCGCCATAGGAAGAATGGGTATAGGTCCCCTTATACCCATTGAGGAACCCCTTGTGGCAACGGAGTTGGACTCAAGCTCGACGCAAGTGGAGCCCTCTACATCAACCATTGATCAAGCGGCAAACCAAGAACAAGCTCAAGATCTACAAGATGATACCAACCATCATGATGATGATCAAGATCCACCCAATGATAATGGTGGTCAAGATTTTGGTGATCTCTCACCAAGAACTCCAACTCACCCTCGGATTAATCAAAACCTAGATGAAGGAGATGATGAAGATGCACCTCCAAATGAGAGACCCTCAGATGCTCTTGCTCGTCGAGTGGCTAGCAAGGCCGTGGCATTACATCAAAAATCTCTCTATCAAAAGAACATCATTGGTGTCTTGGAAGGAGTGTGTCCACCCGGAGGCAACTATTACTCTTTTGTGGTGTTCATGCTCATATATCACATTTTGAACCTACCAAGGTGTATGAAGCTCTTGAAGATGAGGATTGGGTTCATGCTATGCACGAAGAACTCCATAACTTTGAGAGAAACAAAGTATGGTCCCTAGTTGAAAGACCCAAGAATCATAATGTGATTGGAACCAAATGGGTGTTCAAGAACAAGCAAGATAATCATGGACAAGTGATTCGCAACAAAGCTCGTTTGGTTGCTCAAGGCTACTCTCAAGTCGAAGGACTTGACTACGGTGAAACTTTCGCTCCCGTAGCTAGACTTGAATCCATTCGAATATTGCTTGCATTTGCTTCTAGCTATAAATTCACTTTATATCAAATGGATGTTAAAAGTGCATTTCTAAATGGTCCACTTAATGAGATGGTATATGTTAAACAACCTCCGGGGTTCGAAGATCCCAAGTGTCCTAACCATGTCTACTTACTCCATAAGGCTTTGTATGGCCTCAAACAAGCCCCACGTGCTTGGTATGATCACTTAAAGGAGTTCCTAGTAGACCGTGGTTTTGCACTTGGGGTAATCGATCCCACACTCTTCACCAAGAGTGTAAATGGAGAATTCTTTGTATGCCAAGTATATGTTGACGATATTATATTTGGTTCTACTAATGTCTCTTTTGTAGAACAATTTGCTAAGCTAATGACAAGCGAATTTGAGATGTCTATGATGGGTGAATTAAGGTTCTTTCTTGGTTTTGAGATTGAGCAATATGACGAAGGAACCTTTATTTGCCAAGCTAAATATACTCAAGACATGCTCAAGAAGTTTGATATGTCAAATGCGAGCCCAATGAGATTTCCAATGGCAACAAACGTGAATCTAACACTAGATCACGAAGGTATTCCGGTTGACCAAAAGCTTTATCGTTCTATGATTGGTTCCTTGCTTTATCTTTGTGCATCTAGACCGGATATCATGTTTAGTGTAGGTTTGTGTGCAAGATTTCAATCTAACCCCAAAGAAAGCCATATGACTGCTGTCAAAAGAATTCTTAGGTACTTGGTTGATACCCCTAATCATGGTCTTTGGTATCCTTCAAATACAAGCTTTGATCTTGTGGGGTATTCGGATGCGGATTGGGCCGGTGACAAAGTGACTAGGAAATCAACCTCGGGTGCTTGCCAATTTCTTGGTAGGTCACTTGTGTGTTGATCTTCGAAGAAACAAAATTGCATATCCACCTCCTCCACGGAAGCCGAGTATATTGCCGCCGCAAGTTGTTGTTCACAATTATTATGGATGAGACAATGTCTTGAGGATTTTGGAATTAAGAAAAAGACATTGCCTCTTTTATGTGATAATGAAAGTGCTATAAGAATTGCTCATAATCCCGTGCTCCATGGCAAGACAAAGCATATTGAAATACGGTATCATTTTATCCGTGATCATGTGGCCAATGGAGATATCTCTCTTTCATATATCAACACCAAAGATCAACTCGCCGATATATTCACAAAACCACTTGACGAGAAGAGATTCAAGGAATTGAGGGGAGAAATCAATGTCGTATGTGCAAGCAACTTTGTTGATTGGAAATTTTGCTTACACACCTCTACTGGACTCTTATTGGGATTCTAGATGATGGCATGGATATAGGGGGAGTGTAGCACAATTCATGTGTCAACACTACTCCTATTATGCACAAATAGACAAATCTTGCAATATAGTTACTCATGTGACAAAATGTGCTTAAAAGATGAGTTTTGATTGATGGACCCAAGATATATCTTCGCGGTGCCATGTCAAACATACTCATACATGGTGGCTTCGGCCACCGACCTCCTTGTATAAGGAGTTGGTTTCTTTTCGAAATAGTCAATGCTTTCGGTTTATTGCATAAGTTTCACTTTCATATCACATCCAATGTTGCTACTTGTTGATTTCGATTTTCCCATTGGATGTGTGACGAAATCATCCTAATCATTGTCATATCATACATCGTTACACCTCTCTCTCTCGTATTTCATCTAAAGCACATAACCATAATTTTCTGGACAAAAGTAAAAATAAAAAAAAAGGGGTTCAGGGCGCCTGGGGCTGCCTGCCCGGCCATCCTCCGGTCTGGCCGGCTCCGTGGCCGGCCCCTCTCGGGTAGGAGCCCGGCCATCATGGCCGGCTCGATGGCCGGTCTCTCTCTAGCTTGCGTTCTGGCCCTGCCCGGCCATCCGACCCGGTCTGGCCGGCCCCGTGGCCGGCCCCTCTCGGGTAGGAGCCCGGCCATCATGGCCGGCCTTCCTTTTAGTCATTCACCCGGCCATGGCCGGCACTATGGCCGGCTCCTCTCTGTAGGTGCCCCGGCCATCCCGGTCGATACCCGGCCTGGCCGGCCCTATGGCCGGCCTCCCCGCATGTCTAGTATCTCCTGCACTGCTGTCCCATATCCTCTTCCCTTCCCTTCCCAGACATCTACCCCGAGTTTCCCCTCCATTGGAGGGCACCCAAGCTTCACCTCCTCCCTTCATCTCCATATTTAGCCATTCCCCTTCCATCCCTTGCCCAAAACCGAAACCCCTCGGCCCGATCTTCTTCTTCATCCAAGTGGTTTCCTCCATTGGTGTGGGGATTTGGAGATCTCCCAAGTTCTTGGTGGTGGTGAGAGGCCTCTATCTCTCCCCTCCTTCCAAGAATCACCTTGGGCAAGGATGGCTTCCGACTCGGGTATAGTTGTGCCCTCTCCCTCATCTTGTGTAGATCAAATATCCCTTAGCATTGTGAGTTTGGTTGTCTAAAGTTGTCTCGTAAACATACTTATGTGCATATGCTAATTTCGTGGCTAATACTCATTGTCTTAACTTAGAGATATTAATATGAATGCTTTGGTGTCGATTCCCTCATAGGAAAATTAGCTATCACCAATGTGTGCTCATGTTGTATCCCTATGCATGCTTAAATTAGCTATTCCCTAATATTCATTGTCTTAACTTAGAGATATTAATAGGAATGCTTGGTGTCGATTCTCTCATAGGAAAATTAGCTATCACCAATTTGTGCTCATGTTGTATCCCTATGACCTTAGTGTTAAATATTTTGGTGTCCACTCTCCTAAAGAAGTGTAGTTATCACCGATTCCAAAATGCTTACTCTATTACTTAGTGATTCTAGAACAAATACTTTGGTATCAACTCTCTCATAGGAAATCTTACTATCACCAATTTGTATTCATTATATATCTCTATGCCCCGTCTTGTATGTGGTTATGTGCACTTATCCATCATGCTCGTTCCTATGCTCTAATTTCACAGATTCCGACAATGTTCCTATCAATCAACGTCTGCGGGCTCGTCGCCCTAAGAAAGTCAGTGGAAACAAAACTGCCGGTCCGTCTCAGCGCACTGTCACCAACAAGGTTGAGCCTGTGCACAGTGATTGGAACACTCTTTCGGAAAAGGACTTCCAACGGGACCGTCTAGGTTTTAATCCCTATATTTATGATCGTACCTCCTCGGATCCCCGGTTTTATTGCAAGATGCATCAAGTTATGTATGAGTTTGTCATCAACCGGAAGGAAAATACCTATGTGCCTCAACAGTTCCTTGATGTGGATTGGGTTCGTCAACACTATCCGGAGACAATGGAAATTCTGGAATTCCACAATCTTCATGGGCTCATGGGTCGTCAGAAGGACTACAATCCCGAGCTCATCAAGGAGTTCTTTGCCACAGTATATTTTCACTCCGACCCTGCCAATACTATGACTTGGATGAGTGCCACCACTGTGTGTCAGGCTACACTTGCTGACTTCGCTCGCTTGTTGGAATTACCTGTTGTTGATCCCTCTGATTCAAGATACTTCCGCATTCATGAACCGGGTCAACGTCAGTTGTCAGCCAAGCCTCATCTTTATCACTGCTATGATTCGAAGGCCGAAGGTATATGTCATGTTCCCAATGTCACCTTCATGTCACCCAAGTATTATGTCCTCCACAGGGTTCTCCGTCATACAATTCATGTCAAGTTTGGAGAACGGAATTTGGTTCGTGGATGGATGATCAATCTTCTCTTTCACTTGGAAAGCAAGAAAGAACAAGGTATCAAACTTGACGTGATGCACTACATGCTCAGTGAGATGCGTCTATGTGTTCTCAAAAGAAGGGTTCCCATCTATGCTCCCTATCTTCAGCTTCTCATTGAGAACAAGTGTGGCGCCACTAGGTGTTCGGCTTATCCTTTGATTGATCACAAGCTTCTTAATATGAATATTCATGGTGATGATGATCCTCCTCCGTCCAAGCGCTCCAAGCCCTCTCCCCATGATGAAGGTACAAGCTCAGCTCACCCTTCCCATACACCCAAAACAACATGGAAATCCATTTTCAAAAATATGAATTGTTTTGGGATTGATATGCAAAAACGGTCTTATGAGGCTCATAAGAACAACAAGATCATTCGTAATAACCAGAAATTGATGGCAAGGCACATGAACATGGAGTTTGCCAGTGGATCTGAGGGTGAGATCACTCCTGAGGAGACATGGGTTTCTTCACACTCAAATTGGTTTCTGCCACCTGTTTCTGCTAATCCCAATGTTGGCCCCAATGTCAACCCGTCAGATGGACCTAGTTCTAGCACAGTGCCCCCCGTGATCAACACTCAGTATCTCTATGGTGGTGATGATGTCGAGCTTCCTGATCTTGAGAATGAGACCATGGTTGATTGGTTCAACGAGTGGCCGTCTTCGGGTAACGCTTAGTTTAGTCTTCTCTCCTTTTTGGTGTCTTGATGCCAAAGGGGGAGAAATATTAGGTTGTCACGGGAATTTGCATATGGGGGTTTATGCATCATCATTGCTTCTTCCATTTGCTTCTCTCGTGTGTTTCAGGTAAACTTTAATTTGGATTTCATTGCTATCTACTATATGTGTAAGACTATGTTATCTTCGGCTATCATCTCTATGGCAAGATCTTGATTAGTTGTGTGGTCAATTGATGCCATTTATTATCTCTACGTCAAGACTTTGGTGAGCCATTCTTATCTTTATGCATGATGATTATATTACAGTTATATGTGGATTCAATGTTGTTGAGAGCTATTTGTCTGAGTATAAAAGGTGTGTGAATTACAAAAGTTAGGGGGAGCTCATGTCTCTTGTTGTTGTGCACACGTTGAGAGGGAGCTCTTCTAATTCTTGTAATTCACTAACCTTCGATGGTCACTCTCATACATATATATGTCATGCAAATTCTTGTGTTGTCATCAAACATCAAAAAGGGGGAGATTGAAAGGACATCTCATCTCCTAAGTATGTTTTGATATTTGATGACAACACGATAATATTTAACCCCCTTGTTCAAAGATGTGCTGTTAGGTTAAAGCGATGAAAACCGATGAAACATCGACGAAAGGAGGGTTGCGCAAGAGTAGAAGGGGAGAGGAAGAAACGCTGGCCGGCCATCTCCCCGGCCTGGCCGGCCCATGGCCGGGCCGCCTCTGTTACTAGGCCGGCCATAGTGGCCGGCCCATGGCCGGGCTGCTAGGCCATTTCCCTGCGCGCTGGCCGGCCTCTTCCCCGGCATGGCCGGCCCTTGGCCGGGCCATCTCGGTTGCCTGGCCGGCCATGGTGGCCGGTCCATGGCCGGGCTCGCGCCAGGGGCTCGCGTGGGCTGGCCGGCCACTCCCCGGCCATTGCCCCGGCCTGGCCGGCCCCCACGGCTGGCCTCTCACTTGCCTCCAACGGCTGGATTTTGAAGACCACCTATTTAAGAGCTCCTTCTTCTACCTTGGTCACTTGTCTATCAAAAAGAAAGAAGCTTGAAGCTCCACCATTTTAGACCACCTCAATTCACATAGATCTCTCTCACTAGCCAATACATCTCGTTGATATTTGGCGAGTTGGGAGAGAACCTCTTGATCTACAATCTCCACCAAACCGATTCGTTTTCCCCCTTGATTTGTGAGAGGGGGCTTGTTTCTCTTGGTGTTCATCGGAACCCTAAGAGCTTGTTGTTCTTCGGAGCTTTGGGAGCTAAGGAGACATCGCCGGGAGCCACCAATTAAGTTGTGGTGTGTGCCCCGGTCTTGGGCATCGAGTCTTGGCGGCTCGGTGCATTTGGTGAAGACCCTCCAACTTGTGGAGTGTGCTTCATCCTTGTAAAGGTTCTAGTTGTCAACCTCAACGGCAACATAGTGACAAGTGCCTCGCCACATCGGTGGTAAGTCACAACGGAGATACGGTGTGCCATATCAAGGCTACTCGGTGTTTCACTTTGGTGAACACCGCGCCGCTCCAACGGAGATTAGCTTCCATTGGGAAGTGAACTTCGGGATAAATCTTCGTGTCATCTTGTTGTTTATCTTTGCACTTACCTTTACTTGTTAGCACTAGCTTACTATATTTATATCTTGTGCTAGTGATCTTTTGCTCATCATATAAGGTTGTTCATCTAGTTGCATATTCTAGACAACTTATATTTGAGCAATATCTATTTAAAACGAAAAAGAATTAAAATTTGTAGTTAACCTATTCACCCCCCCTCTAGTTAACCTCATCGATCCTTTCAACCCCGAAGCAACTAAGTTCATGATGGGTAGATATGGATTCTAGAAAGGAACATCACCGAAAATAACCACTTTCTACAAGATGATAGAAGACATGAAAGGAAAGGCGGACGACGACTTCGTGCTTGCCTAGATATCACTGATGGTGGCATGCTTTCTTTGCCCCACCACGGGCCAGACGATCAGCCCCACGATGTTATCCCATTGTCGTCAACTGGCCAAGAATGAAGAGGATGAACTTTCCAAAGTTCATGGCTGACCAGATAATGGTTGTTGTTACTGACATGGGGACTAAGAAGAAATCTGCGAACTGATGTCTACACCAACTGCTAGTAAGATAACATCCCCAGGTCCCATTGTATTCTTCCTGTTTCTTACACCCCAACTTATATGTTTTATTTGGGTGACATTCTTCCCTCTGTGTGTGTGTTTTGGGGGAAAATGCAGGTAAAATATGTGGACTCATTGGTTGTTCAAATCAACGTCCCAGACTGCAAAATCAGGGCAGAGGGTTGGGACAGCAAGCGGATAGAAAAGGTCATCAAGGCTGAAGAAGCCAGGGGGTGGGTTCGGGCATGTAAGAGTGAAGCCAAATGTATTGCGGAAACCTGGGGGCGGCCTGTTTGTGGGTTATGACGAGGCCGCACGTATTGAGGCATCAAAGTTGCCACCCAACTTCAAAGAAAGTGTATGTGTCCCCTTTCCCCCACCCCACACCCCAAGTTTCTTCTTTTTCCTTAGCTGTCATGTCATCAAAGGCATCATTTTGTTCTAACCGAGCACGTTACGCTTTATTTTGCAGAGGAAAAGGAAGATCTCTGCATTTGTCAGTGACATATGTAAAGGAATCTTAGAAATCTTCCAAGAAATACACTCCGGCGAATGTGGACATCATGCGGCGGCAAAGGCGTTGGTCTCCAAAGCTTTTTGGCATGGTTTCTTCTGGCTAATTTCTAAGGAGGACGCCGCCGACATCGTCAAGACGTGTGAAGGCTATCAGCATTATGCCAAGCAGGTCCAATTGTCGGCTCGGGAACTCAGAACCATCCCCATAACTTGGCCGTTTGCGTTCTTGGGGCTCGATATGGTGGGACCTTTCAAGACGGCAAGAGGAGGTTTAACTCACCTGGCAGTTGCAGTCGACAAATTCACCAAGTGGGTAGAAGAGAAGGCATCAAGAAACCCGATGGAGCTACAGCCACAAAGTTCATCATTGAGATAACCACCCAATTCGGCATTCCACATAGCATTATCACCGATAATGGCACAAACTTTGCCGTCGGTGAGCTGTCCAAGTATTGTTGCCGATCAAAAATTCGACTCGACATGGCATCGGTGGCACATCCGCAATCCAATGGGCAAGTTGAGCGCACTAACGACATTATTCTGCAAGGTATCAAGCCAAGACTTGAGGCCCCATTGCATCGAGCAGCCGGCGCGTGGGTTGAAGAATTACCGGCCGTCTTATGGAGTAGTCATACTACCACAAACAGATCAACAGGCTTCACCCCATTTTTCTCGTCTACGGAGTGGAAGCCATGTTGCCAACCGACATGATCCATGATTCGCCTCGAGTCGCAGCCTACGTCGAAGAAGACGCAAAAGAAGCAAGTCAAAACGGTTTAGACATCCTCGAAGAAGAAAGAGAGCTCGCTCTACAACGATCCGCCATTTACCATTAGGACCCGCGTCACTATCATAACCATAGGGTGCGGAATCGATCTTTTCGAGAAGGCGACTTACTTCTCCGGTTTCTTCAAAGCCAGCAGCACAAGTTATCCCGTCATGGGAAGGACCTTTCGTTATCAGCAAAGCACTAAAAATGGGTCATATTATCTCCTCGACTTAATGGACACAAAAAAGATCTCAGGAAGAAAGGTCGCAAGAGGAAAATGCGCGTAGACGACAAGTTAGATGAGACTAAACATCCTTGGAATATCGCTCCGCTACGTCCCATTTACACTTAGCAAATTCTATTGTAAACATGTCAATGTGACCATGAAATAAAATATCGGCTCCTCTCATGTGTTTCGAGTTCGTACCGTCTTTTATTTCCCAATGATCATATTTCTATATCAAATGTTAACCCGAAATTGCATGTGTTGCTAGTTGGTTAAACATCTTTCTTTCGTTTATTCCGCCTTAAGGCGGCGTAAACAACGTTTTTGCCTAAATGTATTCCTCTGATAGCTTTTTGCGCCGGGTTGCTTCAAAGGCGTTTTTGCACTCGTTCGGAGTTTAAACAGTTTGGTTATATTACGCTATTGCTCAATGAGGTGTTTTGTCTGAGGTTTGCTAGTGATACGTCTCAAACGTATCTATAATTTTTTATGTTCTATGCTTGTTTTATAACATTGTCACATGTGTTTATTATAATTTTATATCATTTTATAGATTTATTGGACTAACCTGTTAATAGTGTCAAAAGTGCACAATGTTCTTGTTTTACACTTTGATGTGTAGGAATTATTTGGAAATTGACAAGAACGCAAAAGGAGCCCGAAGGTGGAACCCTGATTTTCTAAATCCGTCTCCACCAGATACTTTTTAAAGATGTCCCTAAACCGACCCGAAGACGACGTCAAATCAAAAAAGTTTCTGGAAATTTTCCGCTGATCGCCATGGACTAGGAGTTCGTCCAAAATGGGGCCCACAGCAGCTAGACGGAGCCCAGGCGCGGCCCATAAGTCAACTGCGCTCGGGGGATGTCTGGGCACCTCCTCTACCGCCTTTCGGACTATATATTCGTCCCGTCAAAAGAACCCTAGCACCCGACTACACTTTTTCCAGAAAATACTCCGAGCGCCGCCACCATCAAGCCCTAGTTTCGGGGGTCAGAAGGTCCTGTTCCGGCACCCTGCCGGGACGGGGATTGATCCCCGGAGCCATCTCCTTCGACTACGCCGCCTCCATGATGCTCTGTGAGAAGTTCCCACATGGACTACGGGTTCTAGCAGTAGCTAGATGGTACTCTCTCTCTTTCCCATGTTGTTCAATACAATAGTCTCATGAGCTGTCTTACGCGATTGAGATTCATCTGATGTAATATGTGTTGTGTTTATATATAATTATGACTTCCATGAAATATAATTATGACTTCCACTAAGAATTTGCTTACTCTCAGTCAATTTTACAAATATTCATTCATACATAAGAAATTATTAATCGTGATGTAACAACTTGTTTATATATTAAAAATTGTCGTCTTTATTCTCACAATTTAGAAAAATAAAAATGTATTTACATATCTCAATGTTAGATCAACGTTACTAGTTAGATCTACTAATTCTGAGTTGTAGGAGATTTATTAAATCCATATGATAAATTAAAAATGGTTTCCCTTTCTAAAGATTAACTTTTGTTCCGGAGATATCAAATATAAAAATTAAATAGTAGAATATAAAAAGCTGTTAACTTGAAAAACCATAACATTCATAAATATAATAGAATAACATGTAGTTTGATAGAACAAAGCATATATATGTCAAATACCAAGTAGACTACTCACGAGCGTATCCCCTAACTACGAGTTAGGGTTTCTCTCTCCTCCGACGGCGGCTGCGCCCTCAAGAGTTTTTCTGTCTGCCGATCACGGCGGGCGTGGGTGTGGGGATAGTACGAGGATGGAGATGAATTCATCTGGGAAGAAGAAGTAGAGGAACCACAAGAGGTGGCCAAGTGGTTGGCCATTGCGAAGGTGCATACAACGAAGGGATTCAGTCCTAGCGCTCTATATGCGGATATGAGATCGGCATGGAATGCAGCGAAAGAGGTGAAGTGGAGGAAAGTCGAGGAGAATCTGTTTACGGTCCAATTCGGGTGCCTAGCAGATTGGAACAAAGCAATGAAAGAGGGGCCTTGGTTGTTCCATTACCAAGCTTTGCTGATTGAGGAATATGACGGGTTTACAAACCCTAGGCTAGTTGTTCTTGACAGACTGGATGTGTGGGGACGTGTTCTGAAGTTGCCTGATAATTACCTAAAAGAATCAGTCATCAAGGGTATGTGTAGAACTGTTGGAGTGGTGAAAGAAGTGCAAACCACGCTCCCGGCAGGGTTTGCTAGGGAATTTGTTCGGATCCGAGTGCGAGTCGATGTGAACAGACAATTGTCCAGCTTTGTGTCTATCATAAAAAATCAGAAGAAGGAATTCTACCAGGTACAGTATGAAAAGCTTCCAACATTCTGTGGACATTGTGGTTTAATGGGGCATTGGTATCAGGAGTGCGGAACTGGCGAGCATGATGAGGCTAAATTAGAGTGGGGAAATTTTATTCTGGCTGATGGAGGAAGAGGGCGAGGTCGAGGACCTGGCCGGGGTTCTAATCGTGGACGTGCTCCTTTCATGGGAAGGGGGAGAGCCAGATCGGGCACGGACAATGTCGTGGGGTTGTCACGGCAAGTCCTTCCTCCAGGAAGGTGAGTTCGGGGGCCATCGATGCTTGAAGTACGTAGGAGAGATTAATCTCGCCTAGGGACATAGATTTACCCAGGTTCGGCCCCTCTTGGTAGAGGTAAAGACCTATTTCCTGCTTCTCTTTATTGCTCTAGATCTGGTATCGATTACAGGGTTCCGGCTCCTCTCTAGGGAGTCGGCGACTTGGTGTTTCTCTCTCTCTCTCTAGATTACTCAGAACTCTGAACTTAGAACCTCCTGATCTAAAGTCCAGAACCCCGCTTATAAAGGCTGCCGAGTCCCTGGACTTACAGGTTACACCGAGTCACACTAGAACACGGAGTCCTACTCTACGTCTTGGTCTTCCAAGTTAAGGCTCCGGGTTGTACTTGGACTCCTCCGGACGGGTCCTTTCTTCATTATGGGCCTCGGTCGGCTTGTCTCCAGCCCAACCCATGTGACTTGATACGTGACTCGGCTTTGGCCTTCTCGGTCTTGGCGGGTCTACTTTTCGGGTCCATGGGCCTACCTATAAAGTATCCCCCCATCAGTAGCCCCCGAATTTATCTTGGGCGCAGCTTGGCGGCTTCCTCCAATTCATTGGTTCGACTCCCTGAGTCGACTCCTTCCGCTTGAGCCACAGGCTCCAAGTCGCTTGCTGCTAGCTCCAAGATGAATTCCTGCATAAAAAACATAATACACATATAAAATGAGTCCATCCTTTTCCTCGTTCAAAACCACCACTCTTGCCTTTGTATTAACAGGCCGAGTTCTGCTGTGACTTTTGCGAACAAGGAATGAATAACTTGACTTTCACTGTCACAGGACTCGCCATTCTGAGACAAGCCGGCTTCTTCCACTTCTGTGACTTTGACTTTTCTCTGCTATGTCCTTTCTGGCTGTTAGCCGCTGAATCGTTATTACCGAAACGTTATCCACAATTTACTGTGGACCCACTCTGTAACTCTCTAGGGTTTTTACCCCTTTATAAATATCGATGGGTTAGGTCCCAAACATCATTCGCCCCCTTCAGCTCAAATTCCCTTCTTTCTCTTCGCGCTCATCTCTTCCCGCGCTCAGCACACACCGCCCGCACGCCATGGCACCCAAGCGCGCTAAGACCGCACCCAAGGCCAAGGCATCCTCGTCGAGCAGGACGGTGGACATTGCCGCCGCGGCCGCCGCCGCCGCAAAATCCTCTTCCAAGCATTCGATTTCTGCCGATTGGGGTGGATCTACGGTCACGGCCGAGCAATTGAAGACACACCGATCAACCGGCTTGATTCCGTCCAACGTGAAGGCTCGGGCCCCAGGGGATGAAATCGTGCCTGCTCCCGCAAAGGATGAGGTGGTGATCTTCACCGAGCACTTGTTCCGCGGGTTCACTCCCCCCGGTAACCTTTTCTTCTGCCAACTCCTCGAACTCTATCAGCTGCGGATTCACGATTTGGCTCCCAATTCCATTCTCACTCTATCAAATTTCGTAACTTTGTGTGAGGACTACCTCCAAATCAAGCCAGATCTCAACCTTTGGCTCGAACTCTTCTACTGCAACCCCCAGCCCGAAACCTCTGGGGGCCCTCTCCTCCAATGTGGCGCTGTTGCTCTTCAATGGCGCCTCACTCTGTCTTTCCCAAGCCAGTCTTCCCCAACCGCATCAAGGACTGGCAGAAAACCTTCTTCTACTGCAAGGATACTTCCCCTGCAGGTGAACCCAAATTCCTTTGTTCTCTGAGGATCGCCTCCATGCGACTCCTCTTATGAAAGCTAGGTGCTCAGAGGCCGCCCGGCGAGAGTCGAGTCTCTGATCACTCGAATCCGGGCCCTCTTGTCCCATAACCTGGAAAACATGGATCTGGTCCGCTGTTGGACCACTTGGAGAATCCAGCCTCTGAGTCCTAGGACTCGACTGATCTGCTCATACACTCGTTGCGCTGGTGATGACCTCCGAGTGACGGAGCAACTATCCGATAGACCCGAACTTGGTCGGCTCATCAAAAAGCTGACTGGGAGGCCGGTGAAGGACCAGGCCCATTTGGGCTCCAGCCATTTTGCTCTACCAACCCAGCTCCCGATGTAAGCCTCATTCTCTACCTTATTTCTATTTTGATCTTACTTGTATTGCTTACTAACCCACTTTCGTTGACTCTGTTGCAGCTCACCGACTCCTTCTATAAGCCGGCCTCTGGAGCTGGCACTGAAAACAAAGCTGAAGCCGATGCTGAGGCTGAAGAGGAGACTCCTGCCACAGATCAAACTGCTGTGGTAGAAGACACTGACAATGATGATGAGGAGTCCTCCCAGGAGGCTCCTGCTGAAGATGATGCTGCTGATGAGGAGTCCTCGCCAGAGGCTCCAACTGAAAACGTTATTGAAGAGGAGTCCTCTCAGGAGGCTCCCATTGTGGAGGAGACTGATGATGACGAGTCCTCTCCTGAGGCTCCCGTCACTAAACAAACTGACACCACTTCTGCTGCTGCTCAGCCATCACTATCTGAGGAGTCCTCAGCCAGGAGTCACTCTTCTTCTTCCCCAGCCTCAAACAACAACGTATCTCGAGAGGCTGTTCCCAAGGTACCACTTTCACGAGTCCTTGGGTCCACTCGTTCACCTGCTAAGCCTGAAGAACACATGCAAAGTGTTGTCGCCGCCAGGAAGAGGAAACTGCGCTCCGATGGGCCTGCAGATGCTCCTGAGCCTCTGCCTGTCTCGCACCAGCGGAAATCGGCTTCTCCTCCCAACAAGGACGACTCCTACCACTCCGGGATGTCAATGCCTTCCTCAGAGTCTCAGGCCTCCTTGGACCTGGAGACCAATGTTGGGTAAAACTCCTCTGTTTGTGTACTTGTATTCAAATGACTTCTGCTTTTTCCCCTTTTCACTAGATTTATTGCAGACTTTTGTCTTCGTATATTTCAGGGCTCGGCCTTGTGCCAAGGTAACCAAGCTCCCAGGCATGGCTGATGTCACCTCTGGTCGTGGACCTGTCCCTCCTTCGGCTTCTGAGACGACAAGCACAAGGACAGGTCCTTCCATTGCTGCATCTGCTGGTGCAACCACGACTCCCACCATTCCCGAGTCCCCTTTAAGGACTCGGGTGGCGACTCCACAGATTGTCCAGCCCTCTTCTGGGGCTGCGACTCCTGATACTGCGCCTCAAGCTCGTCCGGCTCCTGTGAAGCCGACTCCTGCGACTCCTCCAAACATCAAGATTAAGTCATCTACTGACTACAGCCGACTCCGGGTGGCAGATAACCTGTCATTTTCTGAAGCCTATGCTGAAGCAGTTGACTTGAATGATCAATCTGCTAGGTTGAAGGATGATGAGCAAGCGGCTCTTAGATCTCTTCACATGATTCATGATGTAAGTTATTTGACTTCACCCTTTATGCTTTCTAGCATCCTCCTACTCCGGTAGCCCCCAAGCACCTGTCTGTGGTGACTTGTGACTAGGATAGGTGCTTTTGCTTTGAAACTGAACTCCACTGGTTTATAGGAAAATTTGCACACTGTAGCCCCCAAGCACTGAGTCCTAAGCTCTACTAGGACTCGGGGCTGTTAATTTGCTGTCTGTCGGGTCCTTAGACCAAAAACTTTTCCACGAGTAGCCCCCAAGCGCCGATTGTCAGCCTGCGACGACTTGGAGCTACCATTATATGTAATTTACTGACACTTAACTTGAAGAAAAACTTCTGTTCTGCGAGTAGCCCCCAAGCGCCAAGTTGCTAACTTGTGGCGACTTGGAGCTGATGACTTGTCAACTAGAAACCATGTTTTGCTAACTGTTAGGAAGAAATTGAGTCCTGAGTAGCCCCCAAGCGCCAAGTTGTTAACTTGTGACGACTTGGAGCTCATGAGTTCTCTATTTGACTTGTAAAGCTGACTTATGCTCTACAACTTGTCCATTCTGACTTGCAAAAATCTGACTTGTGATTGCAGTGCGTTATCTCCAAGATGAAGAGAGATATGAAAGAGCTTGAGGACCAGGCCGCTGCTAGTGCCAGGTCTGCTATTGCTGAAAAAGAACGCTCCCTTCAACTTGAGAATAATCTGAAGGCCTTGTCTGCTGAACTGGAGCAAGTAAAGAAAGAGTCGGCTGATGCCAAAAAGATTGCCCAGAAGGCACACAATGACCTAAAGGCTGTTTTTGACACCTGCCGCAAGGGCATTGGGGCCATGTGCCAACACATATTTGGTAAGCTTAAAACTTTCGCTTGCTTCCTTTTGCACCTTTCTGAATTGCTTTTAGACTGACAATCACTCTTTGGTTTCTTTTCTGCAGGGGCTGACTCCCCAAAACTTAAGCTGCCCACCAGCAAGCAACTATCTGAGATGCTTGATCACTGTCATGGGCTACAAGAGGGAGCCCGTGCAGTGGTTAAATATTTAAACCATAAGGGAAAGTGCCCCAAAGAGCCTGAACGTCTGGTGGACGAGTTGTCTAGGGCACACTACCACAGAAAGGGCTATAGAGAGGTTGGCATTCTGTGGCGCACCGTTAATTGGTGCGCCACAGAATTATTTCTGTGGCGCATGGATGCTGGTGCGCCACAGAAATTTTCGACTTTCTGTGGCGCATCTTTTGTCCATGCGCCACAGAAAGTCAGGATTCTGTGGCGCATGCCCCCCATGCGCCACAGAATTTTTGTGGGTCCCACGTACAATCATTGTGCTAGGGTCCATCTGGGGACATTCTTGGCGCACCGTGGCTGGTGCGCCACAGAAAAGTGACATTCTGTGGCGCACCGTGGCTGGTGCGCCACAGAAAGCTGACTTTCTGTGGCGCACCAAGTTTGGTGCGCCACAGATTTT